>JANAVB010041419.1:7115399-7670869 GCA_029216955.1 Iris pallida | reverse complement strand
GAGAGAGTCCAAGCTGCTACACTTGTCCTAAAAGAAATACATTCACTGGTACTGTCACCCTCATTTCCCGTATTTCGTATTTTGCCCGTATTTGATTTTGCGTTATTTTAAATCTTACCTAACTGTGGTATTTCGATATTTCTCGTATTTTCTTATTCGGATTTTCGATTTGGTTTAATATGACTGATTTGGTTTGTAGGAATGAGAACACCTTTAGCTATCTTGCACCCTCAAGAACACCACAACAACCCCCATTAAAATCCCACCAACTTTTCTCTCTCCCTATAACTTCCATTATTTCTTCTTTTCTTCTTCCTCCTACCACCACCAACATCCCCACCATAGGCAAGTGCATCTTACCATTTAATGAGGACCCATTTTATTTGATATTTAGTTAGACTAGAGCTCTAGGACCAATGTTAGAGCTTGGCATTTTGGGTTTTGAAGCTTGGATTTCCCTAGATCTAGACTTTGTTCATTTTGGATTTCTTTAGATTTGATCTATTAAACTTGTATTTTGGTTGGTTTTATTGTTCCCATGTTGTAGAGGGTGGAATTTTACCCAAGTTAGAGCCTTGGAAGTCCGGATTTGGAGCTTGGATGGCCGACTTATGGTGTTCCAAAGTTTTGGAACCCATGGGTTCTTCTCCTCGGCTTGAGGAGGAAGACGACCCCCAGGCGCGCCTACTTTCTGGCCTCCTTGCCCGATTGCGCCTCCTTTTCTGGCCAGGCGCTCTTTAGCGCACTGCGCCTCCTTTTCTGGCCAGGCGCTCTTTAGCGCACTGCGCCTCCTTTTCTGGCCAGGCGCTCTTTAGCGCACTGCGCCTCCTTTTCTGGCCAGGCGCTCTTTAGCGCACTGCGCCTACTTTTCTGGCCGCGCGCTGTTTAGCGCCTGGTCCGATTGCGCCTGCTCCCCTGACTAGGCGCACTTTAGCGCGTAGTTACCTAGGCGCACTTTGACCCTTGGACCCAGGCGCATTCTAGCGCACCCTGGCTAGGCGCACCTTGTTGGTTTCGACTTAAGCGCACTCCAGTGCACTTGGATCCAGGCGCACTCTAGTGTGCTGCCACCCTAGGCGCACTCTAGTGTGCTGCCACCAGGCGCACTCTAGTGTGCTGCCACCAGGCGCACTCTAGTGTGCTTGTTCCCTGGCACCCCCTAGTTCACCTACACCCTAGTGCCTTAGTGCCTGCTTTATAACTTGGTTTTCCTTTGATATGATTGGAGCTTTGAGATTTTGATTGCTCACATGCACAACTTGACTTGGTCTGACACGTCTTGACACTGTTTTCTATGATTTGGCATGGTTTGGCCTGCAGCTAGTTTTCTCCTATCTGTTGAATATCTTGTTAATAACTGGGACCGGTAACTAGATAACTCGGCTTCACTTGATAGTGGCCCGCGGTGGCGCACTCCCGACTTGGCATGACTTGATAACTCAACTTGACTTGACTTGGTATGACTTGGCTTCACTTGATAGTGGCCCGTGGCGGCGCACTCTTGACTCGACTTGACTTGTCTTGACACCGTGGGTGTACTACCTGTTGCTCTGTGCAAATCACTTGTCTTGTCTTGCATCATGTCTAAGGGGTGACTCCCTGGGTACCACGGCCAGGGACTCCCACTAAAATTGGACTAGGTAATGAGTAGACCAAATTAGAACATGGAGAATTCCCGGTCACAGGCAGTCTCGTTATCTGGAGGCATTAATGGACTTGTAGCTTGCCGACGAGTAGAGCACATTTCCAGCACACTGTCATGTGTTGCACCCTCTAAGTCACCTAAGGGTACATTTGTCTCCCGGGCAATGTACCCACCTATAACTTTCAACCCGCGGAAGGATAACTGGATGGTCTGCAGGGCTTGGGACTGGGAGTTTCTCACCTGCATCTTGTTAGTAATTAGGCTTGTGATAACCCTAGTTAGTTAAAGTAGTAAGCCGTAGTACTTGCTTGGCCGTTGTGAAATGGATGCTGTCCAGCCTTGTCTAAGTCTTGTCTAGCCCCTGTACCTGGAACTCTTGGTCATGATTGTTTTACTCATCTCTAACGATAAATGGGTAGAGACTGTGAGCTATTCAGGCGAAGGGGTACAATCCCGGTCCTTGTTTGGTTAAGGATTGTAACCTGGCTCCCGGAATGGTTCCACGTCCCTAGTCATTTATCGCTCTGTGTACTTTTACTACTTGTACTTTCTTTTATTCTTTATGTTCTAATATGCTGGCTTTTGTTCTTATTTGTGGCCCCCTTTGTGGCACTTGCTCTTTCTGGGGTTTGACCCAGCTGGTTTTGTGTGGCCAGATTTCGGAGCAGCTACCGAGGATCTACCAGGCTTCCAGCCCAATGGTGAACACTAGACGGAACCCGGGCTACGAGTGGGTCTTCCCTTTTTGTTTCACCCACTCATATGTAAATTTATTCTTTTGAGGCGTTTGCCGACGAGCACCTGTTAGCTCGATGCACATTTACTTACTGTCTGCCTACGGGCTGTAACATGATTAACAAATCCTAGGATTGATCTTGTATGACTGAACTCTTGCTAGTCCTATTATTTTGTACGACTAGCTTCATGATCATCCAATATGTAATATTTGGGACGCCTTATATATATATTTGATGCTCTAACATCTTGTAACTCTGTTAATTGCTTGAGATTGAGATAATAGGCTTGACCTTAAGAGACTGCTGGCTTGTAGTAAACCCTCATATCCAGACAGCCGTGACCGTATAGTTGAGATGTATTCTATTTCAATATACGTAGCTGGCTGTGTCTGCCCCCGCTCTCCAGTATTCTGGTTCTGGGGCGTGACACGGTTTAAGTGGTGGCCCATGCAGGTCTTGGCATTCAAGAAATGTGAGGGTTTACCAAATAGATGTCTCAATCGATATTCGCCCTTGATCTCTGCTCGTATCTTCAAATCCCTGAGATTCTTGACCTGATCATATTGCTTGTATAATTGATCTGTCCTGGTCCTTTCCTTATTGTTCCCTATGTCATCTTCTTCAGCGGCATTACTTCCGGACCTGCCAACCAGCCAGAGGAAGCTCGACAAGCACTCCAGCGCCAGGAAGACCAAGCTCAGCACTCTGGAGTAGCCTCTCGAGTTATGCCTTCCGGAGGCCAGGAACCTCCAGTTCAGGCAGCTCCGCCCGTTCAACCAGCTAGACAGGATGAAGGGCCTTTGGTAGGGCTTATCAGAGAACTGCTTGCATCCCAAGATCGTCGAGGTGATGCCTTGCACCAGGAGGTTCATGATGCACTAAACCGAGGAGGTCCCCAAGGAAATCAGGCGGCCAACAGTTTCAAGCGCTTGAACCCTCCCTTCTTTGACGGCAGTGAAGATGCGATCGCCGCGGATGCTTGGCTTCAGGATACCGAGGTGGTCCTGGAAGCAGCTAGGACACCTGAAAATGAGAAGGTGGCGGTGGTACGCCTACAGTTGTTAGACTTGGCTCGCGATTGGTGGACAGCTCAGGCCATGGGATTAGCAGCACCAGTCACTTGGGCGACGTTCAGAGAGAGGTTCCAGACAAAGTACTTTGATGCGGTGGCACGGTACGACCTGCAGACCAGATTTACCAACTTGAAGCAAGGAGGCAGGACGGTCGATGGCTATGCGACCGAGTTTTCTAGGCTGAGTAGGTTCGCCCCCACCTTGGTGGCAACCGAGTTCGATAGGGCTCAGCGGTTCCAGCAAGGACTGCATTTGGAGATATTATTGGCTGTGGAACAGTTCGAGCACCAGACGTTCGATGCAGTATTGAAAGCAGCAAGGAGGCATGAGTATACCTCCCGGAGAATTGTGGACAGGACCGGAGGCAGGAAGCGGTCCCACAACCAGATGCACCAATCTTCAGCTCCAGCCCCGGCAGCTAGGGGTATAACCATTGGAACTCCGAGGCGGACAGCCTCAGTGACGTCGGTTCAGCATTCGACCCCGACGTACCCGCAGAAGCAGAAGCAGTCTTCCGCGGTGGGATGTTCTCATTGCGGGAAGCCGGGCCATGTAGTGGCAGAGTGTCGTAGGGCACGAGGATTGTGCCTGGCTTGTGGAGGAGCAGACCACCAGATAGGGACCTGCCCGAATAGGGGAGGTCCATCATCATCCAACCTTTCTAGTTCTTCGGTGAGGGGACCAGCCCCAGTTCCAGTCCAGCAGCAGCAGCAGCAACAGCAGTACCCGAGGCCATTGGCGCCCCAGGCCCAGGCCTTTCAGCAGCAGAACCAGCAGCAGTTCACCCAGGCTCCGGCACAGAACCGACAGAGGGGTTTCCAGCAGAGGGGACCCGCAGCTAGAGGTCAGGCTATGATGATGACCATGGAAGAAGAAGTTGCACCAGGTGAGGTAGTGGCAGGTACTATTCTCGTCAACACTTTTCCAGCATCTGTATTATTTGATTCTGGTGCATCGCATTCATTCATGTCTGCACGATTCGTGACACGGATAGGGTTGGAGCCCGAGTCATTATCATTGAGGCTCAATATACTTACTGGTAATGGTCTTGTGGGAGTAGATCGAGTGTTCTCCTCGTGTCGGATCGTAGTTAGCGGTAGAGAGTTCTCCGCTAGATTCATAGAATTCCCTATGGCAGACTATGATGTAGTCCTAGGCATGGATTGGTTGAGGAACCATTATGCTAGGATAGACTGCCATGTTGGCAGAGTTGTCTTTAGTATTCCCGGAGAGCCAGAGTTTTCATTTTCCAGAGGCACAGTAGAGCCATCTCCTCCAGTATTGCGGATGGCAGTAGCAGCAGTGCAGTTGCCCCTGATAGTTGAAGAGTTTCCAGATGTCTTCCCAGAGGAACTTCCAGGGATGCCACCAGAGCGGGAGATCGAGTTCACCATTGACTTGATTCCCGGGACAGCACCAGTATCAGAGCGAGTCTACAGAATGGCGCCTTCAGAGTTGGAGATTTTGTACAAGATGATTGAAGAACTCAGGACCAAGGGATTCATTCGTGCAAGTGGATCGCCTTGGGGAGCCCCGATGCTTCTTGTGAAAAAGAAGGATGGTACGTCCAGGCTATGTTTTGATTATCGTACCTTGAACTCAGTGACAATCAAGAACAGATACCCTCTTCCAAGGATAGATGACTTATTTGATCAACTCAAAGGGGCTTCAGTTTTCTCGAAGATAGACTTGCGGTCAGGATACCACCAGATCAGAGTTAGAGAGCAGGACATCCCGAAGACGGCGTTCAGATCTAGGTACGGGCATTGGGAGTTTCTAGTTATGCCCTTTGGAGCGACCAATGCGCCGGCTGTGTTCATGGATCTCATGAACCGTATTTTCATGCCTTACTTGGATCAGTTTGTGATAGTATTCCTTGATGACATCCTGGTCTACAGCAAGAGTGAGGCGGAGCATGAACAGCATCTCCGTGTGGTTCTTCAGATTCTCAGAGAGCACCAGTTGTACGCCAAGTTCAGTAAATGCGAGTTCTGGCTCGATCGCATTTCATACTTGGGTCACATCATTACCCGAGGAGGAGTGGAAGTGGATCCCCAGAAGATTGTGGCCATCGAGGCATGGCCAGTACCCAGCTCAGTGGCAGAAGTTCGCAGCTTTCTTGGATTGGCCGGCTACTACCGGCGGTTCGTCTCTGATTTTGCAAGGATTTCAGCGCCGATGACCCAGTTGACCCGCAAGGATGTGCCGTTCGTTTGGACAGCAGAATGTCAGGAATCATTTGAGAAATTGAAGCGAGGTTTGATAACGGCTCCCATTCTTACCCTTCCAGATGGGACCGGAGGATTCACAGTTTATTGCGACGCTTCAGGCAGAGGATTGGGATGTGTTTTGATGCAGCATGGGAAGGTAATTGCTTATGCGTCACGTCAACTCCGTGATCATGAGAAGAATTACCCGACCCACGACTTGGAGCTAGCAGCAGTAGTGTTTGCACTTAAGTTGTGGAGGCACTACTTGTACGGAGACAGAGTGGAGATATTTACTGATCACAAGAGCCTGAAGTATGTTTTCACCCAGAAGGATCTTAATATGCGGCAGAGAAGATGGCTCGAGCTACTTGTGGACTATGATGTGGACTTGCAGTATCACCCAGGGAAGGCCAACGTGGTAGCAGATGCATTGAGCCGGAGAGCCGGAGTCTACCTTCTAACAGCGCAACCAGAGCTATTGGCAGATCTTCAGAAGATGGGAATTGAAGTGATTCTCCCTTCCAATGTGGCCTTGATGGCCAGCCTACAGATACAGTCCACCATAGTTGAGAGGATCCGGACAGCACAATTAACAGATTCTAAGATTCAGCGGCTCAGAGCAGAGTGCGAGGCAGGGAGAAGGCCAGAGTTATGTATTCATGAGGATGGTACACTTCGATACGGCACGCGTCTTTGTGTACCCAGTGGAGATATCAGACAGGAAGTCATGGCAGAGGCTCACAGTTTGCAGTATTCCATTCACCCAGGCGGCACGAAGATGTACAGAGATATTCGTCAGCACTTTTGGTGGAATGGTATGAAGAGGAAGATAGCCCGGTACGTCTCTCGATGTTTGGTTTGCCAACAAGTCAAGGCTGAACATCAGAGGCCGGCTGGACTTCTTCAACCTTTACCGATCCCAGAATGGAAATGGGAGCACATAACCATGGATTTCGTGACTGGGTTACCCAGATCTCCGGCAGGCAGAGATGCTATTTGGGTCATTGTAGACAGGCTTACCAAGGTGGCACACTTTTTTCCCTTTAGAGTTGGACAGTCGACGGCGCAGCTAGCAAAGATGTATCTCAGGCAGATCATCCGACTTCACGGAGTGCCAGTCAGCATAGTATCAGACAGGGATACGAGATTCACATCGCACTTCTGGCGCAGTCTTCATCAAAGTTTGGGGACTCGTCTTAAGTTCAGCTCAGCGTATCATCCGCAGACAGATGGGCAGTCAGAGCGTACTATACAAACTCTCGAAGATATGTTGAGATCGTGTACCCTCGATTTTGGTGGTTCATGGGAGGATCACCTGCACTTGGTGGAATTCTCGTACAACAATAGTTTTCAGGCTAGTATCCAGATGGCACCCTTCGAGGCTCTGTATGGCAGGAAATGCAGATCTCCGTTAGCATGGGACGATATCGGAGAAAGGCAGATGCTCGGTCCAAAACTGATTTCTCAGACGGTTGAAGTGGTCAGAAGAATCAGAGATCACCTCCGAGTTGCTCAGGATCGCCAGCGCCATTGGGCCGATGCTCATCGGCGTCCCTTAGAATTTGCTGTCGGCGACCATGTATTCCTTAGGATCTCGCCTACCCGCGGCGTCATTCATTTTGGCGTACGGGGAAAGCTTAGTCCTAGGTATATAGGGCCGTTCGATATTCTGGAACGAGTAGGCGATGTGTCCTATCGTCTCGCTCTTCCGCCGTCGTTAAGTGAGGTACATGATGTATTTCATGTGTCCCAGTTACGACGGTATATTCCGGACCCGAGCCATATCCTAGATCATTCGGAATTGGTTGTTGGTACCAACCTTTCGTATGAGGAGAGGTCCGTGTCTATTTTGGACCGGAGGGAAAAGATACTCAAGAACAAGACTATTAAATTGGTCTGTGTTGCTTGGGGTCATCACTCTCTAGGTGAGTCAACGTGGGAGCGTGAGGACGACATCCGATCGCGATATCCCTATCTGTTTGACTCGTGAGGTATAATGTCTTTCTTATGCCTTACGCCTTCCCTTCCTTGCTTGCATTGCATGATTGTATGATTGAACTGCTTAGTGTAGCTTGCCTGTGATTAGTGTAGCTTGTCGTGGCAATCTCTAGCTCCTTGATTAAATTCCGAGGACGGAATTCTTTTAAGGTGGGTAGAGTTGTCACCCTCATTTCCCGTATTTCGTATTTTGCCCGTATTTTGATTTTGCGTATATTTTTAAATCTTACCTAACTGTGGTATTTCGATATTTCTCGTATTTTTCTTATTCGGATTTTCGATTTGGTTTAATATGACTTGGTTTGGTTTGTAGGAATGAGAACACCTTTAGCTATCTTGCACCCTCAAGAACACCACAACAACCTCCATTAAAATCCTACCAACTTTTCTCTCTCCCCATAACTTCCATTTATTTCTTCTTCTTCTTCTTCCTCCTACCACCACCAACATCCCCACCATAGGCAAGTTGCATCTTGCCATTTAATGAGGACCCATTTTTATTTGATATTTAGTTAGACTAGAGCTCTAGGACCAATGTTAGAGCTTGGCATTTTGGGTTTTGAAGCTTGGATTTCCCTAGATCTAGACTTTGTTCATTTTCGGATTTCTTTAGATTTGATCTATTAAACTTGTATTTTGGTTGGTTTTATTGTTCCCATGTTGTAGAGGGTGGAATTTTACCCAAGTTAGAGCCTTGGAAGTCCGGATTTGGAGCTTGGATGGCCGACTTATGGTGTTCCAAAGTTTTGGAACCCATGGGTTCTTCTCCTCGGCTTGAGGAGGAAGACGACCCCCAGGCGCGCCTACTTTCTGGCCTCCTTGCCCGATTGCGCCTCCTTTTCTGGCCAGGCGCTCTTTAGCGCACTGCGCCTCCTTTTCTGGCCAGGCGCTCTTTAGCGCACTGCGCCTCCTTTTCTGGCCAGGCGCTCTTTAGCGCACTGCGCCTCCTTTTCTGGCCAGGCGCTCTTTAGCGCACTGCGCCTCCTTTTCTGGCCAGGCGCTCTTTAGCGCACTGTGCCTCCTTTTCTGGCCAGGCGCTCTTTAGCGCACTGCGCCTACTTTTCTGGCCGCGCGCTGTTTAGCGCCTGGTCCGATTGCGCCTGCTCCCCTGACTAGGCGCACTTTAGCGCGTAGTTACCTAGGCGCACTTTGACCCTTGGACCCAGGCGCATTCTAGCGCACCCTGGCTAGGCGCACCTTGTTGGTTTCGACTTAAGCGTACTCCAGTGCACTTGGATCCAGGCGCACTCTAGTGTGCTGCCACCCTAGGCGCACTCTAGTGTGCTGCCACCAGGCGCACTCTAGTGTGCTGCCACCAGGCGCACTCTAGTGTGCTTGTTCCCTGGCACCCCCTAGTTCACCTACACCCTAGTGCCTTAGTGCCTGCTTTATAACTTGGTTTTCCTTTGATATGATTGGAGCTTTTGAGATTTTGATTGCTCACATGCACAACTTGACTTGGTCTGACACGTCTTGACACTGTTTTCTATGATTTGGCATGGTTTGGCCTGCAGCTAGTTTTCTCCTATCTGTTGAATATCTTGTTAATAACTGGGACCGGTAACTAGATAACTCGGCTTCACTTGATAGTGGCCCGCGGTGGCGCACTCCCGACTTGGCATGACTTGATAACTCAACTTGACTTGACTTGGTATGACTTGGCTTCACTTGATAGTGGCCCGTGGTGGCGCACTCTTGACTCGACTTGACTTGTCTTGACACCGTGGGTGTACTACCTGTTGCTCTGTGCAAATCACTTGTCTTGTCTTGCATCATGTCTAAGGGGTGACTCCCTGGGTACCACGGCCAGGGACTCCCACTAAAATTGGACTAGGTAATGAGTAGACCAAATTAGAACATGGAGAATTCCCGGTCACAGGCAGTCTCGTTATCTGGAGGCATTAATGGACTTGTAGCTTGCCGACGAGTAGAGCACATTTCCAGCACACTGTCATGTGTTGCACCCTCTAAGTCACCTAAGGGTACATTTGTCTCCCGGGCAATGTACCCACCTATAACTCTCAACCCGCGGAAGGATAACTGGATGGTCTGCAGGGCTTGGGACTGGGAGTTTCTCACCTGCATCTTGTTAGTAATTAGGCTTGTGATAACCCTAGTTAGTTAAAGTAGTAAGCCGTAGTACTTGCTTGGCCGTTGTGAAATGGATGCTGTCCAGCCTTGTCTAAGTCTTGTCTAGCCCCTGTACCTGGAACTCTTGGTCATGATTGTTTTACTCATCTCTAACGATAAATGGGTAGAGACTGTGAGCTATTCAGGCGAAGGGGTACAATCCCGGTCCTTGTTTGGTTAAGGATTGTAACCTGGCTCCCGGAATGGTTCCACGTCCCTAGTCATTTATCGCTCTGTGTACTTTTACTACTTGTACTTTCTTTTATTCTTTATGTTCTAATATGCTGGCTTTTGTTCTTATTTGTGGCCCCCTTTGTGGCACTTGCTCTTTCTGGGGTTTGACCCAGCTGGTTTTGTGTGGCCAGATTTCGGAGCAGCTATCGAGGATCTACCAGGCTTCCAGCCCAATGGTGAACACTAGACGGAACCCGGGCTACGAGTGGGTCTTCCCTTTTTGTTTCACCCACTCATATGTAAATTTATTCTTTTGAGGCGTTTGCCGACGAGCACCTGTTAGCTCGATGCACATTTACTTACTGTCTGCCTACGGGCTGTAACATTATTAACAAATCCTAGGGTTGATCTTGTATGACTGAACTCTTGCTAGTCCTATCATTTTGTACGACTAGCTTCATGATCATCCAATATGTAATATTTGGGACGCCTTATATATATATATTTGATGCTCTAACATCTTGTAACTCTGTTAATTGCTTGAGATTGAGACAATAGGCTTGACCTTAAGAGACTGCTGGCTTGTAGTAAACCCTCATATCCAGACAGCCGTGACCGTATAGTTGAGATGTATTCTATTTCAATATACGTAGCTGGCTGTGTCTGCCCCCGCTCTCCAGTATTCTGGTTCTGGGGCGTGACAGGTACTTCAGCGTTTCAGGATGGACAAGTCGAAGAATGTGAGTAACCCCCTTGCAGCTTACTTTAAGTTCACTGATGAGCAATGTCCATCTACCGAGGAAGATAATAAAAATTTAGAGCGGTTCCATATAAATCAATGGTGGGAAGTCTCATGTATGCTATGATGCGTACGAGGCCAGACATCGCTTACGCAGTTCATACAGTTAGTAGATACATTTTCAATCCTAGAAGGGTACATTGGAGTACGGTCAAGTGGATCCTACGATACCTTCAAGGCACCGTCGATTGGAGACTTTCTTTTGGTGGCGACGAGCCGAAGCTGGTTGGGTATACCGACACTGATATGGCTGGAGATGTAGACACGAGACAGTAGACTTTGGACTATGATGATGTTTACTGGTGGAGCGTTATCGTGGCAGTTATGGCAGAAGTGTCTTGCTTTGTTGACGATAGAGACATAGTAGATTGCGGCAACGGAGGCTTGTAAGGAGTTGATGTGGATGAAGAAGCTGTTGCAGGATGTGGGGCTAAAGCAAGAACAATATACTTTGCTTTGCGATAGCTAGAGTGCCATTCACCTTGTGAAAAACTATACATTTCATAGTCGGTCCAAGCACATTGATATTCAATATCATTAGATACGGGATGTGGTTGAGAAAAAGGACGCAACGCTTGAGAATGTTCATATAAATGACGGAGCAGACATGTTTGCAAAGTTTTTTCCAAGAAAAAAGTTTGAGTACTGCAGGAGGATCATCGTGATGACGACCCCCCTCCATATAGCTGTGAAGGGGGGAGATTTGTTGGAATGGGTAGGATTTCCATCATATGTGAAAAATATTCTGGAGTCATATTGAGTATTCCTATATATAATAGAAATATTCCAATTGATTTGGATTGAGTATTTCTATATATAGTATAAATATCTCAAAGTAGTTGAATTTGGTATTTCTATATATAATAGGAATACATCAATGATTTAGATTGAGTAATTTTATATTTAATAGGAATACATCAATAATTTGGATTGGATATTCCTACATATAGTAGAATACCTCAATTAGTTGTGGGTTTGAGGCTATATATACTAGGTGCTTCCTTACCCTAAAATATATCTCCGAGCAACAAGAGAGAAAAAGGAGGCAATGTTGCTTGTGAAACTTTGGCAAAGAGAAAGAAGGATTGGAGGCCGTTTCGGAGAAGGAGATAAATTTCAGGTATTTATCTTTGTCTTCTATCTTCGTGGTTGTAATTTATTTTCTGTTCCAGTGAGTTGTGGTGATCCGTTGTTTGGATCGGGAGTAGCTTGTAGAGGGTGTATTCTCTTTATTTCATTAGTTGAGGTTCTTCAGGGCTGGACTCCGATCGTCCCGTGTTTGTTTTTTTCATCCGTATTTCCCACGTAAAAATCTCTCTGCCTGCGATATGTGTTTGACATTTTTGGTTTGTGTGCTTTTGCTCCGTTCTCTCGTAGTGCTCTCTTGTTTAGGGGATTTCCGTGCCTCATTCCCAACAGTACGTGATACAGGAAAATATAAAAAATTAAAATCCATACCAAAATACTCGTAAAACCATAGGTATTGGAAACATAGATTGACATAGTGGCACAAATACTGCTCATGCTACTTAGCGGTAGATTATTTTTTGTTGTAGTCGATCCTAGTTGGGTCACTATAAGAATGTGTTGCAACGACCTTATTTGCTTCAGCGACTTAGTTACTTGACTGTTATAATTCGTCATTGATATTGTCGCTAAGTCGATTTAGTAAGGCCAGAAGCAGGATTAGCGAGTTATATGTGCGTCGCCAATCCCGTTTTATTTCTGTGGTGTGTACCGATGAATGGATATATTTGAAACTGTGTCCATATTCATGGACGAGAGCCAGTACCCGGACTTGACACGATACGCTCCAACTGCCGATGACCATGAAATAACGGACTTTACTATGTACTATAATACCGAACTGATCTGGCTCTTGCCGTCAACGAGGAGAGGTATAACCTCCTTGGCTAGGCGGACGATCTCAGAATTGAACCGCACGGGAGAGACGTGGACAGTGGACCTAAATGGCATACAACGCAGCATGTACAAAGTCCCGTACATTATGCCGGACATATATATATATATATATATATATATATATATATATATATATATATATATATACACACGCACACACACACACACACACACATATATATATATATATATATATATATATATATATATATATATATATATGAGGAAAATGTACCTAAGGTCGACCTTAGGTAAGTTACCTAAGGTCGACCTCATTTTCCTCACTTTACAACATTTTTTTCTTGAATTTTTTTTTATGGGATTCATCTACACCTTATTGATTGGCAACATACCAAATTTCAAGAAAAAATAATATTGTTTAGCCCCCTATCAATAAGGTGCAAAATCGACGGTGTAGCAGCAAAGTTTTAGACCGTCGATTTCAAGAAAAAATAATATTTTTTTCTCGAAATTTGGTATGTTGCCAATCAATAAGGTGTAGATGAATCCCATAAAAAAAAATTCAAGAAAAAAATGTTGTAAAGTGAGAAAAATGTGGTCGACCTTAGGTAACCTAACCTAAGGTCGACCTAAGGTACATTTTCCTCTCTCTCTCTCTATATATATATATATATATATATATATAGCTTTGAAATATTTCTCATTTTTTTTTTTTGAATTCAAATGTGCACTATTATATGTCCAGCTATTCCAACTTCACTTCATGAATATCCATTATAGGGATCAGGACCACGTTCCTAGAAGGATTCAAATTATTGGCGGCCATTAATGAGCAAGAAGAAATTTCTTATATATGTATATATATATTTTTTCTTCTCACTGATGAATGCCATCCTTAAATGCCTCACGCCTAGCTTGTGAATCCTTTGAGCTCATTACTCCGGAGAGCCCACGATGGTGGCTACCAGTTTCAACTTTCTTTTTCTTTTTCTTTTCTCAAGTATTTTTCATGTGTTTGTAAATTTATAGCTGAAAATTATTTACTACAACTCCCCCATGTATATATATATATACTGGAGCAAGTGAGGGAATTCAAAAGGAGAGAGAGAGAGAGGTTTAGAAGAGAGGAGATGGAGGGAAACCGAAGTAGGAGAAAGAGCAAGGAGCTGGCCATGAAAGTACCGCCTTCCTCCGTCGCGGCTTCTTCTTCGAGCACTCCTCGGGCTCTACTTCGGAGCCTCGTGAGGTTCCGTAGACACTGTATGAAGAAGGAGGAGAAGAAGGGATCAAAACAAGATGAAATAGACAGGGAGCTGCAGGTGACCATGAACACTAGTAGCTCGGAGGTTTTGGAACCCGTTGGTACTTCGGAGGAAGAAGGCGCGGAGAGTACTGTAAAGAAGGCCTTGGTCTCTCCAGGTGAAGTGTTTCTGCATTCATATGGAAAATTAGACCTCGTTTGGTTGACTGTAATATAATCGTAATTGCAATATAATCAAATAAAAAAAATTTAATTTTTTTATTTGATTACATTACGATTACATTGCAGTGTACCAGACGAGGCCTTAGTTCTGTCTTTAGATACTATATTTATAGTGCAGGTTCTTATTAGTAAACGAGCAAGGAAATTACAGTAGAGTAGCATTTGCTGCACATGTCGACGGTGTCAGTTGTATAACTGATCCTTTGACTTGCGATTATCAATATCTAGTAGGCGTGCAATGACACGTTGAGAGCGTTCGATGACTCTAACAATGCGTCGCACCAAAGGGAAGTCATTGGGTGTAGAGAATTGTTCATGGAGACGGAGAATGATCAACAAGGGGTTCGTCACTCCTAGAGTTCTAGTATATCTTGAAGACTAATGACGACCTCATTTGGTACACTAATATAATCGTAATCGCAATGTAATCAAATGGAAAAAATAATTATTTGATTACATTGCGATTACGATTACATTACAGTAAATATCCTATGTGACCCAATAAAATTACACTAATAAAGTTCTTGTGAAAGGGGATGTGAAAATAGAAGAGAGTTTATATTGTTCATCCATAGAGGATTAATGATTTATTTGACACAAAGAATTAGATTATGTGGCTTTGACATCATTTCCATATTAGCAATTGTCTAGTTAGGACATATTCTGAGTGAAAGGTGAATTGTACGGTCACAGTACATGTGAAATATTCTTTTTGTGTGTAATTAACTGCTAGATTTCAATCTAGACTTCATAGAAGAAAAAAAAAAAATCCCAAAAAGTTTCTAGTCATCGTACCGTTTAACCTAATGATAAGCATTTAGAATTCAATAATTGTTATTTGTACCATCTTTGATTATTAAAATAGTTCAATTTTAGTTTTTTCTAACCATTATGAACCGAGTAATGCTATTCATACCTCCAAATTGTCCCTCCAAATCATCCCTCCTTATGTGACAGCTGACATGACATATTAAATAATATTATGTGTCACCTGACATGGCAGATGATATGACAAATTTAAACCCAAAAAGTTAATTACCCAAAAAAATTCGTCTTAATATTAATGTTAATACTAATATTAGTGTTAGTATTAATGTTAAAATTAATATTAATATTAATATTGTTTTTAATATTATTGTTAATATTAATGTTAATTTTAATGTTAATGTTAATATTAATTTTAATGCTAATATTAATGTTAATTTTAGTTTTAAAATTTGCCACGTCAGCTGCCACATCAACATGCCACATCAGCTGTCACGTAAGAAGGAATAGTTTGGAGGGACAATTTGGAGGGACAAATAGCATTATTCTTATGAACCATTGTAATTTTTGTTTTGCATGTTTGAGTTCTTTGAATAATTAGTTATTTATTGTCTTCACTCAATATTAATGGCATTTATATTGTTGATAGTTCTAAAATGAGGCCACACTAATTGGGCCATGGTTATAACAAGTTGCATTTGGATTGTGTTTGCATCCATTTGATTATAGATCATATGCGACTTGCGATAGGATCATCATGATTAACAAGTGGAATCTGTTCTTCATTTCATTTAGCGACCATTTCTCTAGATATCCTTAGATACAAACAAGTATACATAATGTAATACATATCTGAATCGTATGAGAATTCAAAGTGTATATGAATGAAATTAGAAGGAGACTGTGTATATCAAAGTACTTCAATGAATTATATCAAAACTTGTGTGGATGTTCACCGTTCTACTCAAGGGTTGCCACGTGTGAAACTTGCTAGAAATGAAACATGAAAACCGTTCCCCTAATCCAAGAGACCGTAAAAGAACTGAAATAAATCGCATGAAAACCAGCTTGCCAAAATCACAAACAAGTACAACGCAAACACTACGATTTTGACGTGGCAAATCCTTAAGAAAAAAAAACTGCGGAACAATCGGAGTCCAACCATGGAAAAGCCTTTACTAATGAATTAGAAAATTATGTCATCTACAAACTTCTTCACTGATCCAACATGATCACCACAACAACTTGAAATAGTGAAAACATATTACAATAGATACCGAAGAACGAAGATGACGAGAATAATTACCCGAAACTATCTTCCTTCGAAGTAGCCTCCAATCCCTCTTTATTTTCTTCAAAAGTTGCAAGATTGTTGATCTCTCTCTCTCTCTCTCTCTCTCTCTCTCTCTCTCTCTCCCTCTTTGGTAGATGGGATAGGATTTTAGGGTTAGAAAAGACGTACATATACCCCCTAAAATCTGCAGCAAATCTGGACCGTTGGTGGGATCCAAAGGTATACATAAAACACCCAAATTTGACCTCAGCCTGCGAAATGTTATACTAACGGCATGCTGCGGTGTGCCATTTTGCAAAGAAAAAAGGTTATAGAAATAGTCGGTATATCGGTGGTATACCGCAGTATATCAATGGTATACTTCATTGACGAATCCAAAATTTTTGGAACAAATAATAGAAGCTACAACAAAACCAGTATATCGATAGTATACCGGTGAGACTGTTGTTTTCGAATATGATTCTGAAATTGCCTCCTTTTTGTTGTTTTCGAATATGATTCTGAAATTGCCTCCTTTTTGTTGCATTTTACTCCCCGAGCTTTACCGACACACGGATGACGCTCGTCGCATTCTGTGGTATTCTCACCATATATAAGTTGGGAGGGAACCCTATACAACACCAATATATCTCCCCCTTTCCAACTAGTTGGAGGAGCTCGTCATTCCGACGATCCTCTTGCAGTACTCAAACTTTCTTCTTAGTAGAAGATTTGTGAGCATATCAGCTCCATTGTCCTCTGTGTGAACCTTCTCAAGCTTTGCGTCCTTCGCCTCAAGCATGTCTCGTATTCAATGATACCGAGTTATAATATGCTTGGACCGACTATAAAACGTCGAGTTTTTTCCAAGATGAATCACACTCTCGCTGTAACAAAGTAAAACATACTACTCTTTCTTAAGTCCCATTTCCTGCAAATATTTCTTCGTCCATAGTAACTCCTTGAAAGCCTCTGTCGCCATAATAAAATCTTCCTCTGTCGTGTGTGTGTGTGTGTGTATAAATTCTTCAATACATCCCATGTAAAAATTTGTATCGATACATCCCAAATTTGAATCATTGGATGTTGATCCAATGGTTCAGATTAAAGCCGAAGTCAAAGTAACAGGTAAAGTCAAAATCAAAGTAAACACCTTTCACAATTTTCAATGCATTTTCAAAGCAATTGTTTGGGATGTATTGATACATCCCATGTATTGTAGAAGGACCCATATATATATATATATATATATATATATAGGAGGGATCAACATTCCCTCACTTTTGTATCCTCCAAGCATCCCCATGATAACAACCATTGGATATTGTTTTAAGTCATCTAATCTTAACCGTTGATTTTTTAATGGTTAAGATTAGATGACTTAAACAAGATCCAACGGATGTGAAAGAGGGGATGCTTAGGGGATGAAAAAGTGAGGGGATGTGGATCCCTCCTCATATATATATATATATATATATATATATATATATATATATATATATATATATATATATATATATATATATATATATATATATAGGGAAGGGATATTGCACCAAACTTATTGCATCAATTGTTGCAACCAAAAAATCTCAACCACACATTTATTTCTATCATGTGGTTATAAAACATTCCATAAAGTTGTTGCCATGTCAGCATGTTTTACAACCACATGATTGAAATAAATGTGTGGTTGAGATTGTTTGGTGCAATAATTGATGCAATAAGTTTGGTGCAATATCCTTCCCCATATATATATATATATATATATATATATATATATATATATACACACGGTTAAGAGTGATGCACTTCCCCAAGGAGGTTGCTAGTTCGAGCAACATGGGTGCCATTTAATTTCCCTTTGGGGGAATTAAGTTGGGTGGTGGTGGGCGCATTGCAGGTGTGGTCCGTAGGAGGCGGGAGCGGTGCGGTTGCGGCTGGGTGAAGCCTTCGCGTCGGATGGAGCCTTTTGGGCGTAAGTTGTACGTGCCTTCGGGTTGGGTGCAGGTGCAGGTGCAGGTGCGTTCCGTAGAAGGCGGGAGCGGTGCAGTTGCAGTCACGTGAGGCTGGGACTTAAGCCTTCGGGCTGGGATGGTACCTTCGGTCATAGGGATTGTATATATAGGTCTTCGGACTGGAATGGTTGTAAGCCTTCTGGCTGAGTTTCTAGCCTCTCGTAGGGGCCTGAATAAAATATACATATATAGATGGTCAAGTAGAACATACAAATCAAATATGGTAATAAATGGTAATCGATAAAGACGAGTATGGACACTTATAAGACTATCTCACTCTACCAATTCTTAAGTACATCGAGAATTTTGCGATAGATGCATAATATAATTATGAAATCTTGACAATTAATATGAAAATATCTTCGTTTATGATAGATTTAAGGATGATGTTTATATGACATAACCAAATTGTTTTATAGTCAATTTGCTTATGAAATTTTCTTGGTGCTGGAACTTTTGTTTTGGCGAGGAAATCAAATAATTTGAACAAAATATGTGGACAAACCATTCATGTATAAATCTATTAGTAGGATCATTATTACTTTCTTTATATTGTACGTGGACGACAAACTAATCATTAAGAAATGTATAAGTATACTGTAAGGAAGAAGTCATAACTATCTAAACTTCTCTCTATGAAGAATTTGGAAGAACCGTCTTATACTCTTGGTATCAAAGAAGATTGTTACTCTTCAATAAGTGTACAATTATCAAGTGATAATAGTTAAGGGTAGAAGATAGTTTGGGATAAACCTTCTTTGTTGATAACAAACTTCCTACTTACTTTTAGCAAATTCTAGTAATGCCTTCAGGAGTAGAATTGATCATGAATACTCGTACAATTTTCCACCAAATAATATACCCACCAACCATCATCTTTGTAGATCATCGTCGAACACTACAAAAATAGTGTTATTAGCGACTAATCTAATGACGGCTTTATTCGTCGGTATTCCGTCGTTATACTTTTTATCGACAGAATTACTACATATAGCGACGGATATATCCGTCGGTAATTACCTGTATTTTTGTAGTGTAACTTAACCCCCATTGTTGACAAACGATTAACCATACCCTATAACCCATTGATGTGATCCATTATTGGAGTATCATCTTGTACCTTAGGCCCATCATCTACGTAATCAAGAACATAAGATGAGCGGAGAATGAATGTACCTGAAAATCCATTTCACATAAACAAAATTCGAAAACAGAACATAAAAATATTTTAGGATGATATGGATTCTAAGCCTGAGAAGCTTTCACTACAAATGAAAGAAAATACACCACTCTAATCAAACTTCCCACACCCTAATCATAGATAAATCACCACAACTACTCAACAACTACTCAACGAAGTATAATGAACACACACTACGACTAACAAGAACATAATTGTGAAGGACAAATGTACCTGAAAATACAATTCACACAAACAAAATTCGAAAACACAAACATACAAATATTTTAGGATGTTATAGAGTCTAACCCTAAGAAACCTTCACTACAAATGAAAGAAAACACAACTATAATCAAACTTCCCACACAAATCATAGACGAATCACCACAACTACTCAACGAAGAATAAGAAACACAAATTGGGAACCAATACAAGATTACCAAAAATAAGATCACGCAAAACCTTTCTCTTGTCAAAGACGACTGTATGAACCTCTATGAACGATTTAACGATTTTATCACTCTCCTTTGGATCTATCTCACTAGCCTCCTCTATTCTCTCCCTATATTAGTAGTTGTAAAATCTTTGATTGATTAGCCTTGAGTTATATTAGGAATAGCTTACAAATAAGTATCTCCCAGAAAATCTAAACCCGGAAGTGATATGAACGGATAGATATAATGTAGTGCTATTTTTCTTGTTCTTTGTTGAGAAGTTGGCTTAACTAATGATAGTTAATTCATTTACGGAATGAAGAGTTATAATATATAGGCAAGGTTGGGTAAACCTTCCTAATGTTTTTCCCGATATGAGACTAAAGATAAGAAATATATGCGATTGCTGATACCTATCTTCTACACTCTTGCTTATTTACTATAAACATTATGAACTTGTCCTGATTATTGACTATATACATTATGAATTTGTCACTTAATGTTTGACAATGCTCCTAATTATTATTCATGTACTAAATTCATCCATATTTAGGGTCATATTAGTTACCAATGGAATATATTATGGAATGATTTATATAATATATAACGATACACAAAATACTATAGAAAAGACGATAATCAAGTCAATGATACGCGATAAGTATCTCTCTATGGCAACCTATATATGTGTACATGTGTGCGCTTGTCTTGTAATAACTTGTAGTCATATGTTTCCTATTGTATGCAATACAACCATATAACAAATACAAGTCAGTCCCTAGCCCGGAGGAGGATTGAAGATTTCCACATTTATACTCAATCTATTTCCCGTTGATTCCTTGAGACTTTAAACTTTTAATTTATTTATTTGAATGAACTAAAGGAAAAATATGTTTCATTGTTTACTGATTGTTCATCATTGCTAACTTAATTTTATTGTGTTATCGATCTTTCTGAAAAGTTAATGATATCCGCAGGAAGGGAGCCTGATACAGTACCTTTGAACCCACTAATTGGGGTAGGTTTGGTCTTGTTCTTTGTAAAGACTGCAACTGAGTTTAATAAGATGATAGAGCTACAAAGGCGTATGGAAATTCTTCTTGCAGAGATCAAAGGTGAAATGAAGATGAAAAATGTCACGACCAGCTTTTCGGAAACAAAGAATGAAACTGTCTTTTCCTCATCAAATTGCTGGGTAGAAGAAAGCTCAATAAATTCAAAGTCCTTACGAAACAATGATGTATCTTACCATTTGCTAGGAAGGCAAGATGGAAAGGAATCCGAAAGGAAGACTAAGCGTGATAAAAAATTAGAGAGAAAGAGGTGTCTAAAAATAAATCAACTAGAAGATGAACTTGAAGTTGAACTGAAACGACTGCAAATAAAAATGGACATGGAAGATCCATCATTGGTTCCACCCCAGCACAGGAAAGAGGTACTTTTCTTTTAAACATCATTGTCCATATCAAGACAATATATAAATTCATATGTGCTAGCAGCTCAATTCACATTTTGATTTGTGAAGCTAAATTGTTTTTGGTTTTAGAACCTTACTACGTTCAAGTTCGTACTAGACATGTTGGTTATTAGTAACACATCTTATTTACGACTATCTACATATCATGTTTTCTCACTTTTACATGATACCAACTTGTAACAACATCAGTGAATTTTGGACTACCATGTCACGACACTTAAGAGGCCCAAACCCCTTATTGCTTAATTCTTAAATATTCCTAGTTGTAAGTTTATAGTTGACATTATAACTAGAGTGTAGATGCTTATTAGAAGAATGAGTTCACTCAAAAACTTGACTAGGAAACCAGAACAAAGTAACATATGCTACATGTCAATGTGGAGTTCTTTATTAAGTAGTGTAAGTAATTGGTGTTCTCACCATAAATTATCATCACACATTGTGGCCATGCAACTAAACTTTGATTCTACTTTAATGTGACTATAACCATAGGACATCAATGGATAATCATTGAGTTTAGAGAATCGTTCATAGAGATGGTGCACAATCAACAAGGATCTATCACTTTTAGTATATGTTAAACCAAGTTTGTTCTGTTTTTTTTTTTTGTTCTATATGGTATGATACTGCTACGTACACTCAAGAATGTGCCCAATGTGATGCAAAAATAAGAAGGTTTTCGGTTGTTCATCAATTCAGATGTTAGAAATTGGTTGTGATACATAGAAGTTGTATGTGATTTACATAAGTTGACACATGATGTCAAATTTTTCATATATAGTCGAGACATTGTCAAACAAAAACTGAATTACACAATAATTGTACATGGAAAAGTACTTATTTTAGTCGTAGAAGTACAAAATATATACTGTAGGCTTAAAAATACCATATGTAGAAAAAAAAACCCAAAAAAATCAATCGACAACACTGATCAATATAGTATACAAATCATAACTTTGCATTATGAGATGCTCCATTCGACCAAGAAACTAATTTATATTCGACATTTCTTACTCGAAAAATTTACAGTTGGACAGTGACGACACCAATCAATCTGAAAGCTCCAGCCCAGATTTTGAGGAAGTCAGCAATGAGCCAAAACAAGAGGCCAATCGAGAGACCAATGGCGTCTGTCCACGTGAGCTGGAGAGGAGATTACATGAGCTTCTCGAATCAAGGCAGCAAGAGAGGATAGCAGAGCTAGAGTATGAAGTAGAATGCGCAGAGAGAAGGCTGCAAGAGAAAGAGACCGAGATAAGCTGGTGGCGAGACACTGCAAGGCTGGTCTCGAAACACAAAGAAGTAACGTTATTTAGGCGAGCTCCTTCTCCTGTGAAATCTTTATTTGTTTTCATGAATTATTTTGTCATATTATATTTGTGCCGACGGTCATAAGCTTCGTAACTGTTTTGATCTTCCAGGTAGTTGTGGAGAAGAACACGTAGTGAAGCAAACAGGAGTATGATTTCTGTACAACAGTCTGATGGCATTATCTGATGGTGAAGTACGTTCCTAGTGAAGAATATTTGGTTCATCTTTGGATAGCTATCAAGCATACTTAAATCAGATTTATTGAAAGCTTGAGAATAATGTACTAGACGCATGCATTTCTTGTGCATTTATTTAGTATCAATCTGGATGCTCTACCCATGCTTTACTAATCAAAATGTTAGACTATGTTTATGCCTACTTGTCCTTCAATAATATGCTGTATTGTGCAGATCAAAACAGTAGTGACATCTCGAGTACGAACCTGAGTCCATGTTCGAGTCAGATTTTAGCCTAGTTGATTTTGTTGGTTTGAATTTAAATCAGACAGGATTGAGATGATTCATTATAACCTTTTTGTGTGTTTATCTCTACCATTTTAGGGTTTATAGCTAGAAACTCAATCAGGAAAAAAAAAACCCATAGGCAACTGATGTATCTTTTTCTTCCTCCACTATATTAGACAATTAGATATGGAAGATGATCAAATGGTGAGTACAAATAAGAACGCTCAACCTCCAATCCTACTCCTACCCCTACCCCACCCCACAAATAACATTAAAAAAATCCATAATACTTCTCTATTGATTTTGGGAATTCAATATACGAAAATGCTATTTTGTCTGCAGAAGAGACATTGACCGCCATTGGCTCACGCCACGTGGCAGTCACCCATTGACCCCACGCTATTAAATCCCACCCCCCTCCCCCAATGGGAGACCGCCATGTGGCACGTGCCAGTGGCGGCCACGTCCATTCTGCGGGCCATATAGTAGCGTCGTTCAATATATACCTAATTTTTTTCGATAGCAGGTGCTACCCTTGACCTAACTCTATGCAATGCATGCGGCAAGTTAAACCACTTTTCACCTTTCATGTACCCCCTAAATTAACTCAGCTCTGATCGTTGAACTCGCTTTGGAAGTGGCCTAAAGCTTTGATGTATATATAATTAACCGACTTGGGGACTTGACAACATCATTAGGATTCAAGACATCCCAATAAAAGACATGAATATGAAACGAAGATTAATGAATTATACTGACATGTGAGATTGCTTAAGAGAAGCTATTGCCTAAATCCTCAATTCTTGTCAATCAACCGACTTGGGGACTTGACAAGATCATTTCCATCATGGTGACTCTCCTGTCAAAGGAGACACCTCCCCTTGAGACACTTGGTAGCTAGGAGTTGATATTCGGCTCCATCCCCTGATCTTGGAACCATCATTTTCTACATGTTGGTTCTTAGAGCCAAATGTCCCAGACCTTACTGTGCCCACTTCAGAACAGTGACTTGTCGCGTGTCCGAAACTTTTACACGATGTGCAAGTCGGAGGCACCCATTTATATTCCACGGATTGCTCTATTATCTCACTACTGGAAGGTGAATCCATACAGGAACCGAGAAAAGCTTGTCTCGCTCAAAGGTAGCAGCCGGAGACCAAAGTTTGAGCACAACCAACCTATCATCGAACATCCGTGGTACCCCTTCAAGTGTTTTGTCCAAATCCTCGTATAAGGCAAATCAAATCGAATAAAGTAGAACTTAGGGTCCATTATTTTCGTAATGAGTTCCTTTAGATGGAGAAGTGAACACAAAGTAGGTAACTTCCTTTCATAATCTTAAAGGAAGTATATACTGGTGATCAACAATTAGAACTCATCCAATATGGAGGAATATTGCACTAAAGCCAACACGCAAGTATAATTACATCACCTACAAACCAATAATAGAGAGCATGAAATTTATTCTAAATAAACTCCCTCTTCCATTTAAAATTATCTTTGTCTTTATCATTGTCTTTTATCAGATGGCATCATTAATTCATATCCAGGAGGCTCTAATTTGGAAGGAGAAGATTAAACTTGTAATTGATATGGTGCAGTAAATCTATGTTACTTTTTTTTTTTAATATATTTTTGGCATGTTAAAACATCAATTATTTTACTGAGCACTGTTCTAAAGTAGCAGTTATCGGGACGAAGAAATCTCCCATTTACTACCACAAGAGGGTTACAAAAAGAGTTACATTTATTGGGTTATGGTGAGCAGGTTAGCTTCTTTTTTTTTTTTTTTGTTAATATTCCAGTTTGAAAATATTGAGACATAATTCAAATATGCTGAACCAAAATTTGTAATATTTGCTAAACAACTTCAGCTTCTTGTTTGGATCTTCCACCCAATGCATTTTACATTGCTTTCTATAGAAAAGGTAAAGAAAACCAGTTTCACTTGTTTGATTCTAATTGGTCATCCGTCATGATTCTTCAAGAGCTTTATAACTTGCTAGTCTGGGAAAGAGCTCTCAAATGGGAGTATGTTTGAATGACTGGATGTGGAAGTGCCGATCATTCCAAGTACATGCAGTTCGTGGAAAAGCTTTCAGATGAGACTCTAATTCTATGAATTTTAACTTGTTTTATTGTTAAACTGAGTAGTATAGTAAAATGTTACATTTTTATCAATAAAAGTTTGTTTGTAAATTTTCTATTATTGAACTTATAATGTTAATTTAAGGGTGATTTTATTATTCATTGGGAAACTGGTTGAATACAAGTGCATGTCAAATATAGTTAAATTATTATTATTATTTTAAAATGGCCTTACCTATAGTACCGAAAATGTTGGAAAAACAAATCCCAATGTTTTGCAAAAGGTTGGTAAATCAATTAAGTTTTCGACTTATTTATTAAAATATTGAAAAATTGTCGCTCATGATTGCACAATTTCTGACATTTGTCAAATGTTATTGCAAACGTCGGCTTTACCTATACCTATGTTTATCTGGAATATCGTAAATTTTCGACTAGGACAATGACGACATTTGTGAAAAACGTTAAAAAAATGTTGGAAAATATAATTTTCTTATAGTGTTATGGTAGATTGGACTAGCAATTTCTCATTTGGGTCCTCCATAGATTCAGCTTCTTTGAAGCCTAGATTGATATCTTGGTCGATCGAGATGGTTTTCTATGATCGTCAATGGAGTCCCCTCCAAATACTTTAAATCTCACTGCGGAGTTCGCCAAGGAGATCCCCTCTCATCCTCGTTATTAATCAAAGTAGCAAAAGTCCTCAGTCGCAACCTCCTCTAACTAGATGAGCCACAGGCCCACAGTGGTAGCTTGAATCGATTTCGTACAACGAGCGGTTGCCCCCTTAGTTCCCACATGTCTTATGCGGATGTCGTCATTATATTCTCATCAGAAGACAGGCACTCCGTGAGACAGACTGGGAAAGTGCTGGAGCACTATAAGCAACAACATTTCACTCACAACATATAAATATGTGTGTGTGTGTGTGTGTGTGTGTGTGTGTGTGTGTGTGAGAGAGAGAGAGAGAGAGAGAGAGAGAGAGGAGGGATAGGGATTCCCGCATTTTTGTATCCCCAAAGCATCCCATTATCACAAGTCACAACCGTTGGATTTTGTTTAAGTCATCTAATATTAACTATTCAAATCAACAATAAAGATTAGGTAACTTAAACATGATTCAACGACTGTGATAATGGAGATCCCAATCTCTCCTATATATAAATACATTAACCATCTCTATGTTTCATGAATACATGGTCTACCCATATTATGAAACTAATTACACGAACTATCCCTTCCTTTATAAAATAAAAATTAAACATAGGGGTAGTTAGTGTTATAAATTTCTATAGAAAATATTAAACATAGAGGTGGCCCTTGCAATTAGTTTCAAAGTATGGATGATTAGTGTAAAAGTATAAAATATAGGGATAATTAATGTAAAATACCATATATATATATATATATATATATATATATATATATATATATATATATATATATATTTGAAAAAATATATATATATATATATATATATATATATATATATATATATATATTTGAAAGAAGGTAATTGTGGCGAACGCTCCCACCAGGAATCGATCTCTTGACCTCTTGGGCCGCATGCATCTCTCTTAACCACTAGGCAAGAGGTCATTTGCTTTAAAGGGATGCAACACGAGGACTTCCCAGGAGGTCACCCATCTTAGTACTACTCTCGTCCAAGCACGCTTAACTTCGAAGTTCTGATGGGATCCGGTACTCTAGTGCTGGTATGATCGCACCCATATATATATATATATATATATATATATATATGTGTGTGTGTGTGTGTGTGTGTGTGTGTGTGTGTGTGGCAATTCTTCAATACATGAATGCGTCGATACATGACAAAACAAGTGCATTGAAAAGTGTGAAAGTTGTCTCATTGATTTGGAAGTTAACTTGGTATAGCAAGTCATATTAACCTGGTAACTTATTTTAAAAAATTCCTCCTAGATTACCGTAATTTGGTTGTCAATGAACATTCAATATTTTCAGTCTCCAATGACATTGAACATTTAATATAAGGACTTCATTGAAAAAATTATATATATATATATATATATATATATATATATATATATATATATAGAGAGAGAGAGAGAGAGAGAGAGAGAGAGAGAGAGATATCCGCATCCTCTCACTTTTGCATCCCCCAAGTATCCCCATGATAACACCCATTGGATCTTGTTTAAGTTATCTAATCTTAACCGTTGAAAAACCAACGTTAGATTAGGTACTTAAATAAAATCCAATTGATGTGAAAGAGGGGATACATGGGGGATACAAAAGTGAGGGGGATGCGGATCCCTTCCTCATATATATATATATATACAGAAATGCTATATATATATATATATAACATAGGGTGGTTCCATAATATGAAACCACCCGGGTGGTTTTATAGCATTTCTGTATATATATATATATATATATATATATATATATATATATATATATATATATATATATATATGTGGGGGTGTGTGTGTGTGTGTGTTGAGTGACCTCCTATCTAGTGGCAGTGGTGAGACATGCAGGGCCGGAGCTTAGATTCGTCCAGGACGATTGGGCCCGGTGCAAAAATTAAACGGAGGCCTATTCTCATATAAAAAATTCTAATAAAAAATTCAGAATTTAAATTTTCCAAAATTAACATCAATTAAGAAAAAACATTCAACTACAATATCTTTCAATATCTGACTAAAGAAGATAAAATAAAGCAAAATAAACAAGCATCTTTTGCCACCGTTACATTATGAACGATCTTTTAGCATTCATAGCTACAAAATCCTTGATACGATAATTTTCGACGGACGTCGCACTCGTACGAAAATTTTAATTCGATCAAGTTCCACACTCGGGAAATACCATATGTGTGTTTCGATGCAAACAGTTCGAGTCGGGGTGGTCCAATTTGTTGGGACAACCCTTGTTCGACAAGTTTTTAGATAAAATTATAATTCTGGGAGGCATACTTTGACTAATGATTTATTCTTTTTATAGCTCAAATTAACCTACAAAATTTTAGAGGATTAGATTATAGCTGTAGGAGATCGTATACAATTCTTTTGGGATTTCATTGAACGAGTGTGGAGATCTGCTCGCACGAACTTTCTGTAAACACACACTTATTTTGTGCAATAGTTGTGCATAGCCTTCTGACAGCGTATGATGAGCGGGCTCGTCGATGGCTCTAGGGCTTCTGGTGCTCGTGGGGTATTGGCGAAGCATCCTGGACTGGAAACGAGGTGGTTTGGGATCTATGGACGTTTTTTGAAGGAGTAGAGTTGGGATTTGTGGGCATTTTTTTAAGGAAAGGTGAGAGGTTGCCGATAGAGTCAAGGATTCATAGAATTTTGATTGAATCTTATGTCTTAAGATTTTCTATTAAGGTTTAGCATTTTTACTGATTTTGAATAGTATTGAAAGGGATTGAGAGAATCTTTAAATTCTTAATTGGAAACAGTGAAAGCCTCTGTTAATTGATTCTTTTATTGGAAATAGATATAGCCTTAGTTAATTGAGAGAATCCCCACTTGATTAGCTTAGTATACATAAGAAAGGCCAATGAATTTATTCATAAGTTAGTTTAGTATTATAATATACATAATAAATATACATATACATTTTTAAATGAGTTATTCATAATTTTTAAATTATGTATTCATAAGTTTGACATTTTTGGATTTTTTTTATTATTTATCCATAAGTTAGTTTAGAATACATAATACATATACATAAAAAAAAAATTTGGAGGCCTACGAATTCGAGAGGCCTAGTGCGGTTGCACCAATTGCACTCCCTCAAAACCGGCCCTGGAGACATGCAGTCCGAGTGGTCAGGAGATCGATTTTCTGTGGGGGATGTTCCACACAATTATCATTTCCAAACGTTCTCCCACTGAAAATCGATCTCCTGACCACTCGGACCGCATGCCTCACCACTACTACCACTTAGATAGGGGTCGTTGGATATATATATATATATATATATATATATATATATATATTTTAATTTATATATATATATATATATATATATATATAAATTAAAATATATATATATATATATATATATATATATATATATATTCAATTTTCCCATTAAAAAAAAAAAACATAAAACATAATAAAATCAACCACAAAATATGTCTTCAATTAGAAGCCACAGTGATCCCAAGGGGAAGAACTGTCAAAGAAAGCAACATACTCTATTTAAAACGGAATCTCCCACTCGTGCTTAAAATTGCTAATGAATATACTTCACCACCTTGAATCATCCCCAGTCCCCACCTCTCTCTCTCTCTCTCTCGCTTTCTTTCCTTCTTCTTTTTTATATATAAGCTCCTTGACATTTCCTACTATCTTCTCTACTTTGTGTACTACTCGCTTAGTTTCTACCATTGAAGAGACCTACTCATATCAAACTCAATTAATATCATAGAGAAACAATGGTCGTAGCCGCCCCGTCGCCCGACGTCCGAGACGACGGCATCCTACCGCACACGGTGCCGGTGATCGACCTCTCGTGGGGGAGGGACACGGTGTCGGAGCTCATCGTCAGAGCATGCGAGGAGTTCGGCTTCTTCAAAGTCGTCAACCACGGCGTCTCCAAGCAAGCCATTGCGGACATGGAGTCCGAGGGGAAGGACTTCTTCTCCCTTCCGGCCGAGGAGAAGAGGAGGTCCGGACCCCCGGACCCCCTCGGCTACGGCAGCAGGAACATCGGGTTCAACGGCGACACCGGGGAGCTCGAGTACCTCCTCCTGCACACGAACCCTAATTCGGTTCGGCAGAGGGCTAGGACCATTTGCAAGGAGGACCCATCAAAGTTTAGGTACGTAACCAAACATTAGCGTTCTCTTTTCCTTCCTTTCTTTGCGATTGCTTTGCTTACATGCATGCATGCATCATCATTGTCTCCTTCTTTTGGCATTGATAGGTACGTAGAATGAAATATATACACAAGTGCTGCAAGAGTTTTAGGTTGCTTTCTCATTGATGCATCCCATTTTTTAAATGCATGAAATCGCTGGAAACAACAGATCATATAGGTCTACACAAAGATTATGTGCGTACCTCCCTCATAATAAGTGGAAATCACACTTTGTAGATAAATTTGTTTTGGGTTTTGGTGTTGATTACTCTAATGCTTCCTCCACTTCGAGTCCTTTAATTTGTTCTCCTACACATTGGTGTTAGTATATATAATACGGCAGTTCTAAGTTGACTGCGGGCTTGGACCGTAGTCCTAGTCCGCAGGCCACTTGTCGTCGTTTGATTGGAGAGGAGGCGGATGGGTCCGAAGTGGTGGGGGACACGCCAGCGTGCGGGCACGCGTGCAGTCAACTCCCACGGACAAAAGAGCATTTCCGTATGGATTATTACATACTATTCATGATCATGGATTATATAGGGCTAACCTACCCAATCCAGTCCAACTATTTATAGGCTTTGATTTCAAAATTGAAAGCAGTTTATGTATTACAAAATGCCACACGCATCTTGTAATAAAATTGGAATGTTCAAATATATATGCACGGGACTTCCTTACTGCCATGCCCCAAAGTTTCTGGCTCTCACCTTTGTCCTTGCCGTACTGGTAGGAACCCTCGGAAATGATACTTTACCCTCTCCTAGGGGATGACTGCGTTAGTCCACGTCTACGTGACGGCCAGCCTTTGTGTGTACCCCTCCCGCTAACATGGGTCCACCCTGAGCCTGGGGGCCAATGGCTGCACGCCAAATGGCCGCAGGCCGACGCGGCCACCCTCTAGGGATAGGCAACGTAGCAGCGTTCGAGGAACCCTTGCATACTCGTTTTATTCTCCCCCACTAAATGACATAGCTCAATTTTTCGCATCAACAATGGGGATTTAGTGGGCGATGATGAGAAGCCTTGTGCAGAGCTTGTGGCCCGGGGCACCCACGCTCGCACGCATCAGAGGACTGATGAAAGCGGCAATATTTTGAGCCACGGAAAAAAGTCCACTGGACTCGTGCACGTTACCTCGCCTCAAGCGAGCGTTCGTGCGGATGCGACCGGTCCGTGAACATACCTCGACTCGGGCACGAGATCAGAGAAGTTACATCGCCTTGTGCGTGCGGTCGAACGGGTGCGACCGGTCCGTGGATGTCCCTTTTCTCGTGTACAACCGAGAGGGTGCCAGTATTGACAGATGTGCAATGACAATGATGAAATGCCGTGAGGACGTGCGGCCTCCTCACCCACGATCCCACACATCATATGCCTGATGAACATGGCATATAATCTGAGTCTGTACGAAAGAAAAAAAAAAAAAAAAAAAGGAAAAAGAAGAAGAAGAGGGATTTAGTGGTGAAATTGCCATGGAATGGGACAAAGAGGTCATGGTGGGTTATATCAGCCAATCATGGATCTCAATACTTTACTAATCAAACTGTTTTAGTTTGTAGTGCACAAAGCAAGAATTGATTTAAAACTACCAAGGCACATCAGCATCCACTGACAGGGACTACATTGGATGATGACAACATATATCATAACTTAAATCTCCTAAAGCACTTGGAAACACCCAAAAGGAGTAAGAGTACGCTTAACCTCTTGCTGGCATAGTAAACCCTCTTTGTTGTTTGATTCTTTGAAGCCATATGTGCAAAGCTATCGAATAGCTTACGCGAGCTTTAATTTATTTGACAGGAAAAATTAATTGGTAATGCATGTTTGTCATTAGTTCTTGTCATCCTCCTTGCCATCGACTGGTTCGCTTCCCCTCCCCTCGCGATCATATCGGTGTCTCCTTCTAGAAGACTGCTAGATTCTTTCAGTTTATAGCTACCCAATCAAAAGGATCTTCTGATAAATTGATCAAACAACATCTCGAAGCAATCTAATGATTGCTAAACTATACTAGTCTTACACCAGAATTCAATGACCAATCAACTTTTAACTATACACAAAGGGTTGCATCATGGATGTAATTCGAGTCACAGAAACAATATTTTACTATACAGGGGCGGATTCAGGAATTTAAATCGGGGTGGGCTGGACTGGATTGGGGTGGACTAGAGATTGGCTAACTCATATAAAAAATCAAAAGTAAAAAAATACATATGAAAAAAAAGAATTTTTTTTGTATAAACTGAATCCGCTCCTGTTCGCGCATATATATATATATATATATATATATATATATATATATATATATATATATATATATATATATATATATGCAAAAAAAAATAAAAAAATAATAAAAAAAATATATATAAATAAAAAAATAAAAAATAATATATATATATATATATATATATATATATATATATATATATATATATATATATATATATATATATATATATGACTTCTAGCCTAGTGGTTAAGAGAGATGCATGCGGCTCGAGTGGTCAGGAGTTCGAATCCCAGTGGGAGCGATTCCAGAAATAATTTACCTAGTTCCAAAAAAAAAAAAAAATATATATATATATATATATATATATATATATATATATATATATATATGAAAAAGGCTGCGTATAATTTGACTCTCTCCGGATCCTCGTGGCACTAGAATGCTCTCTCTCTCTCTTCTTTTTTTACACAAAAGGGAATCACAGTACACCTGCAGGGATGAGATTCACTTGCACTCTATTCTTCCATGTCAGACCAAATCAAGGTGGAAAGGAATGGGAGGTCTTTCCAACGAGCAGCGAAATGTGACCACAAACTTTCACGCTCACACACACTCATTTTTTGTTTATCAAGCAGTGCAGTGGTGAACGAGTATGTGGACTCCTTGAGAGAGCTGGCATGTGGGCTACTTGACATGCTGGGAGAAGGCCTTGGGCTTGGGGACGAGAGGTCACTCAGCAGGCTCTTGAGGGACAGCGACAGTGACTCCCTAGTCAGGTTGAATCACTATCCTCCCTACCACAACGGCGGCGACCGCGAAGAGAGGAAGATCTGCAACAAGGATGGCAAGTGCAGCAGTAGGATCGGATTCGGGGAGCACTCGGACCCCCAGATCATCAGCATCCTCTGGTCGAACGATGTCGAGGGGCTGCAGATACTGTCCTCGTCGTCCGCAGGCGACGTGTGGGTCCAGGTGGCACCGGACCCGTCGGCATTCTATGTCCAAGTCGGAGACACTCTCGAGGTTATACAGAGCCAAGAACTGACTAACATAACCGACTACTTCTGTGATGTTGTAGTATCATGTGTCTTAATCTTTTTTTTCTGACACAATGCAGGCACTGACAAATGGAAGGCTTGTGAGTGTCAGGCATAGGGCTATCTCCAACTCCCATAGGACAAGGCTGTCCATGATCTACTTTGGCGCGCCAACCCTCGACGCACGGATCTTCCCGATCCCCGAAATGGTCACACAGACGACGCCTAGGCGATACAAGACCTTCACTTGGGGCGAGTACAAGAAGACCATGTACGCGCTCAGGCTCAGCCATAACAGGCTCGAGCTTTTCAGAGTGGAGGATGACCAAGAAAGCATCGACGACGAGCACATGTAAAGTAGGCTACTGTAACTAGAGGGTGTATTGAACAGCTATTTGGCTGAATTTTAGTTTATATACCAAGTGATTTCAAGTGTTTTGAAGTATATTGTAATTTCATTTCTGGTATGCATCTCCAAAATAGATCAACTGTGATTCCCCATGGCTAATCACATTCACATCATAGCAGAACAAGAATCATCTCATCTCAAGCAAAAAAAAGGAGAATTAATAACAAAGTAGTAATCATCTTTGAACCTCAGCTGAAATTATACAGCCAAACTTATTTATTGATTAAAAGAGTGTGCACAGAATTAAAATTACATAGTGTACATACAAACAACAATTTAAGATCATCCGTTACAAACTTATAGCGCAATACAAATGTTAGCAACAACCTGAATCACTGGCTGTGTTACTAAAACATACAGCCTGATACCGATAAGATCGGTTCCTCGACGACAGCCCAGCTAAAATAATGGGGCATCTATCGTCGATCTAACACAAGGTTAAATAAATCATACTTAAATCTTTGCCTTCTCGTAGAAGGATTCAAATCCAAATCTTCCGTTTTTTTTCTTTTGTTTTCTTTTTTCTTCTACTATACAGTGTGAAATTCTAATAATCATTCGAGTATACTTATTTGATGATTTGAGATTTGGCCGCAGAGCGAGAGCACTTTGTACGGGCAGTCTTGCTTAAGTTGCAAGCACAGCCCTCAAGAAGCTCCAGGTCTTCCTCACAAGTCAGAATGGATGCCAGCTCAGGGTTCTCCAAGAGCATCTTGGAGGCCAAATACCCTGCAATTGTCCACGTCTGGTAGAGTCGTGCTTGTTTTCCAACGAACCTTCCACTTCGCATGTCGTAGTATTCTGGCCACTTGTCATCTGACAGCCTTTTCTCTGCCACAGAGATGGCCTTTTTGGCAAGTTCCGGCCTGCCCATTTTTATGCATGCTAATGTAAACTGAAATAAAGGGGAGAGGGAAGGGTTAGTATAGTTGCAATTTCGAAGAGAGTGAGGAAGTTTGTTGATATTAATGAGGATATACCTGCCACAATAGGGTAGGCCAGGATCCACCATTATGATACGACCAAGGGCTGCAAAAATCATGCATCTTGTGTCAACTGAAATGTCTCAGCACAAGAAAACTAATATATAGCATTAAAGTGAATAAATCTTTCACCATGATACACGCTCTATGCATCTACTATACCTTATTGATAATAGTTTGTCTGGATGCTGATATCTAGATTTTGGTACAATATTTGAACCTTCTTATTACACTGAGCATCTCAAATATGGAGTTGTAAGTATTTGAAACTATGTTCGTTTCATATTGGTTATGAAAGTATGACGATGGTAGCTTGTAGGAGGAAGTAATATCCTACTTTACTCCAAAGATAATCAATTCCTCGAGAAACGAAGTGAAGACATTTTCTCTGGTACTTCCAATACTCCCGGTTGATCCAATACTTGCCTAGGCATTGCGAGGATTCTTGCTAGTTGGTTATGTACAAGGTAGAATCAGTCTGTAATTTCAATGACTAGTGTATCTATCTATGATAAGGATGGAAAATGAGTCGGCTTGAGGTGGTCACCTCCCATGTGAACCCATATATGCTAACCGACCAGTTTATGCTGGACCAATACAAAGTAACCTGGACCAAAGTCAGTAATTAAACAGGTCAAACAAAACCCGAGCAGATGACTTGCCACCTTAGTCAACGAATAAATAGTACACAGTGATATATCAACAGGTGTTCATACAGTCACTACCTAATCCAGACGATTTACCCTAGTTATATGTTCACGAGACTTGGGCAGAAAGGACATTCTGCTTAGAGATCACAATGATATAAAAATAGGATGAACGCCAAATAGGAGATCCACAGTATCCTTTCATAAATGAATTAATGCCATGGTGGTTGAACACGTCGCTTGGTTCTTCATTCAATAAAATTACAACTTAAATGCATGACTACTTGGTCTTTTATTAAATTGGTAACAAAAAGGAGTGATGTAGGCCTCGTTGTTGCTTTAACTAACATCTTGTAGTACTTGTATATCCAATGATAGATCCAAAAAATTCAATAGAAATTATCAGGAATTCTTACTTCCTAATGATCAATCGAGTCCAGAAACATGTATTCTATTGTGAACTATCCGAATGTTACTCTGCCAGTGCTTCAAACATACAAAACATCAATCAATAATTCAAGAAAAATTCTCAGTATGCATACCGGCTATCAATGCATTGAGTGAAAGTTTAAAACATGTCCAATGAGATCTAACACAAAGGCGCAGCGTCACGAGGCTTCCGCTTATGCACCGTCTCAGGAGGATCAAAAGATGTACACAGTCTTACCTCCATATATATGGAGAGGCTGCCGAATGATCTAACACATTAATTGAACATCATTATATAAATGTTGTCATTATCAGATATCAGCTTAGATTTGAAGAACAATAAACATGTTAAGAATCCCTAAACATTGGCTAAAAATGTAAGAAGTAAACAACACTCACGTATTCTTGGGATCACTACCAGTGATTATCCGCCATTCTTCATATTCCAAAGCTGGATAGCATATCTTGAGAGGCATATTGCCCACAAAATCATGCCACTTTTCTTCAATAAGGTTCAAGATCCCTTCTGCTTGCTTTGGGGTGGTTAAAGATGAAACTATGGCCCAAAGATTTCCAAGTGAGAAGAATCGGAAATCCATGTGAGCTGGCTGGAGATTACCTATGAGATAGCCGCCTTTCTCAGGAATCCATTCAACTAGCCAGGAAGGAATTTGGTCAGGATAAATATTGAACTTGTTAGTAGCATTTTGGGAGTACTCCTCAGTCTTGTAGCGGTATATCTCATTGATTTTGTTCATATCCACCCAATAATACTCTCTGACGTGGAAAGATAGTGCACTAAGTCTGTTATTGATAGCACGCAAAAGGTTCTTAGATCCATCATTTGCAGTGATCATCTCACGGGAGCACCGAAGAGCCGAGTAGAATAAGGCCTGTGTAATAAAACTTATCAACACTTGATTCGGTTTTACTTCTAATCATTAATCAAGTAGAACATGAAATAAATGGATGGTAAAATTGTCTATAGATCGGCTTCAATAGGACTATATGGGCCATGGAAATCATAAAGCATAACCTTCAAGAAGAACTACTAGTGACATCCTATATTTCATGAAGAAGCATCTGAAGTGGGTTATGATGATATCGTCAACAAACTCCAAGCAAGAAGAGAATATCACTGGACCTAACATGAAAAGCAAACTTGAGACGAGCTGATCTGTTATAAAAGGAAAATAATAAACATGTGTGAACACAAGTGGTGGTTATATCCAATTACCAACTGCCTCCGGGTCATAAAGTGACCCTCTCATAGCTGCCTTCTCTAGGAACTTAGCACTAACTATAGAGGGGTTGGCCTCAAGTTGATAGAGCTGCAAATAACTTGGTTAGGAATTCTATGGAACTTTCTCAATATTTAGTCATGAAACTTGAAAGTTGAAACTTTTCCAAAGAAAACTCCATTCTGGAATTTTTATGGAAAGGTTGGACTGACATAATAACCTAGTGCTTTGGTAGTTTGACGCTCATGTATGGTAGCAAGGTTGAGAATCTACTTTCAGTTGCACTGACTCCTACATTTTCATGGTCCCTCGTTAGAAAAATCCATTCTGATGGAAAATATGGAATTACAGAGCAGGTGGAGGTAGCTTGACATTCATGTGTGATAACAGGGTTGAGAACCTGGTTTCAGTTAAAGATCCTTCCTACTTTTTCATGGTCCCTCCAAATTTTCCATGGTCCCTATTCTAATTTCGCTATTAAACTATTTGACATCTCTTGAAGCGTTTCAGTTTAAATTTCAGTTCAACAGCGTAATTATTTGAATTAAGTGTAATATTTCTTTACATGATTTATCTCCATCTCATGGCTCATATTGCCCATTCATCCTCACACTCGTATGTAATGGGCCATGAGACCGTTACCATTTTACTATCTGGCATGTGCATGACAATGATCCCGTGCACTTGTCAATCTCGTTGCATCCTCGACCATCACTCTAATCCCAGTTTTCCTTTCAAGTTTTTGTAATCAACTTTTACCCAATTGACCCAATGATATGAAACTCAATAAAGCAATGTTGATGTTAGCCCCACATATTTAAGTGACCATAATCTAACGATTACACTTCCAATTGAAAGCAAGAGGGAAATATAGAGCTACGGGAACCAGTGAAAGCAAAAACAGCCAGTTGTGAGTCTGTACTCCATTCTATCCTTTGCCTTTGCTTTTTGATACTCTGAGGTAGAAGAAGGTTCAGGGTACGCTTTCAATGTTATTTTTTCTAACATATATATATATATATATATATATATATATATATATATATATATATATATATATATATGCAAATGACCTCTAGCCTAGTGGTTAAGAGAGATGCATGCGGCCCAAGTGGTCGGAGTTCGAGCCCCAGTGGAGGCGAGTTCGCCACAATTACCCATTGCTTATATATATATATATATATATATATATATATATATATATATATATATATATATATATATATTCTAGTATGAAGTTAGCCAACACATCTAGATTCCTGCCGAAACCTAAAACCAAGTGCCTATGGTGAACAAGATGGTCCTCTATATCAGTTAGATAAAGGGGATTTTCTCAAGGTCAAAAGAAATTATGTTTGGGGAAATTCGATGGAAATGGCAGACATCTCAAGTTCTCCTTGTACTAGTCCCATTAGGCATTCCAATAGATAGTAAATGTTGTTCATTGATAAGGGGTGCTACTGAGAAACAATTTGACTAACATAGTATGGACAACGATGAAACTCAAAGAAAGAAGTTAAGTCAAAAAAATAAGGGGAAAATTAACCTATGAACTTCCCAGTTCAAGAGAATTTATCACAAGTTCACTTACTTGGATCTCAAGAGGATGCCCATGGATGCCCATCCTGCGGTCTATCATGCATGAGCCATCAGTGACTAGCAAAGTAGGGAACATATCAAACCCATCAGACAAACATAAATTCAGGACCAGTTTAATGCCTGTTTGTACGTCCACTCTCTCTTGTAAAGAATAGTCTCCAGTGATCTTCCCATATGCCCTAAGCAATATAATCCACCATAATCCTGCCAGAGAAGAAAAACGTCAAACTATGTCCACTAATTACATTAGTTTTACGTTAGTTGTTATTTGTAGCTGAACTATAATCCGACAAACAAAAGTAAGAAATGTAGAAGAGCTTCACCAGGACTCACCAGAATCAACTGGGGCTACACGTCCTATGGCAGATTCACCAAAATCGGGGTCCAGTACCTCTTCATATGCACCGTCGCTTCCATCCAAAGGTGTGGTTCTAACCTTAAAACTAGCGGGCATCAAACCTTGTCCAGGGCTATAGCAATCCACAGTCTTTTCCCAGCTCTGGATGTCAAGTGAAAGGAAAGAGCTTCAATATTTTTTACAAGCACATAAATGGTTAATCAGCAAAAATGGAAGATTGATCTTTACAAATTCTTACAGGATCGCAATGACGAACCAAGATCTGTCTCACAAAGGTATATTACTAATGTCTCATCGAGAATTTCAGGAATGAGACAAGAAATTGCTGAACTTAGCTCTAACTACCCCTGGAAACCTTATTCCAGATCCAGTGACCCCCAATGCAGTAAATTCCAGATCCGGATCACATAAGTGGCAATCCGACCCGGCCGATCCAGATCTTAAATATGAAGTTCAACAAGGATATCAGACAGGACAATCACACCAATTATCATATTCAGTTTCCTAATAGGCGCAAACATACAATCGTATTTATACAACATGTATATTAAGAGAACTCTAATCCTAAATAGTATCCTCATAAAGAAGGGAAAGTAGCATACCGCATACCAGGTATCTATACAGAAGACAGATTGCGACCTAGGTAACTTTTTTTAGGCTAAACATCAATTTGGTCCCAATTCAAAGGTTGCCAGATCTTAAGCCAAGGCTCCGAAGTGGGCGTCGTGTCCGTGTTTACCTTAAGGCACACCAAGTTAGTGTTGTCGTGTCGTGAACGTCCGTGCAACATAGATTACAAATCAATTATGACAGCTTGCCTGCCATCAAAGAGTCAAAACTAAAAGGATTAAGTGGATTAATCTAGGAAGCACAGGCACTTCAAAACTGTCGTTTCATTGCAGCATCGTGTCGATACATACTGGACACGACACAAGTACAACTATGAAACGCCCAAAATATGCTTCGTGTCCGTATCCGAATTGTACTGTGTTCAAGTCGTACGCCCTTAGGAAGGGGGCGAATCATATACCTGCAGCTGCAGAGTGTGGAGGAGGAAGTTCTTGACGATCTCCGCCTCCCCCTTGAGGAGGAACGCCAGCGCCGACGGCACGAAGTCCCTAATGAACACCTGGTCGTAGTTCAGCGACGATCCCTCCGTGGCGGCGGAGGGGTCGTCGGCCGCCACGGTCCCCACGGCGCTCCCGCAGTAGCTGACAACCGCCTTCCTCAGCAGCGCCCACGCCTCCCTCTCCTCCTCGCTCTCCTCGCTGACGTCAGCCCTAACCTCCTCGTCCTCCTCCTCCTCCTCCGGCTCCGGCTCCACTCTTGCTGCCGAATTCTCCTCGATCTTCTCCTCGGCCCGCTTGATTATCAGCGGCTTCGCCGAGAGCCCCTGGACGTAGATGTCGAAGGGGTTCGGCTTCGGCGCCGCCGGGTCCGGCGACGTGGAGAGGCGGCGGACGTCGGAGACGGCGCGGGTGACGGCCGAGCGGGGGCATTTTGGGAAGAGCGGAGGGGGATGGGGGAGGCGGGAGAGGAGGCGGAGGCAGGGTTTCACGGCGGCGGTGGCGGCCATGGGGCTCGCAGCATTCATGTAAAGAATGGGAAGTTTTAGGGGTGTTCTCCGCAAATTTGAGGAAACAATCTACGGGAAAGCGGGTGGATTGTGCAAATTTTGGGGATTCTTTTGTAAAACGGAAAAGATGGGAGGGATGGGTGGAGAAAACAATGGAGGTATAGGAAGATAAGGTAGGTGGGGGTGTTGGTTGATTTATAGAGCGCGGTTCGGTGCGGTAGGAGGAATTTCTGTTTGGGGGAATTAAAATTTATAAATAAAAAAAAAAAAACTGAGTTGGGGATTTTTTTTTTCTCTCTCTCTCTTTTTAAGAGGGAATGGATATGTGGATGACTTTTTCACTTTCGGTGTGTGATTTATTATGGTCTCAACTGATTTCAACGTTGGAATTGATTAAGAATGAGAGAGTGTGTTATCTTGAGATCTCCAAAATTTATTTAGATTTGTTTTGGATTCAATGTATCTAGTACAACATATCTAATTATATAGTTAAAAAAAAACATATCTAATTATAGTTAATATCTAATTATAGTTAAAATAAGAATTGGGCTGCCGAGATTCGCTGGCAAAATTTAATTTTATAAATGAATAAAAATGACATCTATCCGACGATCTAGTCAATACAGAAGGAAGAAGCAAGGAAAAGTTGAGTTACGAGTCGTAACAATTGAGAGCTTACCTTCTTTGACCCCTTTATGGGGTGTGAGTTGTCGATCATATCCTCATTTGACCCCTTGAAAACATCTCCGCATGTGAGTTGAAAGCATCTCCGCATGTGAGGGTTGAAGCTCGGGTATGTTTTGTAGAATAATGCTATTTGTTACTACAATTTTTTTAAAAAAATTATTTGTCCTTACTTAGTAACTGATATGGCATATTAATATGACAGCTAATATAATAAATTTTAAAATTAATATTAACATTAACATTAACATTAGCATTAACATGAAAAAAAAATTGGGTAATTAATTTTTTGAGTTAAAATTAGACATTATATTCCATGTTATATGACATATAATATTATTTAACATTCCAGATCAGCTGTCACATAAGTATGGATAGTTTGAAAGAATAATTTAGAGGTACGAATAGCATTACTCAATCACATGTGTAGTAATATTTGAATTCATACTTTCAATGACCGAAAGTGAGTGAAAATTCGTTGCAATTTTATGTCTCGGAGCAAATATATTGGTTAGAGCATCATTAGTAGATGATGTTCAAATTTTTTGTCTTGAAAATGGGAGGCCCAAGCCTTAGGTCCTATGGGTGGATGTGACCGAAAATCAAGAAATTGAGATCCCGGATGGAGTTTATTGTTCAACCAAATGAGCTTCAAATTTATAAATCTAAAAATCGGAACCGGGGATGAGCCTTACTAATAATGCTCTTATGATAAGAGAAGAGGATATTTAGACTTTTGGTCTCAAATAAGTTAGAATATTTGTGTTTGGATCTCCATAATAGATAAAATTAGTGTTTGGGTCTCGAATAAGTTAGAATATTTGTGTTTGGGTCTCCACAATAGACATAATTAGTGTTTAACTGTTGGACTAACGGTTGACTGTTAAAATCCAACTAAAAATAAATAAATTTTTTTTTGAAAATTTGAGAAATAAAAAACAAAAAAACGAAAAAAAGGAGGAAAAAAGAAAAAAATGACGAAATAAAACAAAAAATGAAAAGAAAAAAAAGGGAAAAAGGATAAAGAAAAAAAATCTAAAAAATAAAAAAGGATAAAAAAAAGGGAAAATCCATGCAAAAAAATTATACCCTCTAATTCGTAAGGGATAGAATTTTCATATTTTTTGAGTAAATTATTTATCCAAAAATTCATAATTTTTGAAAAAATATTTTTCTAACATAAACCAACCATGGGAATATGATTCCCGTTTGCCCCAAAAATTTAGACTTTAGTTCCTGATAATTTCGGGCAAATTTATTTCCGAAAACTACTAATACTCGGGCAAATTTATTCCATCGTTTTTTTTTCTTTCCATTTTTCGATTTTTTTTCCTCCTCTTTTTTGTTTCATTAATTTGTTTTTTCTTCTTTTCTTCTTTCTTTTTTTATTTTTTTCAGAAATTTACTGTAGCGATAATAATTTTAATAATATTTGTTTAAACGATAGATGTTTGAAAATTTTTGTCAAACAATACAATCCGACAGATAGTTTGGCGGAAAATGGATATGTTGAAAATCCGACAGACTGATTGTCGAAAAATGAGCATCAGCTCAAATTCCGACAATCCGTTTGTCGGAAATAGAGCACTTCCACTTTTGGGTGGGTTTGGTTTATATTGTTTACGGTTTGAGTTGGGTGGTGGGTTAGTTTGGGTTTGGTTTTTTTTTTTTTTTTTGGGTTGGGTTGGGTTGGTTATTATTGTTGGGGTTTGGGTGGGTTTGGTTGTTTTTTTTTGTTGGTTATATTTTGTTGGAGTTGGGTTGGATGGGTTTGGTTTTTTTTTTTTGGTTGAGATCGGTTATCTTTTGTTGGGTTGGATGGGTTTGGTTTTCTAACGTTACAATTCTCAACGTTACAATTGTAACGTTCTAATTCCAACGGCTATATTGAGCCACCACCATCTATAAGTATCAAACCAATTCACAGCATCTCTCTCATTCACTTTACTACATCTCTCTTATTCACTTCACAACCTCTCTCATTCAGCAAAGCCGAAGCTCCTCTCTTCCTACAGAAAGTTCATCTTGTTGTCAACATGGATGGAAATCTAACAATTCTATGGTCACTTGGTGGTGTACTAAATGGGTTAGCGTATCAAGGGGGTTTAACCCAAGTTCTTTTAGTTGATCGAAATATTTCATTTCTTAGTTTACATAATCTAATTATTGATCAATATTCTATCGACTACGAATTTATATTAGTACATATTTTCGTATCTAATTGTATAAATGTAGATAGTGAAGATGCATGGAAATTTGTTCTTCAAGTGAATGCACAATCACCGTATATTAATATCTATGTCACTCCGCCCCCATCTGTGAATGTAAGTAATATACCTGCTTGTAATACTTTTAACGCTGGTCCTAGTTCTTCTCATCAAGTTATTCCATTTACTGAAGAAGAACATGTAGTAGATGATGTTAATAACGATGACGAAAATAGTGATGATCTAATTGAAAATTTAGATGATGAATTTGATGATTCTGTTGATAGCCTTAGCACTCCTGAATTATTTATTGGAAAACAATTTGAGAATCGTTCTAAATTTAGAAGTTTTATTAGTGATCTAGCAATTAGACGTAATTTTACTTGTTCAGCTACTTTAAATAATGCTACTGGAATTATATATAAATGTAATAGTTCATATTGTCATTGGAGGGTATACGCTAAAGCCATAGGTAGAGGCGAACGATTTTCTATTGCAATGCTAGAAAATATTTATTCTTGTTTAGGTGGACTTACAACTGGTTCTCATCCATTAGCTACCACTGGTTAAAAATCAGATTATTGATAAAATTCGAGATAATCAGTCGTATAGTCCCTCTTGTGTTGTAAAAGATATATTTAGGGAACATCGAATACATATTAAATATTGTAAGGCTTGGAAAGCTAGAGAACTTGCTCTATCCGAAATAAATGGTAGTTATATTGATGCATATAGTAGTCTCGAAGTGTATGGTCTTAGAATTATTGAGACAAATCCAGGTAGTCAATGTTTTATGAAGATTACAGAAAATAATAGGTTTGAAAGAATTTTTATTTGTTTCAAGGCATGCATTGATGGATTTCTAAGGGGATGCTTACCTGTGATTAGTATTGATGCTACTTTTCTTTCCTCTAAATATAGAGGTATTTTATTTATTGCTTGTGCTCATGACCCTAACTATCAACTATATCCTATTGCATATGCTGTTGCTGAGAGCGAAAACACTGATTCTTGGAATTGGTTTTTAAACGGTTTAAGAATATCTTTTGAAAGATTTTTTGATGCCTGGAATACAATTTCTTTTATATCGGATAAACAGAAAGGATTGATAAATGCCATGCGTGCTATTTTTCCGGAATCGCCTCATTTTTTCTGTATTCAACATTTTAAAGCAAATTTGAAATCAGTATGTAGATCAAAGCATTTTCAACGTAGCTTGGACTCTCTTGCAAGATGTTATAATGAAACAGATGCAAATAATTGCTTGGAGATGATTAAAGCTGAAAATGTTGATGTTTACAATAAGGCCTAGCAAATAGGCTCTAGTGCATGCAATGATCTGAACAGAATATGAAAAATATTATATTAGCTGAATTAAATTGATATATAATTTACGTGCACAAATATTAACCACAAATGTAATACTTACCCGTTCCTCATCAACTGATATTTCTTGGTCACCGATACGATCTATGTGCATAAAATTCTGCCGGAGCCATGTATACGACACTAGACCTTTGCCTTTTAATTTTGGTGCCTCCACACCTAGGTAGGTCGTGATCGCTGTCTCACCAGAAAATTGTTCATCAAATATTATAGGTTCACCTGTGATAGGTAGACCTAAAATATTTGCAACATCTTTAAGCACAATAGACATTTCTCCAAAAGGTAGCTGGAACGTATTTCGTCCGGGCCACCAGCGCTCCACTAGACTCAGAATCAGGTCTCTATCGTGACGTAGAAAACGTATTTGGTCAAGGTAATGAAAACCAAATACGTGCAATAAAGCTTCTTGGTCACTAGTCAATTTTCAGAAACCAAGTTGGCCCTCATAGCACCATGTATTGTGTTCTCGAAGCCGCACTTCCCTTTTATAATCACATAGCTATATATAAAACATACAAACTATATTATTACTAAACATATAAAATAAAAAATTTATTGACTACCACAATTTATTAAAAGTATATATACCTCTCCAGTAAATATCAGACTACATATGTGCGACTTGCGTTGCTGCTTAATCAAATCTGTAGTTGGCCCCCCCTGGTATATGACCATCGTTTTGGGTAGCCATATGTAATAAATTTATTGACTACCACAATTAAAAGTATATAACCCTAAATTTCGTTGATAGTACACAACTATGAACACTAATTGTAGATATCAATGAATATTAGAGCTATAGTTCATCAAATATCAATGAACATTAGTGTTGTTATTAGTGGTATATATAAAATGACACACAATTAGTGGTTCAAAATTAGTGTTACAATACAAGGATGAACATTAGTGGTTCAAAATTAAACTCGTAGGATTTTGATAGTGGTTCAAAATTAGTAGGGTTCAAAATATCAACATTAGGTTACAAGATCTAAAAATTTGAACCGTACTTACACATTTTATAAGAGATCTAAAATATCAACATTAGGTGAACAATAGGATACAAGATCAAAATTAGTGTGTCATTTTATATACCATTTGTTGGTTACTATGGTTCAAAATTAGTGTCCTAAAAAAATATGAAAAATATCAATATTAGTGTTTATGATACAAGGGTAAATAATAGATACAAGATCTAAAATAAAAATGGTGAACAATATACAAGATATGAAAGAAAAAATTATCACCCAATTTCTTCTTCTTCTTCTTCTTCTTCTTGTTCTTCTTCCTCCTCCTCCTCTTCTTCTTCTTACTTCTTCTTCTTCTTCTTCTTTTCCTTCTCCTTCTCGGCTTCACAGCAACCAACAAGAACACTTTACTCTCCCCCAACAACCCAAACTTTACTCTACATCTACCAAGCCGAATTTTTTTTTTAAAACAAACTTCAGTCAACCGCTACGACCAAGTGAACCAACGCTACGACCAAGTGAACCAAGTGAACCGGGGGGCGAGCGGGTTTTCTCTCTATTTCCGACATTGCGCCTGTCGGAATTTGGAGTCGTGCCCAAATTCCGACAGACGGTCTGTCGGAAATTGGGTTTCCCCAATTTCCGACAGACGGTCTGTCGGAATTTGGGCGTGACTCCAAATTCCGACAGACGCAATGTCGGATCTTATCGGTATGCTAAATTTTCTGAACTTTTATCGTTTCTAGTAATTATTATTAATATTTTTATTGTACAGTAAATTTTCTGTATTTTTTTAGTTAGATTTTGATAGTCAAAAGATCCAAACACCAATTATGTCTATTATTCAAACACAAATATTCTAACTTATTGGAGACTCAAACACTAATTATGTCTATTATGGAGACACAAACACAAATATCCTAAGTATTAGAGACCGAAAGTATAAATATCTCTAAGAAAATAAGGAACTAAATACTGAAAGAGTATATTATAATAATAAAAATTATGATAATTAGTTTAAAAAATAAAGATAAATAGTAGTTACAATGAATTAATATTAATTAAATATTTTGGTTAACTACTTAATTATCTTAATTATATATAATATAATAAACAAATAATCGTATTCACTAATTTATTACTAATAACTAGATAGTCAAACATTTTTGCCAAATCTAGAAGTATTGACACATTCAAATTTTTTGGCCTTGTCGTCTCGGACATATACGAAAATCTAAGTATTTCTTTTCTTATATACCATGTTACGACGTATTTGTGGTTATGCAATATAAGTCCAAATCTAAGTACAAACAAGTTTATTATACTAATAGGTAATACTAATTAAGAATAAAATATTTATATTTAAAATATTAACCAAGTTTTTATTAATTGTTGCTTAGTTTTATTATTAATTAGTGTAAAGTAAATATTTAATTGAATAATAAAAGAAGAGAGAAAAAAAAAATCAACCCAATCCCCTCCTACATCCTGGTGGGATTAGAGGATGTGAGAGAGGGAAACTTTCAATGGGACAAGATTTGGGTGGGGGCAGGGTCGGTCCTTAATAATTGAAGGTCCTGCGCGAATTTTAAAATGTAGCCCTAAATTTATTTATTCATATTTTTTAAATATGTTATTATATGTCTTTATCAAAATCTCGGGAGATAGCTCTTGATTGTATATTATAACTGAATCTATAGGTAGTTATTAAACAAAACAACTAAAGCTCAAATTATCTATATTCAAGCACATTACATAGTATAATAAAGATGTTTTAGATAGAAGACGTACTCACCGTTAAATTGTCTAAATCTGGCCTCAAATTTTTCTGTTGATGAAAACATATAATAAAACGAATAACGATCAATACCCAAATGAGAAGTAATATGTAATCACACAATTTAGAGCCTCCAAGACCTGAGCAGGACCAGCCCAGGGCACGAACGAGGTGGACGACCGTCATGGGCCCCCAATTTTGGAAGTCCCGTAATTTTACAATAGAATAGGTATATCAAAAAAACAAAAAAAAACAGAGACCCAATCTGGAAGCAACAAAAAAGCCAGCGCTCCAATCGAAAAAAATATGATAGCTTGATTGATGATTTTGATAGCTTAATTGATGATTTTGCTTGTAAATTTTTTTATTTATGTGAGAAAAATGGTCCAAATTTTAGATTTTGTCATAGGTCCCATAAATCATAGGACTGGCTATGGACCTGAGTCACCTGATGCAAGACCAAGAGCTCCAGTCTTCGACATCATTATTTCTTAAATAAATACTAATCATGCACATCCAAATTCTTAAATTATATATATATATATATATATATATATATATATATATATATATATATATATATAAATCTTATCATTATTGTAGAAAATAAATTCATCTAACAATTGAGGGATCTTTAGAAACAAAATAGCAATTAACACACCGGTGAGAGCAATATCTTTAAGAAATTCTAATTTTTTTTGTATGATTATAAATATGAATCTTAGAGTCAGTAGGGAATAGGGATCCAAGAATTGGAGGTCTTGGAGGGATTGTAGAGCAGAAATTGAGGAAGAAATGGTATAACTTGAAATACAAAATTACAAAACTAACCATAATATTTTTTTGAGGCCCCCAAAAATTGGAGGTCCTGTGCGGCCGCACTATTGGCACGGTCCCAGGGCCGGCCCTGGTTGGGGGGCTCCCATCTCCACACTAGACATGTCAATGGTAGTTTATTGGTCGGATATTGGCATTACTATATCCGAATCATTAACTATCAGATATATCCGATAACTATCCGATATCCGATCGGATAAAAGTTTTGGCTACCGTATTCGTTACCAATGATTTTAACGGATATCGGATAATATCCGAACCAATAAGATTACTAAAAATTTTAAAAAATTAAAATGGGAGGAAAAAAATGAGTTAAAATATTTTGGTAGTCACCTTGCTGGTTTAGATCGGGTAGATACTTCAAACTATATTTTTCAGCCACTTGCAATGTGACAACCAAAACGTTTTAACTCTTTAGATATGATATGACAAATATATTATAGTATATATGTTACTGGAAATTTAAGTTCAACCCTATAGTACCGATCTAAACCACTTAAAGTGGCTGAAAAACATAGTTTGAAGTATCTATCCTTTCCAATAAGTTTTGGTTGAAAAACATAGTTTGTAGTAGATATTATTTTAAATTTATTAAATAATTTAAATATTATTGGTTCGGATATTATTGGTCCGAATATGATATTATGATATTTGAATCCGTATCTGTATCCGAATTTTCGGATATTTTCAATTCGAATACGGATCGGATATAGATTTTTGGTCTACCATTGACACGCCTACTCCACACCCATGTCCAAATTCTCTCTACAACCAAACAAGGTATTTGGAATTCAAATCCCAAAGTCTAGTTGAAGTCCAAATTCAAGCCTAAATCCTATTAGCCAAACGGGCCCTTAATATAGAGGATGGTCTCCTTGTAACTTGAACGAGTTAGAATTGCTCACCTTACTAGTAAGGATGCAATCTATTCCATATTTAGGAGGGAGAATCAAACTACGCATGGCTCAGTATCATCATCTTCGAACCATCTCTATTCCAAGAATCCAATAAAATCATAGAAAAAGAAAACATATGAATAAAAGAAATAAGTTGCATTCCTTACATAGTCAAGGCTTTGATTAGAAATTGGGACCAATAAGATTGTTGGGGTTTTACAAAAATTGGTCACTAGTGAGTCGGACCCACATTTCATGATGTGGCAAACCTAAAGTGTGTGCATATTTCAATATTTGAGCCATCATATATTGACTTGCACACATGAGTGTGTAAGCTCAAGTGATAGGTATGAGTACTAGGGAGTTTTTTCTAGTAGATAAGGTAACTCCACTAGAAATATTTATTTGTTGTCACATTTTTCAGGTGGATCTTATATGGACCTAGGCCTGTAGGGGCCTAGTAATTCGAACTCGGACACGGGCGTTGACGAAGGACACAAAATAGTGCTTTCATTGCACAATTTGCATATGGTATCAGGTGCACGAGGGTTGCTGGTTTGTGCGAGTGTGCGACGTTACGACGTGCTACGAGGCTGTTGTGGTGCTTCTCTTTTTCCAGTACTTTTTGATTGCTTTAATTAGTCGGTTATAACCACCCAATTTAGTAGAGATTAGTAGGGATTAACCCCTTTTTTTTTCTCGCACAAGGGTTACTGTATTGCATGGGTATTTCTTTATTAGAAATTGTACTCGCAACTCGTCATAATTTATCGCAAAGAGTGGTGTATTTAATTAGAGTCGCCAAATAACTAGAATTTTAGCGGTCTATTTTTGGAGTCGCTAATTTGATTTATTTTGGTAGTAAAAAGAAATAGAGTGGAAGAGAGAGCAGTATCTTAAGTAATAACATGAAGCGTAGTACAGCAACAACACTTGTAGAGCAAGAGCCCTGTCCGATCTATCTGAAGTCCAGGAGGTGACAAAATAAGTGTTCCAAAAGTTCTTTTGAACTTGCGGATTCTTGGGAGGGGATCAACAAAAAAAGGTCGAATCTTACTTTGAGCAATGTTGATCTTCTTCACCACCCCACAAAATATATATATATATATATATATATATATATATATATATATATATATATATATATATATATATATATATATATTTTTTTTTTTTTTTTTTTTTTTTTTAAGATCGAATCTTACTTTAAGCAATGTTGATCTTCTTAACCACCCCACAAAATATATATATATATATATATATATATATATATATATATATATATATATATAAAACTTGTTCTTTCCAGTGTTATTTTCGATTGTGAACTTTTTCTCTAAGAAATTTAGTGCGCCTGGTGTACACATTGCTTTATCTTACTTAACAGGGAAGCAGTCGGTGCACTTCCCTAGCTAGTTGAAATTCTGCATAGGGAGTTATTTTCTGGAATGACATTCAATGGAATTCTCTTAGGCTGTGTTTGATTGCAAGGTGGAAAATATGTGGAAAAGAAATTAATTCCATGAAATTATTTTCCTAGGAAATTTTTTTTATGGAATTTTAAAAAATTTCCACGGAAAACTTAATTTGGATGTTTGATTGTCATTATTTTCCACGAAAAATAGTTATTTTCCATGGAAAATGATATTTTTCCTATCGGTTGGACAAGTTTCATTTTCCACAATTTTAGAAGAAAATATGAAAAATGATATTTTTTTGGAAAATAATTCCATGGAAAATATAAGCTATCAAACACTACAATTGGTGGAAAATTTGTGATGGAAATATTTTCCATGGAAAAAAAGACTAATCAAACACAACCTTATGTTGGGAAAGAAACGCGGAAACCTTTCCCCAAACCGGAGAGTACCTGCGAGAGGACCGAGCAATACAACGCACGAACCCAAAAACAATCACACAAAAAACAATCCACGCAGACACAGAGAATTTTTGACGTGGAAAATCCTTGCGGGAAAAACCACGGGACGATCGGAGTCCAACCCTGAGAAGCCTCCACTAATGGAATAGAAGAATTACACCCTCTACAAACTCCTCCCGATCCAAATCGGATCCCCACAACACTCAGAGATAAGAACAATGATTACAAGGCTACGAAGAGCGAGAACGACGAGTAGAGATTACCCGAACACGATCTCCTTCGAACAGCGACCTTCAATCCTCTGTCTTCTTTTCCGAAGTTGTAATGGCACTATTGCCTCCTTCCTCTCTCAAACTTGTGTTGTCCAATGCGTTGCGATCATACGATTATGAATTAGGGTTGAGAAACTCAACTTAACTCCCTAATCCCGCAACCAACATGAACCGTTGGATTAGATCCAATGATGAAAACTCATCCTGAAATTCGCTTCAGCCCCCGACGACACAGAGTTCGGCCAGAACTCTGTGTGGGGCAACCAGCACCTACTGGCCAAACCCTGGAACGGCCAGACCGAGTTCGGCCAGAACTCGGCCTGGGACCGAGTTCGGCCCGAACTCGGATCCCCTGCTTCCAGCAGCTCCAGCAGCAGCAGCAGCAACTCCGTCGCCTACTTCCCGAGCTTCTCCGACATCGGATGGCGCTCGTCGCACTCCGGGGTCTTCTCCACATCGGATGGCGCTCGTCGCACTCCGGGGTCTTCTGACAGCAAACACAGTACCCTCTCCATCAGTCTTCTGGTGTCGTATCCCTTGCTCTCTGCAATACGCATTAAAGGGACCGATGTATTCGTCGCCATTGTCGGACCGAACACACAACAACTTCTTGCCCGTCTCCCTTTCAACAGAGGCCTGAAACTCCTTGAAAGTAGGCAGTACCTGATCCTTGGTCTTTAAGGCATAGACCCAAACCTTCCTGGAACAGTCATCAATAAAAGTTACAAAGTAAGAAGCACCACCAAGAGATTTTACCTTCATAGGACCGCAGACATCCGAGTGAATCAACTCGAGCAACGCCGGCTTCCTCGAACTTGGGTGACTTTGGAAAGACACCTTATTTTGCTTCCCAGCTAAACAGTACGTGCACTTCTCCAACTTTGTAGACCTGAGCCCCGGAATCACTTTCCTGTTCACCAAGTAGCTCATCCCCTTCTCGCTGATATGGCCGAGCCGCCTGTGCCACAGCTCGGTAGACGCATCACTGACTGCGTTCACCTCCTGTGCCCCCTCTACGCTCCCCTCCATATAGTAGAGACCGGACTTCTTGCTTCCTCTGGCAATCACCATCGAACCTCTGGAAAGCTTCCACTGACTGTTCCCGAAGAGACTGAAGAATCCCTCGTCATCCAACCTTCCAACCGACACCAGGTTGAAACGGATATCAGGGACATGACGAACATCCTTGAGAACAAGAACCGCACCCGTCTTCGTTCTCAAATGCACATCTCCAACGGCAACCGCCTTCGACATATCTCCATTGCCCATCTTCAACACGCCACAGTCGCCTGTCGTGTAAGTGGCATACAGTGCCCTATTGTGAGATACATGTGCTGAAGCCCCTGAGTCCACCAGCCAAGAATTGTCATCGCAGGCGAGGTTAGTAATGACCTCATCACCTACGACGATCATATCGCCTCCATGCACCGAGGCCGCCGCTGTAGTGTTCTCTTCTTGCTTCCCCTTGTCGCCCTTCTTCTCTCTCTTCCAAGCGAAACAATTCCGCTTGATATGGCCCTTCTTACCGCAATGGTAACACTCTGAGTTCTCGTAACGACCCTTGGACTTTCCCCTGCTCTTGTCTCTGCCACCACCTGGACCCCTGCTTTTGCCCCTTCCGCGGCTCTCTGAAACAAGTGCCTCTGAGTGGTGGGATGTGGATGAAGTGCCCTGAGAACGTCTCTGCATCTCTTCATTCAACACCCCGCTCTTGGCAAACTCCAGACTGACCACGCCCTCTGGAGCAGAAGCGATCATAGATACTCGTACGGTCTCCCACGAGTCTGACAATGTACACAGCAGCCATAGTCCCTGAACTTCATCGTCGAACTTGACTCCCATAGAAGATAGCTGGTCAACCACGCCCTGGAACTCACTCAAGTGATCCGAAATAGATGCCCCATCCTTGTACCGCAGACCCATCATCGTTCGGATCAGGAACAACTTGTTTACCCCGATCTTCTTCGCATACAAGGATTCCAGCTTATCCCACAACGTCTTCGCGTGCTCAATATTGGCAACGTGATTGTACACGTTCTCATCAACAAACTGCCTTATGTACCCACACACCTGTATGTGCTCGAATGTCCAGTCCTCCTCGGATTTATCACTGGGCCTCTCGGATGCAAACACGGGTAGATGCAGCTTCTTGACAAATAGCAAATCTTTCATCTTGCTCCGCCAATAATGATAGTTTGTGCCATTAAGGTTCACCATGCGCACCGGCTTCGCGTCCATCTCTCCTCTCTGGTTCCTCTGTCAACTCCTGACACCCTTTGAACCCAAAGCTCTGATACCACTCTGTTGGGAAAGAAACACGAAAACCTTTCCCCAAACCGGAGAGTACCTGCGAGAGGACCGAGCAATACAACGCACGAACCCAAAAACAATCACACAAAAAATAATCCACGCAGACACAGAGAATTTTTGACGTGGAAAACCCTTGCGGGAAAAACCACGGGACGATCGGAGTCCAACCCTGAGAAGCCTCCACTAATGGAATAGAAGAATTACACCCTCTACAAACTCCTTCCGATCCAAATCGGATCCCCACAACACTCAAAGATAAGAACAATGATTACAAGGCTACGAAGAGCGAGAACGACGAGTAGAGATTACCCGAATACGATCTCCTTCGAACAGCAACCTTCAATCCTCCGTCTTCTTCTTCGAAGTTGTAATGACACTCTTGCCTCCTTCCTCTCTCAAACTTGTGTTGTCCAATGCGTTGCGATCATACGATTATGAATTAGGGTTGAGAAAACTCAACTTAACTCCCTAATCCCGCAACCAACCTGAACCGTTGGATTAGATCCAATGATGAAAACTCATCCTGAAATTCGCTTCAGCCCCCGATGACACAGAGTTCGGCCAGAACTCTGTGTGGGGCAACCAGCACCTACTGGCCAAACCCTGGAACGGCCAGACCGAGTTCGGCCAGAACTCGGCCTGGGACCGAGTTCGGCCCGAACTCGGATCCCCTGCTTCCAGCAGCTCCAGCAGCAGCAGCAGCAACTCCGTCGCCTACTTCCCGAGCTTCTCCGACATCGGACGGCGCTCGTCGCACTCCGGGGTCTTCTCCACATAGGTTGGGAACCCCACCCACTCCAACACCTTATATAAAAATAGTCTTTTTTATATGGACACAAGCTAGTGGAGAAAGAGAGAGAATTTTTCCAATAAAAAGAGAGAAGTAGTAGCAAAAAGGCATAGCGACTCAGACTCGAGCTATGCAATTATGTATTTATGCAAACTATGTATTTATGCATTTATACGAGCTATACATTTATAGAGCTATGCATTTATGTATCTGTGCATTTATGCAAACTATGCAGTTATGTATTTATGCGAGCTATTCAGTTTGTTAGTAAAATGATCTATACAGTTATGTAGTAATACGAGTTATGCAGTTGTGAGAGCTACGGAGTTATGTTATGTGAGATATGTAATAATGTGAGCTATGCAGTTTTACGAGCAATGCATTTATATGAGCTATATAGTTATGCATTTATGCAAGCTATGTAATTTTACAGTTATACGAGCTCTACGAGTTTGGTTGTTTGCTCTTTGTTGTACTTAGTCGGGAAAATTAATATTGTAACTGCTTACTTAGTAGGAAATTACTGTTATAACCATCCACTTAGTGGGGAGTTACTTTGGCAACTGTCTACTTAGTGAGGTGATTATATTGTAGTCACCCACTTAGTGGAGGTGTTACGGCTGTAACCACCCACTAAGTGTAATACCCCATTCCGTATGGTACATTGAGATAGTTTGTTGGCTCGAAGGTCGATTTGGACTTGGATTCATGCAGAATAATATTTTAAATAGATGTTGCATTTTAGTTCTTTATGCTATGATTTTTGTTGCATGCAAAAAAAAAAAAAACCAAGATAGAAGATAGTTATTAGTTTGTTATCAATTTATTATAGAATATTAACTTGTTATAGATTTAAATTTTCTTGTACTGTTGTACAAACATAGATTTTATGTTATTGATATAGACTCGTGTAATATAGAGTTGTTATGTTATCACGTGGACTATACGTTTGTATAGAAATTGGATGATGTTCTTTTGTTAGTCATGTGAAAATTATATTGCTATTGTAAACAAGAAGATTATCATATTGTTGTTTCAGAAATAGAAAATATGGAAAGATTTGGGACCGTTGGGTCGCTAAGATAGAATTCTCGGGACTGGAAAGAATGATGTGATCGATGGTTCGAGAAAGTACAGTATTGGTAAAGAGGATGTGTTGTATAGTTATTTTGGTTTATGTACCATGTATATGTTTATAGTTTAATTGTCCATGCATTTGCATTATCATTGGACAACTTGTTCACAAGATTGGATTCTTCAAACGGTTGCCAGGACACCAGAACTGTGTCGGTCTAGGGGTACCAGGTTAATAAGTGTTGAGGACAGGTATTTTGGGACCTTTGGTGAGGCTAGCTTACTTGCACGCGAAAAGATCTCCATTTTACCATGAATAGTCTATAATGGTTTGTGGTGCCAGTGGCCGTCATATAGTTAGGCTACATGCTAACATCAGTCTGTTTGCAGGCCTATCTATCTGTTTGTAGGGGCAAATTCTCGACATACTTATATTTTATGAAGGCTAATGATTGTCTTCTACAAGGACACAGTTGTGATATATTTATTATATATTATGAATAATATCGTTGTATTAATAGGAAATGATGGTAAGTATTGTCACGCCCCGATTCGATAGAATCGATAGTCGTCCCCCGGGCGTGATGTCGTGCAAGTCTAAGTTGCGCTTGCACATGGCAGTTCATAAGGTTATCCGAAACAACAGCATTTACAAGAGTACGCAGAGAAATTGAACACATTTATATAGAGAAGGAAACTTGTATTTTTATTGATAATAAGTTAGATTACAGACTCGATTACAAAAGAGGCCTCTCGGGCTTACAACCGACATCGATGAGATAGTCATTCCATACATTTATATCCCTTTTTACAAAACATCAAAATGACTCTCTAAGACCTGGGATCGGTGAGAGTTTGCGCTGCATGATGCAGTCGAATTGGAGTTCAAAATGGTGCAGAGTTAGCCTTCGCACTAGCAAGGCTTCAAAAGAAAAGAGCGTCGCCTTTAGTCCCTTGGCACGTTATCCTGGTTTCGGGTACCTGTTGAGAGCGAGGGTCAGTACATTACACTTTGTACTGGTGCGTGACAATTTAAATTCCGTGCTCTCATTTGTTGAAGAAGTTAAGTGAACGTGCATACAAATGTTTAGTGAAGTTTCTAGCCATCCTAGTCAATTCAAACCTATATTTGAAGGCACAATAGTATAACGACGATATGTCTTACCCTCGCAGAGCGTGTCGTTGCAACGTAAACTTACCATGTTCTTTCCTGTCATGTTAATAAGGAAATATAATAGAGTATATTCGTGAAGGTCACTGGCATGATAAGCCATCCTGGATATATAACTTGGTAGACAGAGGTCCTTCAGCGCAGGTAGCGAGCCCCGTTGAAAGCCACTGCCTACCGTGGCATACATCCGACATAGCTATCCGTGTTTCCTCCTAGGCCGGAACGGTCCCGTAGCCTCGGGATACCGCCCGAAGAAACAATCGCCCTTGTCGACAAGTTGTCCATGACCGTGCTAAGTTAACCGTTATTTCAAGGCACATTTTATGGTATTATTGCGACATTCATTTAATCGATTCGTCTTTTTCTTAGCACGGTTCTATATAATACGGTAATTTCAAGCACATGAAGTTATATGGCAAGCAGTTTTATAGTTCGTGTATGTGAGACGTCGTGTCACCGTTTATTGGAATATCATTCGTAGCATAACATTTCATCTAGCCTAACACATGTCTAGCATTGATCATGTAATAGAGAAGAGGGTCAAGGGAAGAAGGATCAGCTACTCACCTTGAGTTTGCTTGAGACGAGAGAACTTGTTGGTCGCACTAGATGTCGCCTACGCGATTACCTAAAATCGCACAAGCAACCGATTAGAACACTGTATTAATCAAAAAGTTCGATAAAAAATGCGAGTTCGAAATGCAAGTCATGAAAACCATCGAAAATATTACGAAAATGCATTCAGAAAACCAAAGCCAAAACCAACGCAAGCGGCGTAAAAAAAACAGAGCAACGAGAGGTCTCTCCCGACTCAGCCACAGAGTCAATCCTTGAGGTGCAACCCGTTGAATATGGGACTTGGTTCCGAAGAAGCCATTCCATAACAGAGAATGGATCTTAATTCAACCGTTCCCGTTCGACCGATTTGATCGATCCCGACCTATTGGTCCCGACCGAATCGATGGCGACAGTGTTCCTTTCTCGCGTACCCTATGGACGGAGAATGGGGCACGATGTAGGGACGGGACACTACACCATAACCAACTAAGAAAAATTTTTGTCCTCGAAACTTAAGAATAGAACCTACCTCTATGAGAACAGTGAAGGAAATTTCTCCTTCATCTCTGATTCAAGCTTCCACGTCGACTCGTCGAACGAATGGTTTCTCCAGAGGACGCGGTAGAGAGGAATAGCACGGTTGCGAATAAGTTTATCTTTACGCTCTAAGATTTGTACGGGCTCTTCGACATATGACAAGTCTGCCTTCAGATCAGCTGACCTAAATCTACTATATGGCTCGGATCGTGCACGTACTTCGGCAATTGTGAGATGTGGAAGACGTCATGTACCTCTGACAACGTAGACGGTAAGGCAATTTGGTAAGCTACTGGGGCGATTTGCTTCAATATCTCGAATGGACCAACAAATCTTGGACTCAACTTCCCTTTCGTGCCGAATCTGGTAATTCCACTCATGGGCGTCACTTTCAGAAATACATGGTCGCCTTCCAAGAACTCGAAGGGGCATCGATGCATGTCGGCATAGCTCTTCTATCGACTTTGTGCTATCTTTAATCTCTCCCGTATTAACTTGACCTTCTGCACAGTCTGTTCCACCAGCTCCGGACCAAGTATCTGCCGTTCCCCGACTTCATCCCAGCAAATGGGCGATCTGCACTTTCGGCCGTACAAAGCTTCATACGGCACCATTTGGATGCTGGACTGATAGCTGTTGTTGTATGCAAACTCGGCCAATGGCAGATAAACGTCCCAGCTTGACTTTAAGTCGATCGCACAGAGTCGTAACATGTCCTCGAGAATCTGGGTCATCCGCTCTGTTTGGCCGTCAGTCTGAGGATGATAAGCTGAGCTAAACTTCAACTTGGTCCCCAACGCTGAATGAAGACTACTCTAGAAGTATGCCACGAACCGTCCATCCCGATCCGAGACGATAGATACTGGGATCCCGTACAGCCTAACTATTTAATCAAGGTATATCGGAGCAAGACGGTCGACGCTCCAAGTAACTTTGATGGCTATGAAGTGCGCTGACTTGGTTAGTCGATCGACGATGACCCAGACGTCGTCGTTTCCCCGCGGCGCCAACAACGAAGACCATAGTGACATGATCCTATTTTCACTCTGGAATGGCAAGGTTCTGCATCTCCCTGCCCGGTTGTTGGTGCTCAGCTTTGACTTGCTGACAGGCCATACACTTCGATAAAAAAAGTGCTACGTCTCTCTTTATGCCGTGCCACCAAAAGACAACGCGGAGGTCCTTATACATCTTGTTGCTACTAGGATGCAAGGAATATTTTGCATAATGCGCCTCCGACATTATCTCCTTTCTAAGTTCTGTATCATCCGGAATGCATAGCCGACCCTTTACTCGCAACACTCCCGACTCGTCCTCTGCAAAGTCGGACGCTTTTCCTGTCGATATCAGCTTTCGCATCTTCTCTAGGTATGGGTCGTCCTTCTGAGCAGACTTGATTCTCTCCAATAGGCTCGATTCCAGCCGCAGTTGAGCCAGTTTCATGTCTCTAAAATGAACTCGAAGTTCAATGCCCATTTCTTCCAAGTCACGCAGCAGTCGACTGTTGATGCGTAACGAAGCTAAGTACTTCCGGCTCAGCACATCCGCTACAACATTTTCTTTGCCCGACGTGTAGTCGATTGAAAAGTCGTAGACTTTGATCAATTCAAGCCATCGTCTCTGCCGTAAATTCAGTTCCTTCTGGGTGAAGAGATACTTGAGACTTTTGTGGTCTGTATAAATCCTGCACGCCATGCCATGAAGATAGTGACGCCACAGCTTCAACGCGAACACAATCGCCGCTAGTTCTAGGTCGTGCGTGGGGTAGTTATTCTCGTGCGGCTTCAACTACCGGAAAGCAAAAGATATCATATTGTCCTGCTGTATGAGCACATACCCCAATCCCTGGCCAGAAGCATCGCTGAAGATTTGAAATCCCTCGGTCCGTTCAGGAAGAGCAAGTATTGTCATGCCCCGATTCGTAGAGTCGTTTATTCACATATTTTTATCTCTTGGAATCGATCGTCCTCGCTTGGGCGTGATGCCGTACAAGTCTAGTATTGCACTTGTACAAGGCAAAGATGGTACATAATCGATTATCTTCAAATAAGAAAATATCACAGCGACAGAAGCAGACAAATTGAAGTTAATGAGGACAATCTCTCTCATTAAATAGAAATACATCACTTCTTTATAGCAGCGGAGACAAAAGAATAACTTGAAGTCACACAGAGATATATAGAACTATATTCTCTTTATTGATAATTGAAGAAGAGTACAAGACTTGTATTGAAGTACAATATTTACAGTACATCTCACTTTATATTTAAAGCCAACTGAACAATGCTATACAGCTTACATTTGATATTTGAATACATTGGATTACAACTCGATATACCGACTTGACTTACAATCTCACTGGTACAACTGATTACAATGTTCCATACATTATGCCCTTTATAAACAGAAGACATCATCTTATGCAAGGAGAGCTTCTGTATGCCCAATAAATCTTCGATGCCGCGGGACCAATCAAGCCAATTTTCGTGTGTAGAATATCCCAAGCACGAGCACCTGCCCACAAAACGTGGGTCAGCACATCATCTATGTACTGGCGAGCAGAATCCAACCCACTCGCACAAACCAACATTAAAGTGATAATTTAAGCAAGCATTTATTAGAGTGATCATTCTACTTGGGGCCTAACATCAGTTTACAGTTCATGGGCAATAATCAGAGTGAAGCATGTAAACATATTCTTAGCAATATTCATGTGGACATATCATTATAGCATTCTTGGTGTTATTATGCAAAGGCGTCATTAAGGCATCGTTAACATTAACATCTTAAACATGTTATGACAATTCTCACTTCAAGCATCACTTAGCATGGATGTTATGTTTGAGCACTATTTATAGTAAGGCATCTTTCTAGCATACTGAATGGAACATGTTAAGAAGGCAAGTTAAACCAACTTATACAATATCACAATTATGTGATTTCTTACCGATAGCCGACTTCTCGTACCTGCATCAAATACAGGTTATCCGATATACTTACTCTGCCTGCATAAAACATTTATTAACATGCATCCCGACTACATGGTCACTGGTGTTGTTAAACCATATGGACTCTTTTCATTTCATTTCATTTCAAGATAATACGGTCAGCATAGTAGGTGGCGAGCCTCTATGCCACCCCGCCTTATCCGTGCTCCCATAACACTCATCATTATTTCCTCCTAGGCCGAATCGGTCCCCAGGGCCCTAGGAACCGTTCGAAAAAATTATTACTCAAACCTTGTATACAAGTTGTCCATGACCATACGAATGCGTGTCCGACTCGATTGTGAACAAAATTGCATGGTAAAACATATTACAGAAAGTAAGGGCAACAGTGCATCATTAGTCATATTCAATGACTTATTTATTTTATCATTACCATCATTTCATTTGGTGATCTCAACGATCCTAGCTTTATCATTTCTCAATCATTGCTTCATTGCAACGTATCTCATAATATTTCTTTCTTAAGAGGAACGTAACATTCATTCATTTTATAGGGACATTTATTCATTTATTATAAGGGACATGCAGCATTTCATATTCTTGCAACAGATATACAGAGAGTACATGATTCTAGTGTCTCATTCAGTTCATTGGGTCGATAGCATAGCCAATTCATTTCTTATTCTATCATTCATAAGGCATCTCATTATTCAAGTGTCTACTTGTTCCGGCAGCGTTAAGCATAAGGGACAATGTTATCAATTCATTCTCAGGCCTCAAATCACATTAGCAGGTCAATGTGTTGTACATTTCAATAATTCTCAACATAGCCATCTCTATTATTCAGCAACTAACATATGGGACATTTAAGAACATTTCATAGCATTTCAATACTTCATTTATTAAGCATGAAGGGGTAAGGAAGAGGAAGGAAAGTTCCACTCACTTGCAATAAAGGGTCTTCCTGTTTCGATCACACACAATTCCACTATGCGTAGCTCCACCAATGAGCCACATTCCAATACCCATTCTGTCTAGCCAGCTAAGTGAGACTGCATCAGTCTCAATTCTTCCGATTCCCAACATAAGTCACGGTCCAATATTCTGATCCCATCCAATAAGCCAACCAAATGCCTCGTGCGGAGCGGGACATTACAAGTATAGGGGCCGAAACAAGCTGTTGTTTGAGCTCCTGGAAGGAAGCTTCACAGTCGTCTGACCACTCGAATGCGACTCCTTTCTGGTTGAGGCGAGTCAACGACAATGCAATCTTCGCGAAGTCCTTCACGAAGCGTCGGTAGTATCCCGCCAAGCCTTGAAAGCTTCGAATTTTGCTAACTGATGCGGGCCGTTTTCAATCAGCAACTGCCTCGACTTTCTTCGGATCGACTGAGATGTCCACGGCGGAGATGATGTGTCCGAGGAATGAGACGCTGTTCAGCCAGAATTCATACTTGCTCCTCTTCGCATACAACTGATTCTCTCGAAGGGTTTGGAGTACCGTTCGCTGGTGTTCTGCTTGTTGTGCTCGATCCTTCGAGTAGACGAGGATGTCGTCGATGAAGACTACTACTAATTTGTCAACGAACGGACGGAACACCTGATTCATTAGATCCATAAAGACGGTAAAAAAATTTGTCAGGCCAAATGGCATCACCAAGAACTCGTAGTGGCCATAACGAGTGCGAAAGGCAGACTTCGGCACGTCCTCTGGCTTGACTTTGAGCTGGTGATAACCCGATCGAAGATCAATCTTCGAAAACACCGTGGCACCTTGGAGTTGATCAAACAAATCATCGATACGGGGCAGGGGTATTTGTTCCGGACGGTGGCCTTATTCAATTCACGATAGTCGATGCAGAGCCGTATCGATCCATCCTTCTTCTTGACAAATAGCACAGGTGCACCCCACGGCGAGACACTTGGATGGATGAATCCCTTGTCAAGTAACTCTTACAGCTAAATCTTGAGCTCTTTTAGTTCTGCCGGGGCCATTCTGTACGGAGCTGGTAAGATCGATCGGGCATCGAGAAATGTATCGATGGTGAATTCGATTTTTTGATCGGGTGGCATTCCAGGTAACTCGTCTGGAAACATGTCGAGAAATTCTGTCACAACGTCGGCCTGACCTACATTGCACAATCCAGTCGCGTATCTCGAACGGACGCCAAGTAGCCTTCGCATCCCGAATGCAGCATCATCCGAGCAGAGATTGCTGAAATTACCATACACGTCGGCGATGCTTCACCACATGATTAGCAAAATTTAGGCACTCCGGGTATACGGAAGGTGACCTTCTTTTCTGCACAATCGATGGTAGCGTTGCAAGGACCGAGCCAATCCATACCCAGTATGATGTCGAAGTCCTTCATATCTAGAACTATCGCATCAAGACTGATCTTTTGACCCCCAATACAGATGATTCCGTCGCTGCAGGCTAAATTTGTGAGTAGTGGTGTGCCCGAAGGTGTACTTACGCTAAGGTCGAGATCTAATGATATTATAGGAAATTTATGCTCGACGGCAAAGTCCGCCGATATAAAACAATGCGAAGCGCCTGAATCAAATAGTACACGAGCAGGCACATTATTAAAATTTAGTATACCTGTCACAACCGTATCTGACGCAAGCACTTCATCTCGAGTCATGGCGAAGACGCGGCCCTGGGCATTGGGGCGACGGTCTTAGCCATTTTGTGGTACGGGTTGATGGGCTCGAGGCGCTGGACCTTGGTTCCCTGGACAATGCTATTGATGCTGAGGCGTGTTCAAGTTGTTTTTTCTTCGGTTCGGGAAATCTCCATGATAGTGACCCCTTTTTCTGTAGATGAAACACCCACTATTTTGAACTTTACAGTCGACGGCAAGATGTCCGTTCCAGTTGTATTTGGTACAGTGAGGTCCCTGATTCCGTGTCTGATGTCTGCCCTGGTACCCGTTGTTCGGACGCATGATCACATTGTTTCCTCCCGCGTAGCTAGGGCGTTTGTGATTGTATGTATGCACAGCACCGGCAGCACCTGGAGGGTATTGGCGTTCAAGGTGGAGGGCGTGGTTGAGAGACTCCCCCATTGTTTTGTATTTCGGAACAGACATGCGGGCAGAAATAGATGGTCGTAGACCCACTTCGAACCGTCGTGCACGAATCTCCGCGGAGGGCAGAAATTCTCCAGCAAATTTGGCTAACTAGTTGAACTCTGCTGCATACTGCCGCACCGTCATATTTCCTTGCTTTAGCTGTATAAATTCATTTTTTTCTCTTGTCGAACGGTTGCAGGGAGGTACTCGATCTCGAACGCCTTTCGGAAGGTGTTCCAAGAGATTGCCGCTGTCTTGTCGTCGCGTCTGATCGCTCGCTTTTGAACGGGGAGTAGAAGTTGAGCGCATACGACTTTCTTGGACTCATCGACGCCCAGAAGCTCGAACCGGTCTTCCAACTCCTCCGACCAATCAATCGCCACAAAATGGTCTTCAGTACCACAGAAGGAAGTACGGAAACTTTTGCTAAATTTTGACACCTCAAAGTTGGAACTTCTTGGTGTTGCAGGTAGACGCTCGGGTACCTCCGGTTTGACTTCACTTTGTTTGGCCGCAGGCTCGATTATGGCATAGGTTGTCGCAGAGTTGTTGTTGGCCACAACTGTCTGAACAATCTGCTGAAGAGTATCGATCTACTTCTGCTGCAACTTGAATTGTGCATCGAATCGGGCCTCGAATTGAGTCTGGCGTGCCTCTGTCTGCCGTTGATGTTGCTTATTCTGGCGTTGATTCTCCTCGGCTTGTCGTTGTTGTGCTTCCAGCATACACAACATCCGTTCCATGGCATCGTTAGAGGGTCCGGGCCTCAAGCTACTTGAGCCGCTCGAAGCGCTTTCTTCGTTCGCTGCCATGTTCACCGCCGTGCCTTCTAGGATTTTGGAAGGCAAAATACATTAGTCACAAAACTTATTATGGACTCACTCATATGGAACGACATATCTCATCTATGCGGAATCAAGAGTTCGAGTCCTAGAACGGAAGGTCAAAGGACGTAAAGCCGTACTTTGATACCATTATGTCACGCCCTAATTCGGTAGAATCGATAGTCGTCCCCCGGACATAATGTCGTACAAGCCTAAGTTGTGCTTGCACAAGGCGGTTCATAAGGTTATCCGAAACAACAACATTTACAAGAGTACGCAGAGAAATTGAACACATTTATATAGAAAAGGAAACTTGTATTTTCATTGATAATAAGTTAGATTACAGACTCGATTACAAAAGAGGCCTCTCGGGCTTACAACCGACATCGATGAGATAGTCATTCAATACATTTACATCCATTTTTATAAAACATCAAAATGACTCTCTAAGACCTGGGATCGGTGAGAGTTTGCGCTGCATGATGCAGTTGAATTGGAGTCTTCAAATATTACAGAGTTAGCCTTCGCACTAGCAAGGCTTCAAAAGAAAAGAGCGTCGCCTTCAGTCCCTTAGCACGTTATCATGGTTCTGGGTACCTGTTGAGAGCGAGGGTCAGTACATTACACTTTGTACTGGTGCGTGGCAATTTAAATCCCGTGCTCTCATTTGTTGAAGAAGTTAAGTGAACGTGCATGCAAATGTTTAGTGAAGTTTCTAGTCATCCTAGTCAATTCAAACCTATATTTGAAGGCACAACAGTATAACGACGATATGTCTTACCCTCTCAGAGCGTGTCGTTGCAACGTAAACTTACCATGTTCTTCCATGTCATGTTAATAAGAAAATATAATAGAGTGTATTCGTGAAGGTCACTGGCATGACAAGCCATCCTGGACATATAGCTTGGTAGACAGAGGTCCTTCAGCGCAGGTAGCGATCCCTGTTGAAAGCCACTGCCTACCGTGGCATGCATCCGGCATAGCTATCCGTGTTTTCTCCTAGACCGGAACGGTCCCGTGGCCTCGGGATACTGTCCGAAGAAACAATCGCCCTTATCGACAAGTTGTCCATGACCATGCTAAGTTAACCGTTATTTCAAGGCACATTTTATGGTATTGTTGCGACATTCATTTAATTGATTCGTATTTTTCTTAGCACTGTTCTATATAATACGGTAATTGCAAGCACGATGAAGTTATATGCCAAGCAGTTTTATAGTTCGTCTACGTGAGACGTCGTGTCACCGTTTATTGGAATATCATTCGTAGCGTAATATTTTATCTAGCCTAACACATGCCTAGCATTGATAATGTATTAGAGAAGAGGGTCGAGGGAAGAAGGGTCAGCCACTCACCTTGAGTTTGCTTGAGGCGAAAGAACTTGTTGGTCGCGCTAGACGTCGCCTACGCGATTACCTAAAATCGCACAAGCAACCGATTAGAACACTGTATTAATCAAGAAGTTCGATAGAAAATGCGAGTTCGAAATGCAAGTCATGAAAACCATCGAAAACATTCACGAAAAAGCATTCAGAAAACCAAAGCCAAAACCAACGCAAGCGGTGTAAAAAAAATAGAGCAACGGGAGGTCTCTTCCAACTCAGCCGCAGAGTCAATTCTTGAGGCGCAACCCGCTGAATATGGGACTTGGTTCCGAAGAAGCCATTCCATAACGGAGAACGGATCTTAATTCGACCATTTTCGTTCGACCGATTCGATCGATCCCGACCTATCGGTCCCGACCGAATCGATGGCGACAGTGTTCTTTTCTCGCGCACCCCGTGGACGGAGAACGGGGCACGATGTTGGGACGGGACACTACAATTATTGGATATGATCAACTTTGGCTTGACACATTTATGCTTATGGACACATTTATGTTCATGAATTATTAATTAATCCTACGACACGATTAAAAAGACCACATATATTTGTTTGTACTAACTTAATCAACGTATTATTTTTAGTTGAGTTGGCTAGAACTCACTTACCAGTATATGACAATGTACTAACCTCCTATAGTTCTTTAGGTACAAGGAGTAGATTGGACGGTTCTGAGGCATCAGAGAGAGTGTTGGGCTAGCTGGAGCTTGCCACGGAAGATGTATTTTTTGTTATAAAGGGCATTGTGCATGAAACATCATTGTTTATATAAAGAGAGTACTTGTAATCAAGTTGTAAGTCTTGTGCCCATATTTCTTCTTTGTGTTTGCCTGTATCGAAAATTTTTCGGATCAGTAAATAAAAAGGAGACTCTGCCGAAATTTTTGAAAATTTTCGGAGATAGTCTTTTTTCGTGAATTCGAATTCCTTAGAAACTCATGACTTAAGTTCTAGGTCTTGGAACCATCCATCCCCGATCTTTAATATTGGGAGATTCTCGAAAATTTTGTCGAAATAGATATTTTGGAATCCTTCTTGGTTTCAATAATTACCTGGACCATATTAGTTTCGGTAAGGATGAAACTATTACTTGAATGCGACTTGACTTTTACCCATTTAAGGGGTAGTTTCTATGGAATCCGAATGTCTAGAATAGGTTGCATTGGGATGGGAGTGAATATAAACCCCCAAATATTTTAAGATTTTATGTACATATTTTATAGTATTTTATTTATTTTATTTTAATTTTTTTACAATATTTTTATCTATTTTGGTAGCAAGATTTAGTGCTACACTCTATATCTACATAGATAAATTTTTACAAGGTGCTGTGCTAAATAGTTCAGGAAAATACTTCTGCTATTTTCAAATTTTATTAGAAAATTTACTATATTTTATTTTTATTTTTACACGATTTATTGATTACTAAAATATTATATATTTAATAAATGGTTATTTTTATACTAGTAGAAGCAGGTAAATGCTACAAACTAATTAGCTAGTAGGCATATTATTATTAAAAAGTTTTAGACAATTTTTGGGATTTTATGATTTTTATTTAAGTTATTTTTCCTAAATTTTAATATATAATTGTGGACTTTTTAGTATATTTAGATTTTTTTTTAAAAAAACCACTGTTCCCCACAAGGGGGAACAGAATGCAACCCGAGCCAGGGGGCCCCAATCCGAGCGAACATCTAAATAATCCAGTGCCCCTTATAAAAACCCCATGCATGCGAACTCCCAAACCATAGCAATTCTCGAACATGTATGCAGCGCCACCACCCCGACTAACCTCGACGTGCGTGCGTGCCACCCCGACGCCGCACGAGGTGCCGGATTTCGCCGCGGCCACCTGGGACACGTCGGACAGAGCACAGCGGACCCAACTGCGAGGTACCCACCTTTCCGAATTCTTTTCTTCTCGCATACTAAATTGTTTTTAATTTTGTTGGATCCTCTAGAAACCCTACATAACCATCTCGAATTTCCATCAAGTGGATTCAAATATTATTGCGCGACCAGTCCGAGAAATTGGCGTAAAGTCGAAGAAAAACAGACTGAAATGACACCTAAAAACTAATACAATACCCTCCTGTGGAAGGCAAAATTTTGCCGATTCCTCGACTGTATTGAAATCTGTTTGAACAGATTTGATAACAACATATACCATAAGGAAACCCAACTTGTATTTTTATTTTTACTTGAGTAATCTGTTAGTAATTCACTTTCAAATTTTAGCGAAAAACTGTATTTTCAAAACTAGAAATTCTAGAAAACTTCTCGATACGACGTGCGTCCCGATAAACCGAGCGACGTGGTCGCACACTATACACATCGAAAGGCGCGTATGAACGTTGCCGACATGTGGGAACTGACGGAACTCAGTTTCGTCGTGTGTGCGCGACGAAATCAGTCTGTATCCGCCAAGATACTCCCGTATCGCCAATTTGCAAACTTTGCCCTAACATCGTGTACAGCCGTCGATTCGAAACGAAACTTGCGCCAACAGGTCTGAATCGAAATTCTGGTCCTGTGTGCCAAGTTTGGTTCGATTCTGAGAAGGTCGAATCGGAACCCCTTTTTGGCGGGCCCGCGACCCACTCAAACGTGCGATTTTGTACACGGCTCATCGAAATTGAAAACTGGACATACCGTTGAGTTTCTCTCCTCAAACTGAATCCATAGACATGTAGTTTGACGACTTTAGAGATCATAGACTTTGGCACGCGTTTCGGTGCAAAACGGGTCCAACGGCGGACATCATTTTGATCCGAAATTATGATTTTGCCCATGTTCCAGAATTAGACTTTTGGATAGGCGTTTCTTAGGTATATCTTTTATACCAAGTGCATTTTTGATATTTGTTTCAGCATCCGGAGTTGTTTGGAGATTGTGACGTTTCTTGGCTGACATTGTGATTTCCTGGACTTGCCATTTTGTACCATCAGGCAAGATACCTTGCCACCTTACTCTGTGATTATTTTAATTTATTTTCTAGTTATTTATTTTTAGTTTCATATATATTGTTCTATGTTTTACATCACTGTGCGTCCAAGTCACACTTGGGTGCAAGCGACCATATCAATCGTTTTATTTTGCTTTTACATTATTTTTTGCATTGACTTAGCTTAGTGACTACCCATTGATAGTGAGGTATTTGTATATCTCATACAGCCTTGACACGTACTTTACCACGTATTGTGAGTCTCATGCAGGACACGTACTCGCGTAGTCGGCCGGCCACCGATACGTATGAGGCGTGCGACGGATAGGAGTAACTGCCAATAGATTGCATGCTAGTAGACTTGGCAGTACTTACTAGAGGTACATATGAGTCATGGATGTGACTCTAATAGGCATTGGGTGGGAAGAACAGTTCCTTAATGTATGGGTCATATATGCATTGTCCTGATTGCCGGTTATCTCCAATGGGAGGTACGGTCCTGATAGCCGGTTATCTCTAGTGGGAGGTACGATCCTGATTGCCGGTTATCTCTAGTGGGAGATACGGTCTTGATTGCTAATATCCCTGATCCTGTCCATGCGTCAAAGGTTTATTCTTATTGCATTATCACTGTAGACTGGTTAGGCACCTGATTGCATACATATTTCTTTCTTTATATTATATATCACAGTTATTATGGTATGGTATTTTCTTGTATCTTGTTACGTCCCTTTGAGGACCTGGTTATCTCTCCAAGTGTGTGCTCTTATCTTTCGCAGGTGTTCTAGCTCTAGTCGTGATCATCGCTATTTCTTCGAGGATGATTGCACTTGGATCATCTTCGCTTCGCTCGCCAAAATTATTCTTTTGTATATCGTGTATTTCTTTCCTTACTTGTTGGTAGTGGATTTATCTCCGCGCAACATATTGTATCAAGACAATTTTATACTTGATTATATGATATCTTTTATTCTTTCATTTTATGGATGAGATTAGTTAGTTGTAGTTTACTATATTTTACAGCTTATATATCCATACGAGGCCTATGTACTTCGTATGTATACAGCTGGCATGTCTATGTTCCTAGTTCTACGTATTTTGGGACTGGGGTGTTACAGTGAAACCATTGGATCACACCCGGCTGACTTTTTTGTAATATGAATTTTTATTTTCGTACTGATCAGTCCCTGAATTGGTGTTCGTGTGGCCGCACGAATATCCGGGATGAGGCTTAGCTCACTTTCTTGATCGCAATTGGACATCCAGGTCCTGAGTTTCGGCTCAGAATACTTGTTAATTCATTTGACATCCAGGCCCTGAGTTCAGCTCAGTTATCTAATGAATAGGTTCGATATTCTTGGAAAAGTTCATGTCATACGAACTTCTTTTATAGCTCATGATTCGATGAATCGACCCAGATGATTCAAAAACTAACTCATGATGCTATCTTGCTTGTAATCACATCAATATGTGATAGTACAGACGGTTGGATGATCTAAGCACCATCCGTTTTGTACGAGCCTGGTCCCGGGTAAATGGGATTATTGTTAAGATGCTAGGCGAGTGTGTGTGATCCAGAAAGGTTTCTCTAAATTGTATTTAGGTCTAGAAAGATCTTGTCTATGTTATTGGTGACATTATCTTGAGAGCTATTTACTTCTTGACTGATATCACAAGGTATAAAATTAATTGCTCGAGCTTACACTACATTGTATTCATTTATCTTATTATTCCACATTCATAACTCTTTTTCTTGAACGAGGGCTTGCTTGTCGTATTGATGACCTAGTTTTGTTCACTAGGGATTGAAGAAGAGCAGAATGAAGGTCAGGGGTACACCGAAGACGAACTCTATGAATGACATGAATCTGAAGCATAGTAGTCTTCATTTTGGTTATATTCATGGTTATGAAAATTAAGTTTCTTGAAGGATCGATGAACAGATATGTATATAATATGCTTTGGGGAAACTTGATCAAGAATGTAACATTTTGGATGAATGAATGTTATGTAAATTTATGTGGATAAATTATGTGATTGTTCCTTATAACTGTGCCTATCCAGGACCTTGCAGGCGACAATCGTAGGGTACAATACAGTATTCATTGTACAGTTGCGTAGCCTGGAGAGAAGTATCACGTGCTCCGAGTTATCTTGGGAACCGGGATGTGACACCTTAATTTTTTGCTGGATGTTCTAAACAATAAGTCTATCTATGTTATGATTTCTGATATGGATATCTGGATGATCAGTGGTTGTTTCAAAGAGTAGCAGCATATGGTTTGATCAAGCAGTAAGTTTAATGTTTGGAATAAGGATGAGTTGGATTATGCTTAATTTAGATGTTAGAAGAACAATAGGCAATTTGTAGATGTTATGTAGTTAGTTGTGGTATTGTTATTATCCATGAAAGTGCCTAGATTTCAAAGAATGTAGTGAGTTGAGATGTTCAAGTGGAATGACAACAGTTAGATTTCAAGTGATTGTCGAGTGGCGTAGAAGTGGATGTTATATTTTTATCATCAGGGTCAACATGGTAAGGATTATTGAAAAGGAACGTTGATTCAGTGTTTGGAGCATAAGTGTTTGTGTGCAGAGTGGCTAGATCCCTGAGTGGTGTAGTGTGTATCCCTAGTAGTGTTTGTTTGATTGATGATATGCAACTATGGATAAGGTGGTATGAAGTCTCAGTTTAGAATTATTCCTAGTTGATGATATTTGGATTGGTTCAGATGATTAAGAATGATTCTTAGTATATTAAGATTGTATTGGATAAGGACGTGAATGTATGAAATGAATAAATGACTTGGTTGGAAAATCAATATTGATATTGTATTGAATTGTAGGTTGAATCCATCACATCGAATATTAAGTTGAGTACGAAGACTCGATCGTACGATTGGAAGGTTATTTGGAGGACATGATAATGATTCTACGGATTTAAGAATCGTATTACTCGATAACTTGAGATAACATATATATGATTTGATCTTGACTATGGATGAGTTGATATTGTATCGAATTCGACAAATAACATTAGTTAATCAAAATAATGTTTAGTGAAGAACAGATGGCAACTCTAGAGGGGGTGAATAGAGTTTATAGCGATAATAGCCAATTAAAAATTAAACTCTTTCACAAGCTAAAATTAATCAGAGTAAATGCGGAAATAAATAAGGAGCAAGAAAGCATACACAAATACAGCCGATTTTAACCTGGTTTCCCTCGTGGAGGACTAGTCCAGGCCTGAGAACTCTAGCTCAGGATTAAATCCACTATTTGTGAAATAGTAGTTACACCCCGTGCATTTTCTTCAGAAGAGCACGTCAACTTCTTACAAAGGATCGCAGTGGCGATGCTTGGAATTTTCCAAGCGATTTCTTGAACTCTTGTACAAACTCCTAACTGAACAATGCTGAGCACTTGAGGCTTAGGGAGCTTGTGGCTAGTAGATGAAGAAGGGTATGGCTTGTATTGAGCTTTAGAGAGAAGAGAAGAGAAGATTGGATGATTGAAAATGAGAGAATTTATGGTCTATTTATAGGATACTAGAAGGCAGAATTCGGTCAGAATTCTGGTAAGAATTTTCAAATATTTGGCCGTTGGAAAACTAGCAACCAGCCAACCCTAAAAATTAGGGTGCTGATTTTTAGGGGACAGAGTTCGGCCCGAACTCTGTGTGGAGGCAGAGTTCGGCCCGAACTCTGTCTCCAGAGCACAGAATAGGTCTTAAGGTCCAATGGGCTTATTTGGATGTGTGAAGCTTATGGATTTTGGGTAGGTTATAGGTTAAGTCTCAAGAGCTCAGCACAACTCAGCTTACATCAGTCTAGACTCAATAAATATAAAAATACAAACTCAACAATGACTTGAAATTGCAAAACTGAGCTGTCGTCTAACTTGAGCTGGATGTAGTCGTCGTGTGTCGTATTGAATTATTACAAGTATTATTTAGTCAAATGTTATCAATATTTGGTTGACAGTGACTTTGTGTCAACAATCTCCCCCATATTGATAATTGACAAAATAATAATTGTATATTCAATATTCATACCTGGACACATGTAAAGACAAAAAGCATAGCTCCCCCATAATCAGTGCCGAGCTGAAAAATAGCTCCCCCGAAGACAATGCATCTTGTTGGCCTGATAAGATCATTCTTCCAAAAGCACATATAGACAAAAAGAATATAGAATATACATATCTCCCCCTTTTGGCATTTAGCAATTTAAGATAAACAAGTAATAACTGGCAAACACACCAAAAGATAAGAGAAGAAACTGTATATAAACTGATATAACGACCAAATGTCTCAAGAGTCATAATAGAAATGACATAAACTGATAGAACTACCAAAGTCTCAAAAGTCACAACCCATAATAAGTCTAATACAAACCAAGTACAGAAAAGCAACTAAAAGCAAAATACATAAACCATAATCTATGGTCCTCAGTAGCAGTAGCAGGGAGCAGTCCATATCCATCATCGAGCTCGTGAAGGCTCAGCGTCGTCCGATGGATCAGTAAAGGAGCGAAGAGGGTCCACGAAGGCTGCATCTGGATCCAAGTAGCGAATGACCCAAGGGTCATCAATACGATATCCCTCACGACCAGGGTCTCGCTCCATAGGAATGGGCATAGAAGGATGGCGAGACATGGAATACCGAATATCATGCAGCGAGTTGCTGATGGCACTCATCTGTAAGGTAGTTCGGTAATCCAGCTGAGTCCAACGATCGTCCTCCAAGGTGAAGCGATCTCGGAGCATAGTCTGAAGAGACTCGAGAGTGGCAGGAGGAGGAGGAGGATCCTGTCCAAGAGGAGGGGCATCTGGCTTATCATCAGAATGCTCAGACACGACTGGTGAGCCAATGGCCGCCTGAAGCCTCCTTGCCTTAGAGAGGAAGACAGGGGCAGGTAAGAATGGACACTCATCAAGGGGTACATGAAACGTACGAAAGATCATAGGAAGGTATAATGCATAAACCAAAGATCTTTGTTTCTTCCTATAGTTAATCATCCAGTCCATCATGGTACGTAGAAGATTAAAGGAACATAAAAGTGGAGATGATACAATGCCGAGATTTCAAAATAAGTGACTTCATCGGTGGAACCCGCTTTGGGTAGAATGGTGTTAAAAATGATCCGATGAAGTTCATAGAAATAGGGATTGAGATATTTAGCCAAAAGCTTACGAGGACGTGTGTTAGGGCTACACAAGTTGTCCTTGAAGCTTTCAAGTGAAATCCCTTCGGGAAATTGAAAAGATCGAGCTTTAACAAGCTTTTTCCATGAGTTAGGCTCTTGAAGCTCAAGATATTCGGCCAATTCGAAATCGTCAAAAGAGACATTAATTCCCGCAACCCGTGAATAAATATGTGTATCATCATGGGTTAGGTTGCAGTAGAACATTTGAATATAAATGACCGAATTTGTGGTAACAAGTTCATCAAGGCAAAGCTCATAAAATAGTGCATCATATTGTGAGAATATAGTAAAGTTGATAGGGTATCCCGCAAACACCGGACGTGTCCAAAAATCACTAAACCAATCGTTTAATGCGTCTAGTGATACAAAAATTCGGTCGTCAAAAGTGTTTGGGTCATGCGGACGTGGAGGATTGAACAACGGATGGATTGGTGGTTGTTGTTCAACGGCCGGTACAACGGTCGGTTCAACGCGAGGAGGAGCATTCGACGAGGATGCTCCCTCAGTCCGAAGTCTCTTCCCGCGGTTGAACAAACGTGGAGCCATAACACAATAAAGATAATGAAGAAAATTGAGATATAGAAAGTATGAAATTATACCTTAAACAAGTGATGAACAATGAAGGAGAATTGAAAAAGAAGCCTTCTCCTTGAGTTTTGGGAAGAGATGAGCTCTAGAAAGGAGAAATTAGGGTTAGGGTTTTGAGAAAAGGAGGTTGGAGAAGTAGAAAAGGTGGTAATGGAGGTGAATAGGGAGAAGAACCCAAAAATATGTGAAGGGTTTCAATTGGTCGGAATCAATAATGGCCATTGGATCTAAAATATGATCAACGGCTGAGGCTGTTCCCGGTTCTGGGACAGCCAGACCGAATTCGGCCCGAACTCTGGTAAGGGCAGAGTTCGGCCCGAATTCCGGATTCTGGTCACAGAACAGGAATCAGGCAAAAATAAAGAAAAGTTGGTTAAGTCAGAAAGACCAAAATGAATGTGAGTATAAATACAGGAAACGGTCCAAGTGATAAACAACGAATAACAGATAGTGAACATGAAGCAGCAATATGAAGTTAAAAAATTAGTATTTCAGCATGTGATAAATAAAAATGAACCGTATAATAAACAAGGAATTATATCACAATTCAATATTTTGAAGCTGCCATGGGTTAGTTGCAGGGGCCGGATCCCAGCTAGCGGTAGTCCTGAGGACTAGTGCACCGTGTCGCTTAGGCTTTTATGCCTTGTTGTCAGAAGGACCCTTTCGGCTTGTACCTATAACAAGTTCATCATAAGAGAATCAAGATATACTCGATATTTATGTAGGTTTATTTTAATTTACAACAGCTTCATCTAAAATTCCAAGTTCACGACAAAGAAAATTAAAGCGCTCTTCGGATAATGGCTTTGTAAAGAAATCTGCTAACTGATGATCAGTGTCAATAAATTCTAAGTTAATCGTGCCATTTTGCTGATGATCACGCAAAAAGTGGTGACGTATTTCAATGTGCTTCGTGTGTGAGTGACAAATGGGGTTTTTAGTGAGATTTATAGTACTAGTGTTGTCACAAAATATTGGAATGTGCATGAAAGATAAGTTATAGTGTTCAAGGGTTTACTTCATCTACAGAATTTGTGCACAATAACGCCCAGCTGCAATGTATTCAGCTTCTGTTGTGGATAGTACGACAGAATTCTGCTTCTTGCTAAACCAAGAGACTAAAGCCTTTCCTAATAAATGACACGTACCGCTCGTACTTTTACGGTCGACCTTGCATCCAGCAAAATCATCATCAGAGTAACCAATGAGGTCAAATGATGTTGACTTGGGATACCATAGGCCCACTGTAACCGTACCCTTAAGGTATCGAAAGATACGCTTAACAGCAGTCATGTGTGATTCCTTAGGATTTGGTTGATATCTAGCACACAGACAAACGCTAAACATAATATCAGGATGACTAGCAGTTAAATAGAGTAGACTGCCTATCATACCTCGATACTTACGTTGGTCAACGGGTTTGCCGCTATCATTTGATTCAAGTTTGGTTGAAGTAGCCATTGGAGTGCTGATTGGTTTGACGTTGTCAAGGTCAAATTTCTTCAGCATGTCCTTTGTATACTTCGACTGACAGATGAAGGTTCCATTTGACATTTGTTTGACTTGCAGCCCAAGAAAGTAGTTGAGCTCCCCCATCATGCTCATCTCAAACTCGGTCTGCATACACTTGGCAAAATTTTGACAAAGGGTTTCATCAGTAGAACCAAATATGATATCATCTACGTATATTTGTACTAAAAGAGTAGCATCTTTAAAAGATTTTATGAAAAGTGTGGTATCAATTTTCCCTTTTGAAAAACCTTTCTCAAGCAAGAAATTGCTTAACCGTTCATACCAAGCTCTAGGGGCTTGTTTGAGGCCATACAACACTTTCTTTAGCTTAAACACGTGGTCGAGAAATTTGTGATTTTCAAAGCCAGGAGGTTGTTTCACATAAACTTCCTCCTTAATAAATCCATTCAAGAAAGCACTTTTAACATCCATTTGAAATAATTGAAATTTTAAAAATTTGCAAATGCACAAAGCATCCGAATGGATTCCAATCTAGCAACAGGAGCATACGTCTCATCGTAGTCGATACCTTCCTCTTGGTTGTATCCTTGAGCTACTAGACGAGCTTTGTTGCGTGTGACTGAACTATCTTTATTTACTTTGTTTCTAAAAATCCATTTAGTGCCAATGATCGAGTGATTGGCCGGTCTAGGAACGAGTTCCCAAACTTGGCTCCTCTCGAATTGGTTGAGTTCCTCTTGCATAGCAGAAATCCAAAATTCATCATTAAAAGCTTCTAAAATATTTTTAGGCTCAATTTGTGAAATAAAGGCAGTGCTAGCAATAGAGTCTCTTAATGATGATCTAGTAGTTACTCCACGTGAAACCTCACCTATTACTAATTTTTTTGGATGTGACGGCTTGAAAGAGAATTTCTTTGGCAAGCCCTCCAGAGAATTGGTTTCGGTTGTGGTATTCATTGGAGTAGAAGTTGATGGCTTAACATCATCATCAAGAGTAGCTGCTGTATTGTTAACTTCATCAAAAGTCACATTTGTAGACTCTTCCACAATTAATGAGCATTTGTTAAAAACTCTATATCCTTTGCTCTTGGCAGCATAGCCAAGGAAAATACCATCGTCAGCTTTGGCATCAAATTTGCCTAAGTTGTCTTTGGTGTTAAGGATAAAGCATCTACAACCAAAAACTCTAAAATAAGAAACATTTGGGGTTCTCCCAAACCAAATCTCATAGGGTGTTTTCTTCATAATAGGACGAATAAGCACCCTATTTAAAATGTGGCATGCTGTACTGACAGCTTCAGCCCAAAAGTATTTCGGAAGTGAAAACTTGTTCAACATGACTCTAGCCATATCGCCAAGAGTCCTATTCTTCCGCTCCACAACGCCATTTTGTTGAGGAGTTCTTGGACAAGAAAATTTATGATTAAAACTATTAGAATCACAAAAATTTTTAAAATCAGAATTTTCGAATTCGCCTCCATGATCACTTCAGATTCGAGTAATCATGTAGCCTTTTTCGTTTGAACTTTCTTTGCAAAAAACTTGAAAACCGAAATAGCATCACTTTTATTTGTAAGAAAGAAAACCCAAGTAAATCTAGAGAAATCATCAACAATAACAAAGGCGTAGAGTTTTCCACCAAGACTGGCTACTCTACTAGGGCCAAATAAATCCATATGGAGAAGTTGCAAAGGTCTAGAAGTACTTACAGAGTTTATAGAATAAAATGAGGACTTAGTTGCCTTATTCAATTCGTATTCGGCACATATCGTGTCCTTTTTAAATATGATGTCGGGCAAGCCTCTAACTAGCTTCTTGGTCGATAGCCTGGATATAGTATCCATGTTGGCATGACCAAGACGCTGGTGCCATAATAGTCTTTCATCCTTATGAGCATATAGGCATCTACCTGCATTGTTAGTATCTATAGACAAATAAAAAATATAAATATTATCCTCTCTTACCCCTTCAAAAGCAATGTCTCCCGTTGACCTATCATAAATAAGGCATTTGTTCTGTCCAAAGTTAATGTCATATCCATGGTCAGCAAGATGACTAATGCTGAGCAGGTTATGCTTTAACTCGGTCACTAGACAGACATCCTTTATTACGGGTGAGGGAGGATGACCAATAATACCATTACCTATAATATAACATTTTAGGTTGTTACCGAAGGATACATATCCTTCTCTCTTCATCGATAGTGATACGAAAAGATTTGCGTCTCCCGTCATATGCCGCAAGCATCCACTATCGAGAATCCACTTACTCTTAGTTGAGGAGGGAAGGTCCACCTACATCAAGAGTAGATGTGACCTTTGGTACCCAAGTTCTTGAGGGTCCTGAAAAGTTAGTTTTTGGAAACCATGCATATATCTTTCTATCTACTAATCTTCTAATTCTACATTGTAGTAAAATGTGTCCATATAAACTACAATAAGTACATATAGCATTCATATTTATGTTAGAAGCATGCATATGATGTCTATGAGTAGAGTGATGAGGAGAAGTATGATGATATGTAGAATTAGCATGGTGATTATGACTATGTGTAGAGTAATATGGAGTGGCACGGTAATATTGTCTATATGGAGTAGCATGGTGATGATGTCTATATGTAGAGTGATGGTAGTGTTGTTTTTGTGCAACATGGTGATGATTGTATCTATGTGTAGCATGATGATTTTATGACATATGATAATTATTTCTACGTGCACGTGGTTTGTGTGCATTATGAAAGTGTGTGTATATGTAAGCATGATTATGAGCAGCATGTGGATGACGTGGTTGACTAGTATGAGTAGTGTCATACTTTGTGTGTGTCTCATGTGATTGGATTTGAGGTTGAGCAACCTGTTTTCCCAATTTAGTCTCTAATTTCTTAGAGACAGCCTGCAGTTCAGTAACCTTAGCATTCAAAATATATATCTTAGTAATAGAAATCTTGTGTCTACTCTTTTCTTCTGTAAGCTCCGTGTTGAGTGCCGTGATTTCTTGTGTTTGTTTTTCAATGCGTGCTTCGGCATCATGTAAGCTTATTTTAAGCTTAGATACCTCATTTGTGACATCCGTGGATGAAGTGTCTCTAATGTTATCAAGCAGTAAAGAAAGTCTTTGAATTTCGACTTCATGACTTTTGATCTTTTCCTTGGCATGTTTATATTTACCAATGACCTTTTTATGATCATCAAGTAAATCGGTAAAAGCGTCACCAAGTTCATCAAAATTGAAGTCATCAAGAGTTTCGTTTGATACCTTGTCGGACGTTGCCATTAGGCACACGTTTGCAGCGTCTTGAGGAGAATCCTTTTCTTCCTCGGATTCACTAGCTTCGCTTTCATGCCAAATGCTCATGTTGGCATATTTCTTTGAAGAGGTCTTCTTGTATGGCTTCTCATAACGGTTGCTCTTCTTTAAGAATGGACAATCTTTTCGAACGTGTTCCGTCTTTTTACAATCGTAGCAGGTTGGCTCTTCTTCGTCGTCTTCTTGTGGTTCCTTCTTTCTTCGGTTGAAGCGAAGGAATTTCTTGAAGTTACGGACAAGGAGAGCTTGATCATCACCTTCTGAGTTCTCGTCATCCGTCTCTTCGGGGTCAGCCCTCCGTCGGTGAGCTTTGAGTGCGATCTCCTTAGTCTTAGGAGTAGGCTCTTCGAAGTCCTTGAGGTCAAGCTCATGAGTCATCAGCTTTCCTATCAAGGTCTCCATGGACATGGTTGTGAGATCATTTTCTTCTATGATGGCTGTCACCTTAGGGTTCCAAATCTTTGGGAGTCCCCTAAGTAGCTTTCGAATCTTCTCGTGATTTGATTATTGTTTGTCGAACGAAGACAGGGGATTGATGATGTCGAGGAATCTTGTGAACATTTACGTGATCGTCTCGTTTGGCTTCATCTTGAAAGCCTCATATTCTTGAGTGAGACGGCTTATCTTTGATTCCTTGACTTGGGTGGTTCCTTCATGCATAACTTCTAGAAGTCTCCATACTTCGTGAGAAGTGGTGCATGTTGAGACCCTGTTGAACTCATTCCTGTCTATAGCACAGAATAAAGCATTAATAGCTCTTACGTCTAGACTTGCCTGTTTCTTCTCCTCGTCAGAATATTTGTCATATGATTTTTCAATGAGATCACCATTGACAACTATTCTGGAGGGCTTTTTGTAACCGTCAGTGACGATAGTCCACAGGTCAAAGTCTAACGACTTGAGATAAAAGCTCATCCTTGTTTTCCAATATGTGTAGTTAGTTCCATCAAATAGGGGAGGCCTATGAGTGGACTGCCCTTCACCGTGATTGGAAATCAAGGATTGTATGGTTGCCATGGATCAGCTCTAGGATGTTAGTCCTTGTTGAGAGAACAGAGCTCTGATACCAATTGAAGAACAGATGGCAACTCTAGAGGGGGGGTGAATAGAGTTTATAGCGATAATAGCCAATTAAAAATTAAACTCTTTCACAAGCTAAAACTAATCAGAGTAAATGCAGAAATAAATAAGGAGCAAGAAAGCATACACAAATACAGCCGATTTTAACCTGGTTTCCCTCGTGGATGACTAGTCCAGGCCTGAGAACTCTAGCTCAGGATTAAATCCACTATTTATGAAATAGTAGTTACACCCCGTGCCTTTTCTTTAGAAGAGCACGTCAACTTCTTACAAAGGATCGCAGTGGCGATGCTTGGAATTTTCCAAGCGATTTTTTGAACTCTTGCACAAACTCCTAACTGAACAATGCTGAGCATTTGAGGCTTAGGGAGCTTGTGGCTAGTAGATGAAGAAGGGTATGGCTTGTATTGAGCTTTAGAGAGAAGAGAAGAGAAGATTGGATGATTGAAAATGAGAGAATTTATGGCCTATTTATAGGATACTAGAAGGCAGAATTCGACCAGAATTCTGGTAGGAATTTTCAAATATTTGGCCGTTGGACAATTAGCAACCAACCAATCTTAAAAATTAGGGTGCTGATTTTTAGGGGACAGAGTTCGGCCCGAACTCTGTGTGGAGGCAGAGTTCGGCCCGAACTCTGTCTCCAGAGCACAGAATAGGTCTTAAGGTCCAATGGGCTTATTTGAATGTGTGAAGCTTATGGATTTTGGGTAGGTTATAGGTTAAGTCTCAAGAGCTCAGCACAACTCAGCTTACATCAGTCTAGACTCAATAAATATAAAAATGCAAACTCAACAATGACTTGAAATTACAAAACTGAGCTGTCGTCTGACTTGAGCTGGATGTAGTCGTCGTGTGTCGTATTGAATTATTATAAGTATTATTTAGTCAAATGTTATCAATATTTGGTTGACAGTGACTTTGTGTCAACAAGTTCTACTAGTTATGTACACAAGTGATAGGATTGACGTGTATATATCAAAGATCGATAGACGTTGAATCAGGGACATTTTGGCTGGATGAATGATAAATGAGTAACATATCTAATCATTGAATTTGGTAGTCTTGATGGATGTTAGCAGTATGGACTATAGATGGATTGAATTATAGTGTTTAAGTTTCAGACGACTTGGTTAGATGAACTTGTGCATGTTATGAATGGATATTAATTAGACTCGGTTTGACGAATGTTTGAAATTCCTTGTGATTGATATAATCAATTCAGAATGATAGGCTTGATGGGTTATGAGGATTATTGAATAAACCTGTGATTTGGCTGAATTCTTGTAAGATTGAAATGATTGGTGACTACAAGAATTGCCTGGACTTATGGATTTTTTTTAAGTTGATTCTGATTATACAAGTAAATTGGATGCATAGTGATTTACTACGAGTTGGATGAAAATTAAAAGCAAGTTATGATTGGTGGATTAAAAAAATTAAAAAAAATTATGACATGTGATCAGTGATTCAGATTTATGACTTAGGATCGGTGATTGAGAGTAAAACGGACTTGGATTAGTAAAGATATCGAACATATTGAGGATTTGGACTTTGAGAGTTGTTTGGATTGATGTCGTCGAACATGATATATAGTCGAGGATGATTTTTGGATAGATTTACCCTAGGAAGAGGCTTTGTTAGATAGACTTAATCCTTGGATTTTGATATTGCTGATGTTAGCGGTTGGAAAGAGTATGTTCTTTAGCGATTTTGAGTTAGAAGTGTTTGCCTAAAGTTTGGGTATATATTTTTTACATTGTTGGATAAGATTTGACCCTAGGATTGGGATGAGTGCAATAATTTTGGTTATCTATTGGAGATGAGTTATCAGATGTTTGAGTGTGACCTTGTGAGATAGAATAGTACTTAGATAGACATCCCAATGGTGAGCGAATGATCGGTAGAATCGACCTTAAAAAGATTTGCCTAAGTAGATTATTTTATAATATAGCTGATAGCAAGATTGAGAGATAAGACTTATATTTGATTTGGTTCTTGAGAATTTTAATTGATGGCTTGTAGTCAGAAAAATGAGATGGTATCTGGAACTCGTTAAATTGATTACTTATTATCGAATTGTCTTATTTAATTATACTCAAGTTGAGGCGATGGATGAAATTTGCTTGATGGAATTGAGTTATGATTCAAATTGTGTTCTTGGAAAAGTGATTGATGGTAGTGTGATCCTTGGATCTGGTTTGGCTTTTGTTTGAATTGATCTTCGTCGAGGTAACATGGTGATGTTCATAAGCTGGAATACTTAGGATAGCGATCATATCGTCATAAGAAATTGACTGGAAGAATTGGTTTTTGGCTAATGGAATGAATTAAAATTTGATGATTCAAGATTTCATGTTATTGCAAGAAAGTTGATGGATGATATGGATACGTGTTTTTAATATATTGAAGCTAGCTGTAAATTAATATTGACCTTTGGGAATTGAATGAGCATGACTTTATATTAGACAGAAATTGAATGATCTTAACAAGGATTGAGATCATATGTTTGGAAGAGGACTATTGATGTATGCATGGTAAGTAATTCATATTTGGTTAGTTATTTTCTTCGATTAAGGAATTCTTGGACTATAGAACATGGATCGATTCAATGGTAAATTCTGAGATAGTAAAATTTTGTTAGAATTGTGATGTATAATTATGATTGAGACTTTGATGCAGTTAGGTTTGAAAGATCGGTTGGTAATTAAAATTAAGGTCTTGAGAATTATATGGATCATTTGAGGTGTAACACTTGGATTCAATTGGAATATCAATTGGTTTTGGGCTATGTTCCTGTGGATTAAGAATATAATATGGTATAGTACTTGGCTAGGTTTGTCTTAGTTCTCCGTTGGTTCCTTGGTGCTGCGACTGTTAGTTCGTCCAGTGAGTTTGAGTAGTGAAGTTCTCTACGAGGCGTGTTATCTATGGAGGCAGAAGATTATTAACAAAGCTTTAGTAATGATTAGTTTGAGTTCAGTGGTACAAGTTATTCGATGAATTTGATTAAGACCTGAGTGAGTGAACTTGCATTAATTGAGGAATGATAAATTTTTTTTGAGTGATATTTGAAGTTATTCAAGGAGTATTCAAGTTGGATAAGAAGGAAGAAGCTTAATGGGTTTATTGAGTTTATATGTTTGAGTATTTTGGTGTAGCCATTGAGTAGAAGAAAAGTCATAGGCATAAGTGGTGAGAGTTGCTGATGAAGTGTTAGTTGTGTGTAGAAGAATTTGTGCAAGTGTTGATCAGAATGGAGGTGTTTTTAGATTGTTTTGGGGATTTAGTTTGCATTTTTGTATGCTCGTTCTGCCATAAAATTGGCATGGGAGTTTGAATCAAAGATTGAGTAAGAAGTTTCTTTATTGGTCAGTAATTGGTGTAGTCGAAGGAGTTTGTTCTTGTAAATTTTGAGGATAAAACTTTTTGTATTTGGCGTATTATGTAGTGTCCCGCTCCGTATGGTGCATTGAGTTGGTTTGTTGGCTCAAAGGACCGTTTGGACTTTGATTCATGCAGAGGGATGTTTCAGAGATTTATTCGATCTAGGCAGATAGGTATTTTTTCAAGCCGGCTGGTTTTGATCATTCTTTTCTTTACCTTCATATTTAATGAAATGGAAGATCGATGCATACTTAGTTTTTTTAGGATATTAGTTTTGTTGCATGATAATAAAAAGAAAACCAGAATATAGTAATTAGTTTGTTATCAACTTGCTATATAGAATATGGAATATTAACTTGTTATTATAGACTTAAATTTTGGTACTGTTGTACAGACATAGTTTTTATGATGTTGATATAGACTCGTGTAGTATAGAGTTATTGTTATATTATCATATGAAATATATTAATTTTGTATAGAACGTGGATGATGTTCTAATTTGTTGGAGTCAGGTGAATGTTATATTGCTATTGTAAACAAGAAGATTATCATATTATTGTTTCAAGGATAGAAAATATGAAAAGGGTTGAGACCGTTGGATTGTCACGGTAGAATTCCGGGACTAGAAAAAAATGATGCAATCGATGGCTCGAATAAGTATAGTAGTGAAAAAGAGGATATGTTGTGTAGTTATTTCGGTTTATGTACCATGCATATGTTTTATAGTTTGGACAAATTGTGCATAATGTTTGGATTCTTCTAACGATTGCCGGCACTAGAACCGTGTCGGCCTAGGAAGAAACATGTTAAAAGTATCGTGCATAGGCATTTCGGAAGCTTCAGTGAGACTAGCTACCTGCATGCAAAAGGATTACCATCTAACCATGAATAGTCCTTTTTTGCTTGTAGTGTCAGTGGCCATCATATAGTTTCGTTGCATACTAACATCAATCTGTTTGCATGCCCATCTATCCGTTTGCAGGGGGAATTCACGACACACTTATATTTTATAAATACTAACGATTGTCTTCTACAAAGACACACTTGTGATAGTACGTTTATAATTATATATTACGAATGATATCATTGTATTGACAGGGAAGGATGGTAAGTATTAAGATCAATTTTGTTCTGTGACACATTTACGCTTATGAGCACATGTATGCTCGTAAATTGTTAACTGATCCTAAGACAATATTAGAAAGACCACATATATTTGCTTGCACTTAACTTAATCAACATGTTGGTTTTAGTTGAGTTGGTTAGAGTCACTCACCAGTACACGTTAATGTACTGACCTCCTCCCAGCACTGTAGGTGAGGGGAGTAGCTTGAACGATTATTAGACGTTGAAGAGTTTGTTGGACTAGGTGGGACTCGTCATGCAAGATGTGTTTACTATATAAATGACATAATGTATAGAACATCATTATTTGTGTAGTTCTTGAGTTGTAAGCCTTGTGACATGCTTCACTGTATATATAGAAAGAGTGCTGGTAATTAAGTTGTTCTTGGCTTCGAGCTGCTGTAATTCCCCCACAATATTATTAATAAAGCGAAAGATTTTGCATATTTTGTGTCTATTCGACTTTTCTATTTATTTTCGTTGTAATAACTTGTCTCAGAGATGTTTTATCGATCATATTTTGGTGCTTGTCTTGTACAAGTACAATTTAGACTTATACGACATCATGTCTAGTGGCGACTTTCGGTCCTTGGGATCAGTATGTGTCACTAAGTGGGGAGTTATTTTCTTAGAATGATAGACAATATGGTTCTCTCATGTATAAAAAAAAGAGCTTAGTCTTTTTTATAAGGACACAAGCTAGTAGTAAGAGAATTATTCTAATAAAAATAGTAGTAGCAAAAAGAAGTTGTCCAGTATCTATGCGGTAACAAAAATGAGCATTCTAGAAGTTCTATTGAGCTCGCTAGTTCCTGAAAGTAGATCGACGGAAATGATCGAATCTTGCTTTTAACAACGTTAATTTTTATCACCTCGACCAGGAATTTTTTTTTCTTCCATTAGTTTTTCAGTTTTTTAAACTGCTTGTAGTGCTCCTACGAATTTTCGTGTATTTCCACAACGGATGTCAAAATTGATAGGATTTGGTTTGTGTGGTTGTTGCTTTTTTTTTTTTCTTTCCTTTTTTTAAAAAACAACAGAAACAAATCTCCTATTTACCTTCAAAAGTAATTTCAATACGACAAAAGATATATCTTGCCAAATTTTATTAATAGAATTTTTTTGACATTCATTTCACTTATTAATATGAATTTGTACTTACATCTAACTTTTATGTTTATTACACTTACATCTTACTCTTTTTTACGAAAAATAATTTCTGTGACAAGCGAATATTTTCCATGATAAAAAATATAATATAAGTTTAATAATAAAAAAATGAAATGTAAGTACACATTTATATTAACAAGGGGAAATAAAGTGAAAAACTCATTAATAAAAATATATCACTGAACAACTTTGAAGACAACTTCTGAAGAAAATAATCAGAGGTGCAAAGAAGTTACCAATCCCAACCTACTTTTGCTTTTCATTATGGAGTCCATTTTTGTTCACCCACCAAAACTAGGTGGGATGTTCACCTCCCACTAAACAAATGACATGTGGCACAAAACCACTTTGGTGGGTGAACAAAACCACTTACAAAGTAGTTTATGTGGGATGAAAATTTCACGTGTCATTTGTTTAGTGGAAGATGAACATCTTATCTTACATAGTTTTCGTAAGTAAACAAAAATGAACTCTTTCGTTATGTGTGAAAGTAGGGTAAATGACAAAAAAAACTTCCTAAATTGGCCATTTTCGCGAAAAAAGATCTCATGCTCTTAAATTTTCTACTAGTTATTTTTTGTTGCAGGAAACCCCCCAAATGACAATTTTATCCCTCCCCTCCTTTCTCGGTCGTTGGGGGAGGGGCTGGGTGGCCGGCGATGCCACGGGGAGGGCCGCGTGGGGCCGAGGCGAGGGCCGTGGAGGGACGCGGGGGGCCGGCAAGTGCGGGGGAGGACAGTACGGGGCCGGCGAGGTCGGGGGGAGGCTTGCGGGGGACAGGCAGGGCTGGGGGCTCGCCGTCGAGGGGAGGGCTGGCGGGGGGAGGGGAGGGGGTCGGGCGGGGGGAGGGCAGAGGGGACGAGGTCGGGGAGGGGGAGGCTCGCGGGGGACAGGCGGGGCTGGGGGCTCACCGCCTGGGGGAGGACCGACGGGGGGAGGGCATGGGGGTCGGGCGAGGGGGCTGGGCCGGCTGGGGGAGGGCAGGGGGGTCGGGCGGGGCTGGAGGGTCACCGCCGCCACGGGAGGGAGAGGGGAGCAGGGGCATTTTCGGAATTATAAATTTTAATTTTGACTGGATGGGTCTTATTGAGCTGATTTGTAATATAAGGAGGGACTAATTGCTAAAAATGACTAATATGTCTTAATTTGAAAAAATCGGATATCTAATGAGGTTTTTTTTTGTCATTTACCCGTTAAAAGTATTAGGATTGTTTTATATAAATTCAGATCGAGTCCTTGATAATTCAGTAGCATAGTCATGTGTGAAGGGTAGTTTAGGTATATCAAACAGTTTGAACTTTTTTACTTTTGTAAGAAAAAAAAATTCTAAACAAAGGTGCGTGTTCGGAAACAATCACGTGCGGGCACCGTCCATGGACAAATTTCGATGTTGTCTAACGTGCACGTTCCCAATATCGCGATATACTCATCCAAATCTCGCACTACTGACCGTCAGATCTAAATCCAACTGTCGACATTACCCACCAAAATATCGCCAAATGTTAGCCGCATATTTAATAAAGGAGGATAAGGTCTTGTCTCCTACTGACGTGGAAGAGGTTTTATCTCTTTTTTATTATATTTTTTTAAGTAATTAGTTTTTGTGGGAGGCATTTATTTTCTCTTCATCCGCAAGATGATCTGTTATCCAATAATTTTCTGCCACGTGCCGGAGATCCGGAAATGGCGTCTCGAAGTTGCACTTTTCTTTTGTTGCTTCATCGAACGTGGAGACAGTTTGCAAAAAGGAGTGAGTCAAGAATCACATTTTGGAAGTTATGAAGTTGACGTGAAACATCAACTTCGTTGGAGAGTACGAACGTGTGGAAATAGAGGCCATTTGGAAGGTTTCCCTAGCGTAGACGGTTAGAATCTATCGGTTAAGAAATTGAGCCTCAAATTTAGGAATAGACTGTTAATAGATAGTGGAAAATTTTGAATTCGGTTTACAGAAAGTCTTGTCAGGCCGAAAGATTAGACCGAAAAAAACAAATCGATTGACATATGCCAACACGTTATTGGACGTAACTCTGGCCAATGAAAAACCGACACGTGGCATCAGTTCACGTGACGGTTTTTCTGGCGGTCTGGGAAGAAGCGCTGATTTAATTCGTATTCCAACTTTCGGATATCGGATTCAAATATTTTTTGAATATTTTTTTATTCGAAAACGAATTCGGATATTAAGGTATTCGAATCCGTTAATATCCGATCCACCTTAAATTACAAAATTTGGATATCGAATTCGAAATCGAATTTGGATATCCAAAATTTTATATATATTATAGTATAATGTATATATAATATATATTAATTCATAGAAAAAATTAAATGATTTTATTCTCAACAGAGTTTTACATAATTTAATTCATTTATTACTTTTCTTCTTCTATATTTTAATATAATGTACATATAATAGTAATATATATTAGGGTGCGCCTATCACCACCCACCTCCTACTTAACACATCTCATCTAAAAAAAAAAATAGAATTTTCTATTCTACCCCTCTCCCTCTCCTCCTGCTCCCCTCCCTCACGACCCCGACCCCGACTCCTCCGCTCCCCTTCCTCCGACTCCCCTGCTCCCCCGACCCCCCTCCCTCCTCCTCCGACTCCCCCCTCTCCCCCGACCCCCTCCCCTCCTCCCTCCTCCTCCTCCGACCCCATCCCCTGCTCCCCCTCCTCCTTCTCCCCCCTCCCCTGCCCCTCCGCTCCTCTGAACCCGAGGGGGGGGAGGGGAGGGTGGAGCAGGAGGAGGGGTGGGGGGGTGAATATGTTTTTTTTTTTTAAGAGATTGGGTAGAAGGTGGGGTGCGGATAGCCGCACCCTATATATTAATTATAATTTACAATAAAAGATAAAATGGCTCATATATATATATATATATATATATATATATATATATATATATATATATATATATATATATATGGTCGGCACAGATTGAGCATTCATGAAATTTTCAACAAAAGATGAAAGGGTTCAAATTGAGCAATATGTATAGCAAGTCACTTGAACATTTTTGAAATTTTCAACAGAAGATGAAAGGCTTTAAATAGAGTAATTGAATTTGGTTTTTATATATTAGGATAATAACTAAATTAAATATTCTAGATTTCAGATTTTGGATTCCGGATATTCGAATAATAGCATTCGAATATTTTTAGCTAATCAGATCGGATATTATCCGATATCCGCTAAACTAGACGGGTACGAATTCAAAGTGTCAAAAGAGACATCCGTTCGGATATCGGATCGAATTCGGATATTACAAAAAAAAAAAAAAATCGAATATGGATACGGATATTGCCATATCCGTACCGGTAAGCATTCGTTGACACCCTTATTTAGGACATGGACTTACAAATATGTTGATCCTAATTTACTTAGGGTCTGCTTGGTAACGGTATTTTTACCGATTTTGGAGTGTTTTTGAACCGACTGTTTATGAAAACCCCCGCTTGTTAATTTTTTGATGCACTGATTTTGGCCGGCTCAAAAATTCTCCAAAACCGGTGTAATGTATTGTTGGGTGGCTTTATAAACACCTCAAATCGGTGGGTTTTGAACGATTTTATTATTTTATTCCATTTATATCCTACTAAAAATATATAATTATAATAACTACTAATACCCTTCCCTATTTAATTTATTCGTGTAAAAAACTTTAAAATCGCTCGTTAGTGAATTACCAAGCATGGATTGGACTGGTTTAAAAGCCGCTACTTAAAAACCACAAAAAATCGGACCCTTCATAACCACTCATAACTGGTACTCTGAAAACACCTCATAACTGCTATCCCTACAATTGCCAAGCACGCCCTTATAGCATTTTATGAAAAAAAAAAATTTCTTCCTAGAACCTGGATTTCTAAATTGGAAAAACTCAACTAGAAAATTGGATTGTTCTATTTTATAGTTGTTAGATGTTACTCTCTTATTGCTCCAAATTTAATCTGACTTTTGTTACCCGAATTTTGTTTTTTCTTTCTATTTTTATGTTTATTTTAGTTTATAAAAATTTATTTCCAGAATTTAGCATATTCGGATTAACAACTTACTAACAAAATATGAGAATTCTATCTTTAAGAATAGGAGGGTATTTTTTTTGTCAGGGTATATTTTAATTTTGTTTTTTCCACATTTTTTTCTCATTTTTCATTTAAGAAGATTTTGTTTTTTGATTCTTCTAAATTTTTTCATTTAATTTATTTTGTTTTTTACACTTTTTTTTTTTTTCCTTTTTGCTCTTTTTGTTTCCTAATACTTTTTCGTTTGTTTAAAGGAGTTTTTGTGGTTTATTTCAATTTTTTCATTTCTTTTAAATTATTTTGGGGTCTTTTTCCTTCTTTTTTCAATCTAATTTTTTTTTTCTATATTCTTCTTGTTTTTTTTTTATAGAACTTTCTTTGTTTTAATTTTTGTTCCTTTTTTCTTTTTTCTTTTCCTTAAAAAATCAATTATTTTTTGCTTTTTCCTTTTTTTCCCTCCTTTTCGTTGTAGTCATTTTTATTGTTGGGTCCGTTTCGGTGAGTTTGAATTAGGTTCAATATGGATCATACCTAAAAATTAATTTAATAAAAAAATTATGATATCAATAGAATTTGAACCATGTTTTCTTAAACACTAACATATCACCTTGACTAACTACGTCTTAAAAAACCGCAAACAAATAATAACAACAATTAAATATATTTAATCGTCAATAAAAAAATTATATTTTTTATATGAACTATATATTTCAAAAATATTTATATATTCACCACATGGAAATATAATATTCTAGAAAATTAATTCCTTTGAATTTAATTTATAGTAATATATAATTTCTAGCTATATAATATTTCGTGTACCAAACGTCCTCTAAGATTGTAGTTGTTGCTAAAGGTTCTCTCCCGTTGTTGTAATCATCAAGGTTTATTGTGTTACCAGGATAACTCACCCCAATTAACTCCAAATTTGATAGGGTTCTGTAGGAAGTGGACAAGATTGAAATAAAGAATAAATGGTACCGACCAAACTTAAGAGAGGTAAGAGCATCTCCAACCCTATTGTCTTGTTAAGCATTGCGAGTCTTAGGTGGCTCCTATGTGGCATGAGCTACAAAACAATGTCTTGTTTATGTGGCAAAATTATATCTCAAAAGACAATGAAATAAAAAAACTCTCTCCAATGCAAAAGTATTGAGAAGACAATAAAACTATTTTTTCCAACTTCCAAGGCAACTTTTAAGACAACTACTCATCTTCTTTCTTTTTTCTAATATTTTTTATTCACAATTGATGACATGGAAGAGAAGACATTATCAAGTGCATTGTCTAGAACAAGACAATCAACTTCACAATGTCTTTTTTAATTTTTGCCACATAAGTTTCACAATTGATTTGACAATTGCATTGGAGAAGAACTTTTGAATAAAATTTTGTCATTCCTATGTGGCATTAACTTTTTTACAAAGTCACAATAGGGTTGGAGATGCTCTAAAGCCAACCAATCTGGGATGGTCGAGCCAATCCAATTATGGAACGTGCTGGATTGCAAGTTAACCCGCGAATAATATTTTGTGTAACTTTAAAACCATTTAAAAAGAAGTTTTCCTAGAGCACCAAGTGACCAAGACAAGAGTCGAGACAATTGAATGAACTTGAATTGAAATAGTAGATAGACTTAACCAAAATAATCTGAAAACATAATCTAAGGGTGTGTTTGATTGCAAGGTGGAAAATATGTGGAAAATAAATTAATTTTATGGAATCATTTTTCTAGGAAAAAAAATTTCATAAAATTTAAAATTTTCCATGGAAAATTTAATTTGGGTGTTTGATTGTCATTTTCCACGGAAAAATATTATTTTCCATGAAAAATGATATTTTCCTATGGGCTGGACAAATTTCATTTTCCACCATTTTAGAAGAAAATATGGAAAATAATAGTTTTTTGAAAAATAAGTCAATGGAAAATATAAGCTATCAAACACTACAATTGGTGGAAAATTTGGGGTGAAAACATTTTCCATGGAAAAAAAAAAAAGCCCAATCAAACACAGCCTTAAGGGGGCGTTTGGTACGCGGTATTTTTTTTATTCCCGAAAAAATTTAAGATGGGAATCTATTACCACGTTTGTTTGACTTATAAAAATTTTATTCCCGGGAATTATAAATACCCGGGTAAATAGTTTACCCAGGAAACATGAAAATTCTATCCCTTAAGAATAGGTGGGTATTGTTCTTTTGCCCGGGCAAAAAAAAATTGTCTAAATTTTTTTCTTCTTTTTTTGATCAATTTTGATTAGTTTTGACATTTTTTTTTTGTCGTATTTATCGCTTTTTTGTCATTTTTTGTCGTTTTTACCAATTTTTTGTCGTTTTAAGCGATTTTTTGTCGTTTTTTACCAATTTTGTCCTTTTTGTCACTTTTTGATTATTTTTTGTCGTTTTATAGCTTTTTTTGTCATTTTTTGTCGTTTTTACCATTTTTTTGTCTTTTTAAGCGATTTTTTGTCGTTTTTACCCATTTTTTGTCTTTTTTGTCACTTTTGATTTTTTTTTGTCGTTTTTCCCAATTTGTCCTTTTTGTCGCTTTTTTGTCAATTTTTGTCGTTTTAAGCAATTTTTGTCGTTTTTGTAGCTTTTTTGTTGGTTTTACCGATTTTTAGTCGTTTTTGTCGCTTTTTTGTCATTTTTATTGATTTTATGTCGTTTTTTGTCATTTTTGTCGCTTTTACCGATTTTTGTCGTTTTTGTCGCTTTTTGGTTATTTTTTGTCATTTTAACCGATTTTTTGTCCTTTTGTCGTTTTTATCGATTATTTTTCGTTTTTGTCATTTTTTGGTTATTTTTTTGTCGTTTTAACTGATTTCTTGTTGTTTTAACCGATTTTTTTTGTCGTTTTAACCAATTTTTTGTCATTTTTGTCGTTTTAACCGATTTTTTTTGTTGTTTTTGTCTTTTTTGCCGCATTTTATTTTTTTTGTCGTTTTTACCGATTTTATGTCGTTTTTGTCGTGTTTTGGTTATTTTTGTCGTTTTTACCTTTTTTTGTTATTTTTTGTCGTTTATACATTTTTTGTCATTTTTGGTCATTTTTGTCGTTTTAACCGATTTTTTGTCGTTTTTCATCGTTTTTGTCTTTTTTGTTATTTTGTCGTTTTACCAATTTTTTGTCGTTTTTACCATTTTTTTCGTTTTTACCGATTTTTTGTCGGTTTTATCGGTTTTTTAATATTTGTTCATTTTTTTCGTTATTATTATTTTTTATTTTTTTCCGGGAATATTTATATTGTCACCAAACATGGGAATGTAATTTTTCAGGAAATTTAATTACTTGGAATTTGATTCCCAAGAATATAGAATTCCCGGCTATATAGTATTTCGCATACCAAACGCCCCCTAAGAGTAAAGATTGAGATGAGAAGCTGAATAAACTTTATGAGATTTGGTTTTGTAGAAGATAGTTTGGTTCTTATTCATTGCATGGCTTAAAGTCTTTATAGTTTTGTTCTTACTTTTAGTCTCACATTGAAAGAAAAAAAAAACAATAAGGGGAGTATACCCTTTGCCTATAATATGTACTCTTCGCCACCTTAATGAATTAAGTCCATTAACTAGTTGAGCCAACTTTTGAAAATTGTATCAAGAGCTTGGTGTTGGTGCTTTCTTTACATGGAGAGAGCTTGCTCTCAACATGCCTTGTAAAATTTTAGTCCCACATCGGAAATGCACCATGCGTTATCTCAACATATAAACTTGGTTGTGTTGTTGAGAGATGCACATAGGGTGGTGACCCTAAGGAGGGAACCATGTAGGTGATTTTACTAGGAGGTAAGAATAAGGCTCCAAGGATTAAGCATTAATGCTTTTGTCATTCTCTTGGATTAATTCCATTTGGAGCTAAGCCCCAAAGGGACTTAGCGACTCGGACTCGGACTCGGGCTCATTGGCTCATTAGGCGTAATGTGGCATTTTTTTGGCGCACTTTGCACGTCATGCGGCCCATGCGGCTCATGCGGCCATGAGGCCATGCGGCCATGCGGCTCATGCGGCCACGTCAGCAGTCATGCGGCCCATGAGGCCATGCGGCTCATGCGGCCAGGCTGCTGCTGCTTCTGCCGCATGGGAGGCTCCGCTGACTGTGCAGACTACAAGTCAGTTATGGAAAGACTGATTCAATGCGATTAATTCAGATCCACTTTTTTTGGGATTTGAATTAATTTCGTTGCTATCTTTGTGAGATTTGAATTAATCTCGTTGCTATCTTTTTAGAATTTGATTCAATCTTTCCATAACTGAAGAGGCGGCTAGGGTTTCCACCCTCTCTCTATATATACTCTCTTCTGGCCTCCTTTGTGGGTATTACGAAAATATAAGTCAGAAAAGGAGAAAGAGAGAGAGAGCTGCTGCCGCCATTGCAAGTCCATCCGAGAAGTCAGAACAGAGGTGACTTCGAGCGTTCCACAAGTTCTTCAAACTTGCTGGTTCCTGGAAGCAGTTCGTGTGGGGCGACTCTTGCTTTGAGCAACGGTGTTTTGACACCCCAGTATTTTTCTTCTTCTCATCTTTCTCTAGATTATTGTACCTCGTTCTGTCTCAATTGCAACACGTTTGCAAGGAAGAACGAGATATCTTCTCTTCTCTATTTTTCTCCTCCATATTGTAATCGAGTTATTTGGTTTTTGTATCATCGTAGATCTCTGTTGTATCTGTTTTACCATCTTTGATCAAGCCCCGGGACTAACAATCTCAAAGCAAGATCCTTATCGATGGAAAACATTAATGCTTCGCTCGTCCAATCGGACTACTGCAAGTTAGAAAAGTTCGATGGAGAGCATTATCAAGTCTGGAAGAGAAAGGTTTATCTAACTCTTCAACTAAAAGACGTTGATCATGTTCTGTTGGAGGAAGAACCCTCTGTTCCAGACACTGGATCTACTGCCACAATCAATGCGGCTACCAAACTCCAGGCCAAATGGAGAAAAAAAAATAGCATCTGCAGGCTTCTCATCCTGAATGCTATGGAGGACTCCCTGGCAGAATCCTACTCGAAGAAGAAACTTGCCAGAGACATATGGGAGTCTGTAGAAAAATCGTATGAAGAAGACAGGAACAGGAGCAAAATGTTTGTGGTTGAAAAATATCACAAATTTCTCTTTGAGGACGAGAAGTCCATGTTGCCACAGGTGAAGGAATTTCTGAAGCTACATCAGAAACTGGAAGACGAAGAGATGCCCCTTCCCGACAAGTTTGTCGTTGGAGGGATCGTCTCAAGACTTCCTGCTGGATGGAGTACCTTCTATGCAAGGATGCTCAGAAAGAAGCTAGACATTAGCTTGGGAGATCTACTTCAAGAGATCCATGTTGAGAACGAGATGCGTTCCCAACAGAAGGTAGACACTCTGTCCAAACAGTTGGCTAAAGCCAATCTAGTGCAGACGAGAGTTCCCAAGGGGAAGCAGGCGGCTTCTCATCCCAAGAAGAAGGACTTCACTAATCTAAAAGTGAAGGGTCCTTCTTTCAAGCAACAGAAGACTAAGTCACACGTGACTTGTTACAATTGTGGCAAGAAAGGCCACTACAAGAGTGAATGCAGATCTAAGCCTAAACAATCAGAGAAATGTGAGCCTAATAAGGTTTCATTGGTTTCTAATATTGTTGCTATGATCGGACAGGTCACAACTGTGGGGGTTGACTCTGACTGGTGGATAGACACTGGTGCGACTTGCCATGTCTGTTCTGGCAAGGAATGGTTCGTCACGTACCAGCCGATATCTGAGAAGGTTGTCATGGCGAACCTGGCCCAAGCTGAAGTTCTGGGGATCGGGACCGTGGAACTGAAACTCACTTCTGGAAACACTCTGACGCTTCAAGGTGTGAAGCATGTTCCGACGATTGCCAAGAACCTAATCTCTGGGAGCCTGCTCTGCAACGCAGTCTTGAGGATGGACATCAATGCTGGTCAGATGGTGATGTCCAAGAAGGAAACATACTTCGGAAAGGCTTATCTAACCGAAGTAATGTTTAAAATTCAGCTTGTCAACCAGTTTGATGACATTAATGCAGTTGCATTTTCTGATTATTCTCTTGAGTTATGGCATAATAGACTAGGACATGTTCATTGTAGAAGAATTAATAAAATGTCTAGTCTAGGACTTATCTCCAAATATGGGGGTAAGGTGGAGAAGTGTGAAGTGTGTGCTCAGACGAAAATTACCAGGAAACCCTTTCATCGGGTCAATCGAAGCACATATCTTCTGGAGTTGGTGCACTCCGATATCTGTGACTTCAAACATTTCTCCACGAAGGCCGGGATGAAGTATTTCATAACCTTCATCGACGATTTCTCAAAATACGCGTTCGTCTACTTGCTCAAGTCTAAAGATGAAGCCTTCGAGAAGTTCAGAGAGTTCAGGATCGAAGCTGAACTGCAGACTGGACAACAACTCAAGAGGTTAAGAAGTGATCGAGGTGGGGAGTACATGTCTCATGAATTCGTATCGTTCTGCAAAGAATATGGAATCATATACGAGACTATTGCTCCATATTCTCCTCAATCCAATAGAGTAGCGGAGAGGAAGAACAGAACGTTGACAGAAATAATGAACTCAATGCTGCTAACCGCGAGTCTTCCTAAATACTACTGGGGAGAAGCTGTATTGACGGTCACTTTTATTCTAAATAGAGTGCCGTATGCAACTTCGGACATGACTCCTCATGAAATCTGGTTCAAAGTCAGACCCAACTTGAATGTCATTCGAGTGTGGGGGTGTCTGGCGTATGTGAAGCTCCCAGATCTGAAGATTCAGAAGCTAGGGACAAGGACTATGAAGACGATCTTCTTGGGGTATGTCGAGAAGAGTGATGCTAGGAGATTTCTTGATATTGAGTCAAATCATATCATCGAATCTCGCGATACTGAATACTTTGAAGACAAGTTTGCAAAAGACAAAAATATTGTTCTTTCGGACATTTCGGAAAATGATGTAGGTGCAAATGAGACTGAAATCTCATATGGGCCAGTAGTCCAAGAAGAAGCCGTTGTTGATGAAACAACTCTTGTACCAGACCTCGCAGAGCCATCAGCTAAGCGAACGAGGAGACCGAAAGATTTTGGAGATGACTTTGTCACCTATCATGTGGAAGCAGATCCGCTTACCTATGATGAAGCGATGAAGACCAGAGATGCTATCTTCTGGAAGGAGGCAGAGAATGACGAGTTTGACTCTATCACCTCCAATAACACATGGGTGTTGGTAGATCTACCTGAAGGAAAAAAGCCCATCGGATGTAAATGGATCTTCAAGAAGAAGATGAAGGCAGATGGAACTATTGACAAGTTCAAGGCCAGGCTGGTAGCCAAGGAATTTTCTCAGAAACAGGGGATAGACTACTTTGACACGTACGCTCCAGTAGCTCGGATGACCACCATCAGGATGTTAATCGCTCTAGCAGCTATACATATGTTGGTGATACATCAGATGGATGTAAAGACAGCATTCCTGAATGGGGAGCTGACCGAAGAGATTTACATGCAACAGCCAGATGGATTTGTCGTCAAAGGTCTTGAAGACAAAGTCTGCAAGTTGGTGAAATCATTATATGGTTTGAAGCAAGCTCCCAAGATGTGGCATGAGAAGTTTGACAAAGTTATTAGGTCAAACGGCTACAGAGTTAGCGAGACGGACAAATGTGTTTACACAAAGTTCGCTGATGGAAGAGGAGTCATCGTTTGTCTGTACATGGACGACATGCTAATCCTAGGTACGGATACAGGCTGTGTCACAGAGAAAAAGAAGTTCCTCTCAACCAAGTTCAGTATGAAGGACTTGGGGGATACAGATGTCATCTTGGGCATAAAGATCATCCGGACAGACACTGGAGTAGCGCTGTCACAATCTCACTACATTGAGAAGATGCTCACACGCTATGGGTATAAGAATCTTCCAGGGATCGATATGCCATACATGTGTGATCAGAAGCTGAAGCCAAACTCGAGGGAAAGCGTCAGGCAGCTGGAGTATTCTAGCATTATCGGAAGTTTGATGTACGCAACCACTGCCACAAGGCCTGACATAGCTTTCGCCGTGGGAATGCTGAGTCGGTTCACAAGCAACCCAGGGGTTGAGCATTGGAAAGCTGTGAAGCGGGTGATGAGATATCTCAAGAAGACTCAGACATATGCACTGCACTACAACGGATATCCGACAGTAGTGGAAGGCTTCAGTGATGCTAGCTGGTGTTCAGAGGTGGAAAGCGAGAGATCCACAGGTGGATATGTCTTTTCCTTGGGTGGAGTTGCTATATCGTGGAAGTCGAAGAAGCAGACTATACTCTCTCGTTCCTCCATGGAATCTGAATTCTATGCACTCGAAACTGCAGCAGATGAAGCAGAATGGCTTCGGGAGCTCATGTATGATCTTCCAGTGGTTGGGGCTCAGATACCGGCGATACAGATATACTGTGACAACCAGGCGACTGCGGCGGTGGCATCAAATGACCTCTTCAACGGAAAGAAGAGGACTGTGCGGTTGAAGCACAGGACAGTACATGATCTTATCAAAAGAGGTGTAATTGCAGTGGTTGATGTTCGGAGTCGGGAGAACCTGGCAGATCCGTTCACAAAGGGCCTCAAGCACCAGTTGGTCGATGACACAGCTTGTAAAATGGGCTTGAAGGCATTCTGATAGTGTGTCTTTGTAATCCTACCGTAAAGTTTTATGCTATTAGTTCAAAGAGAAATCTATTAGGCATCTAACTTTTGGTTCAAAGGAGGATCACTGACTGGGAAACTATCAGGTAACAGTGGGTACTTGTTATCTGGAACATGGAAGGGATACAGACCCATAACCACTGTTGTCTACTATGTATTTTCTGCGAAAAAAAACAGATCCTGTGGAAGGTTGGCTTAAACGCCTTAATGAGTTCTCAGGCAGAGTGAATGCCTGGTATGCTTTACAGGAAGCACGGTAGAGCATCACTACAAGGAGTAAAACTTCATGCTACAGTGGGGTGACTCCACCATGAGGTTCCCAGGTAGGGGTAATGCCTCGGCTTTGCAAGCCAAGTCATAGCGGCGTAGCACCGCAAATAGGCAGGTAGTCTAATGCTGTATGACGTAATTAAAGAGTTATAGACAACACTACAAAGGGGAGGATGGCCCCATGTTACAGTGGTACGACACCACGATGAGGTACCCAGGTAGGGGTAAAGCCTCGGCATTGCAAGCCATGTCGTTGCGGCGTAACACCGCAAGGAAGCCTTAGGCTTCATGTTGAGTAGATTGGCACTATAAAGAGGCTGAGACCTCATGCTACAGTAGTATGACACTACGATAAGGTTCCCAGGTAGGGGTAATGCCTCGGCTTCAGGCCATGTCATAGCGGCGTAGCACCGCAAGGAAGCGAAAGGCTTCATGCCATATCTCTTTAAGAAAGAACTCACCTATAGTGTATGGAAAGAGATATCAGGCCGTCTCTTGAGGGTAAACTTGTAGACGCCCAAAATTATACACTGAAACCAGGCTGGCACAGGGCCTTTAATGTGCAGCCAGAAGCACACATAACTACACTTTGTGAGCGGGAAGAATTACAATTGTGGTGCAGAATTCAAGGCATAGTCAATTCTTGTATCATATTGTTATTTAACCCATGCGGGAAGATTCAAGTCGTCAGCGACATCTATCATAATGCAAAATGGACAGTTACTGCGGGGAACGCTCAACCCTGGACACATATATATGTTGTGATATGTGGGAATTGTTGGTACTTTCTTTATATGGAGAGAGCTTGCTCTCAACATGCATTGTAAAATTTTAGTCCCACATCGAAAATGCAACATGAGTTATCTCAACATATATACTTGGTTGTGTTGTTGAGAGATGCACATGGGGTGGTGACCCTAAGGGGGGAACTGTAACACCCAATTTTCCAGAAGAGGGTAATTTTGAAATTTTGTAATTATAATTATTAATTAATGATATTTATTTCATATTAGAATTTTTAGTGATTTTTAATTAATTTTAAACTACTTAAATTTATGACTTGTGATTTTGGTGTTGTGCTAGTGATTAGTAGATACTGTCTACTCTAGAGCCTAGCCATGTAATTAGGGTATTTTTGACATTTTAAGGGTTATTTGGATTTATTATAATTTATTTGAATTTATGGGAATTTTTAGAATTTATTTTGGAATTGTTTAGATGAAGGTTGACTAGTGTTGACTAGGAGACTAACCTAGTGACTGACCTAGGTTAAGACCACTTGGTTAGGTTAAGTAAACTTGGTTTGACCTAATTTAGTGAGGGTTAGGTCATTGGAACTTGTTTGGAGGGATTTGGAGTTGATTTGACTATTATGGCTTATGACTTCATAAGTCATGATTAATGACTTAGGCTTAATAGCCCATAGGCCCACACCATGAACCAAGCCTAACCCAAATCAGCCCATGGCAGCCAACCTAGGGATTTCCCCACTATTTAATGCCTCCCAAATCTAGGGCTAGCCTCTTCCTTAGGAATTTATTGCAAGAGAAGAAAGAGGTGAGCTCCCATCTTTAGAAATTCATAATAAATCCATTTTTCCTCCTTTTTAATCCAAACAAGTTGCAATAGGTTCTAATTATTGTTTACTTGCTGTTGGGACTGAGTGTTCTCAGTTTTTGGGAGCTTTGGAGGAGTTTCACCATTGAGAAGAACATCACTCTTTGAGCTTTTTGGAGGGTTTTGATACTTTGAGGTAACTTCTTATTCTCACCGTAGAATCCTAAGATTTTTGCATCAATAGGGAGCCCTAGACCTAAACTAACAGTAGGAATAGGAAACCCTAGGTTTTTGTGTCGTTTCGTGTCCTAACAGGACACGTATCAGTGTCCTGAGCTAGGTGTTTGTGAAAATGCCACTGTGGATTATTTTGTGTTATTTTCGAATATTGTTTGAATAGAAAATCATATTTTGATGTCGCTTACACGATTTTGAATGACTGGGGTGGTTTCGAGTCGTGTCCGAGTCGCTATGGACTCGCGGACACGGCCCCGCGCGCGGCCTGGCGGATCCCCTGCCTATCGGGGTCCCCACAGGACACGACACTGGCTGGTTTGACACAAAATTTTGTGGACACTAGGGGGCATGCACTGACATCATGCCCCCAAAATTTCACTAAGTTTCGTGGTCGGGTTGGAGAGAAATCAGTCGTGCACTGATTTCTCACTATCCTGCGTACAGTGCAAATTAGCCACTGATACGGCCTTTATTCTTTGGACACGACACGCACTGACACGAATCAGGGTGACATACACCTAGGTCTACCCTAGGCGCACCCACTGACACGTGCACGTGGTCCAGTTTGCGTCGTGTCGAGTGTACGACACGCGTGCACCTGTGCACGACGCTTGGCTGTTAATACACTGTTTTGGGTTCGTTTTTGACTGGACACGTTTGTGTCCACTTTTGTGGACACAAACACATCATATAACAGAATTGCAATGTATTCTCACTTTACCAACCCTAAAATTTGTGTTTTAATTAAATTTCATTATTTATTTGCATTTTCCCTTTTTTTCTGAAATTCTCAATATCAGTCCATTTCTGATTTTCCAGTTTTTGTAAAATCCGATTTCTAACATCATTTTAACCCCCTAGCCACTGTTATTTACATCATATAAGACCCCTAACAGGTTCTCCTACTTGAGTTCTACTAGTGTGACAAGTTTGGGTTCGATTTGTTGTGTTTTAGGTTCAAAATCTGAAATTGGGATATAGGGACTGTTTAAATAATTTTGTGTGTTAGCATGAGTCTTTTGAACTGTCACATAACTTTGAGAATCTGAGTTTAACCCAAATTGAGAGATAGGGACTTTTTTAAGTAATTGTGTGTTATCATGGGCCTTTTTAAACTGTCTTTTAACTCTAAAATCTGAGATTGAATGGTATTATTTGAACTGTTTGTTTAATATTAAAATCTGAGATTGTGTGGGGACTATTGATTAAATTTTTATGTGTTATATGAGTTGTGTGAACTGCTGTTTAAATGTTTAATTTCTGAAATTGATGGACTGATTATAGGAGGAGGTTTTTCCTATTTAAAACTGAGTTTCTTCACTGTTTTTAAATCTCACTCACTGTTTTCTAGCCTAACACTCTATCACTCATACCCACATGGCACCACACTCTCTCTCACATATCATATGACACACACTTGTCCCTCACTCTCTTTCACACATTGTTTACTCATGTGTTTTACCCCAAGGACAGCCCCTCCAAGCACACAAATCTGTCCCTTAATACCCTTCCTAGACAGCCACTTAGTTGGCCTCATATCAAGTCCCCTTGCTCCATGTTACTGCCCAATGTTGACAGTCCCCATAGCCATTTAAAGACCAGTCCAATACAGCCCCTATCATATGTAGTGCCCTGTCCCTACATCGTGCCCCGTACTCTGTCCACGGGGTGCGCGAGAAAGGAACACTGTCGCTATCGATTCGGTCGGGACCGATAGGTCGGGATCGGCCGAGTCGATCGAATGGGAACGGTTGAATTAAGACCCATTCCTCGTTATGGAATGTCTTCTTCGGAACCAAGTCCCATATTCAGCGGGCTGTGCCTCGAGGATTGACTCTGCGGCTGAGTCGGGAGAGACCTCCCGTTGCTCTGCTTTTCACGCCGCTTGCATTGGTTTTGGCTTTGTTTTCTGAATGCGCTTTCGTGAATGTTTTTGATAGTTTTCATGGCTTGCATTTCGAACTCGTATTTCCTATCGAACTCCTTGAATAATGCAGTATTCTAATCGGTTGCTTGTGCGATTTCAGGTAATCGCGTAGGCGACGTCTAGCGCAACCAGCAAGTTCTCTCGCCGAAGTAAACTCAAGGTGAGTGGCTGACCCTTCTCTTCTCGACCCCCTTCTTAGGCAAAGTCGATAGTGTTGTTGCGAATGAAAAGATAAATGCAAGTGCACGAACACGAATGAATGAGCAAGTTCTCAAAAAGAAAAGGTAGGCTATGTCTTAACAACTAAAAATATGTCTTTGCACGGTCATGGACAACTTGTCGACAAGGTGAGCGTTTTCTCCGCACGGCAACCCGAGGCCACGGGACCGTTGCGGGCATAGGAAAACAAATAATTAGCTGTGCTGGGCACGGGTTAGGCGAGGACTTGCAGCGGGGCTCGCTACTCACGCTGAAAGGACCCCGTCTAACAAAAGCTAGAGGAGTCCACTATGGCTCTGGGAGCCAGTGACCAACACACGATATATTGCACTTGGTATGGAAATGATAACAATTGACAGGAAAGAACATGGTAAGTTTCATAAGGCACGGCGCGGCCGCCGTCGGTAAGTTTCAACATAAATTTCATTATGCTTGTCATATGCTTGTTTGCAATTCATTAGGATGGTTAGAAACATTCATACTCTAAGCCGTATAAACTCTTCAACCAAATGAGAGCTTGGAACTTAATTAGCCACGCACCAGTACAAAGTGTAATGTACTGATCCTCGCTCTCCACGCAGGTACCCCGAACTACGAAGGGCGTGCCACTTGAAAGCTCAAGGCGAAGTGAACCCTTTTGAAGCCTCGTCCGCATGTAAAGGCTTGTTTTCTGGAATCCTTTTGAAGAAGACCCACACTCAGTCCAAAAGAAGATGGCGGCTCGACTCGCCTCGATAGCAGGTGGAAAGATGATATATATTTGCTTGTGAAAAGGGGATATAATGTATGGAACGACCTATCTCATCGGCGTTCATTTTGTAAGTCGAGTCATGTTGTAGCCCGTGCGGCAATGATTGTAAAGGAGTCTATGTAAAGTTTTATTAACATCAATGAAAAGGTCTATTTCTATTCCAAATGTGTCATTCAATTTCTCTGCGTACTCTAACTTGATGTTGTGTTTCGGATAACCTTATGACTATGCCTTGTGCGATCGCAACTTAGGTTCGCACGGCATCACGCCCGGAGGACGACTATCGATTCTACGGAATCGGGGCGTGACATAATGGTATCAAAGCGCGGCTTTACGTCCTTTGGCCTCGCGTCTAGAGTTCCAAACCTTTGACCTCGCATCGATGAGATAAGTTGTTCCATATAATGAGTCCGTAATAATTTGTGACTGATGTGTTTGCCTTCGTATCGCAGAAGTGAAGGAACCCACGGCCGAGCAAGAACAGAGCGCCTCGAGCGGCTCTAGTAGCTCGCATCGTCCACAGGCCGGACCTTCTAACGATACAATCGAAAGGATGCTGCGCATGACGGAGGCGCAGCGAAACCAGTCCGAGAACGGACATCAGCAGGTAGAGGAACGACAGGCCCAGTTCGAAGCTCGCTTCGAAGCTCGCTTTGATGCACATGCCAAGCTTCAGCAAAAGCAGCTAGATACCCTACAGCAGATCGTCCAGACAATGGCGGCCAACGGGAATTTTGCGACTACGCCTACCGTCACCGTGCCGGCGATCCAACCCATTGATGTCGACACGGAGGATCCTGAGCGTCAACCAGCAGCACCAAAAAAGTACAACTTTGAAGTGTCAGAATTCAAGAAGGCGTGCCGCACTTCCTTCAGCGGCACCGAGGGTCCTTCCATGGCGATCGACTGGTTGGAAGAACTGGAAGATCACTTTGAGCTTCTTGGCATTGAAGAATCGAAGCAAGTCGCCTGCGCACAACTTCAGCTACGGTTGAACGCGTACGACTGGTGGGCTATGCGTAAGCGAGCGATCCGATCGGACAACACCACCGCACCGATCTCTTGGGCCACGTTCCGCAAAGCTTTCGAACTCCAGTACCTTCCGTCAGCCGTTCTTCAAGCGAAGGAGAATGAATTCATGCAGTTGAAGCAAGGGAGCAGGACAGTGGAACAGTACGCCGCAGAATTCAACAAGTTATCTAAGTTTGCTGGCCAGTTTCTGTCCACTGAAAAGTGCCGTGTGCGACGATTCGAAGTGGGTCTGCGACACTCTATCGGTGCGCATGTCGGGGTCCCGGAGTACAAGACCGTGGGCGAGGCTCTGAATCACGCGCTCCGTCTTGAGAACCTGCATCCTTCCAGTGCTGACGACGTTGTGCGCAACTCCAATCACAAACGTCCTAGCCATATGGGAGGCAACAACGACGCGTCAAAGCGTCCAAATAACGGCGGCTGCAAGGGTGAGAAAACGATATCTAAGTGCACCAATTGCGGGCGACTTGGACACCGTGAAGTCCACTGCTGGCACCGCAACGTTGAATGTTTCGCTTGCGGACAGAGGGGTCACACGGCTCCAAATTGTCCAAGCTTTCGTCAGACTCGTAACACCCCGCCCCAACAACACCAACAAGAGAATCAAGGACAGGCGCCTAGACCTCCTCCGCCCACTCAACCCGCACCACAAAATGGTCGAGACCGTCGTCCCAACACTCAGGGCCGCGTCTATGCCATGACTCGAGACGAAGCACTGGAATCATACACCGTAGTGACAGGTATACTAAAATTCAATAATGTGCCTGCTCGTGTGTTATTTGATTCAGGTGCTTCACATAGTTTCATATCGACGGACTTTGCCGCCGAGCACAAATTCTCTGTAATATCATTAGATCTCGACCTTAGCGTAAGCACGCCTTCGGGCACACCAATTCTCACAAACTTAGCTTGCGCCGGCAGGATTATCTGTATCGGCGGTCAAAAGATCGGTCTGGATGTGATAGTTCTAGATATGAAGGACTTTGACATCATTCTGGGAATGGATTAGCTCGGGCCGTGCAACGCAACCATAGACTGTGCTGAAAAGAGGGTCACATTCCGCATGCCTGGAGTGCCTGAATTCTGCTACTCGTGTGGTGAGGCATCGCCGACCTGCATAGTGATCTCTGTAATTTCTGCTCGACGGATGCTGCATTCCGGGTGCGAAGGCTATCTAGCTTCCGTTCGAGACATGCGACAGGATGGTGCAAATGCTGGTCAGACCGACGTTGTGGCAGAATTCCCAGACGTGTTCCCGGACGAGCTACCCGGTATGCCGTCCGATCGAGAAATAGAGTTCACCATCGATACATTCCCCGACACCCGTCCGATCTCGAAGGCTCCGTACAGAATGGCTCCTGCAGAATTGAAAGAATTGAAGGCACAACTTCAGAAATTGCTCGACAGAGGATTTATCCGTCCGAGTGTCTCGCCGTGGGGTGCACCCGTGCTATTCGTAAAGAAGAAGGATGGATCGATGCGACTCTGCATCGACTATCGAGAATTGAATAAAGCCACCGTCCGAAACAAATACCCCCTGCCCCGCATCGACGACTTGTTCGACCAGCTCCAAGGTGCAACCGTGTTTTCGAAGATTGATCTGCGATCGGGTTATCACCAACTCAAAGTCAAGCCAGATGACGTGCCGAAGTCTGCCTTCCGCACTCGTTATGGCCACTACGAGTTCTTGGTAATGTCGTTCGGTCTGACAAACGTCCCTGCCGTTTTCATGGATCTAATGAATCGGGTGTTCCGTTTGTTCGTTGACAAGTTCGTAGTAGTCTTCATCGACGACATCCTCGTCTACTCGAAGGATCGAGCGCACCATGCAGAGCATCTGCGGACGGTACTCCAAACCCTTCAAGAGAATCAGTTGTATGTGAAGATGAGCAAGTGTGAGTTCTGGATGGATAGCGTCTCATTCCCTGGGCACATCATCTCCGCCGTGGGCATCACAGTCGATCCGAAGAAAGTCGAGGCAGTTGCTGATTGAAAACGGCCCGCATCAGTTAGCGAAATTCGAAGCTTCCTAGGCTTGGCGGGATACTACCGACGCTTCGTGAAGGACTTCGCGAAGATCGCATCGCCGTTGACTCGCCTCACCCAGAAAGGAGTCGCGTTCAAGTGGTCAGACGACTGTGAAGCTTCCTTCCAGGAGCTCAAACAACGGCTCGTTTCGGCCCTGATACTTGCTCTTCCTGAAGGGACGGAGGGATTTCAAATCTTCAGCGATGCTTCTGGCCAGGGCTTGGGGTGTGTGCTCATGCAGCGGGATAAGGTGATATCTTTTGCTTTCCGGCAGTTGAAGCCGCACGAGAAGAACTACCCCACGCACGACCTAGAACTAGCGACAATTATGTTCACGTTAAAGCTGTGGCGTCACTATCTCTATGGCGTGACGTGCAGGATTTATACGGACCACAAAAGCCTCAAGTATCTCTTCACCCAGAAAGAACTGAATTTGCGGCAGAGGCGATGGCTCGAACTAATCAAAGACTATGACTTATCGATCGACTACACGCCGGGTAAGGGAAATGTGGTAGCGGATGCGCTGAGCCGAAAGTACTTAGCTTCATTATGCATCAACGATCGACTGCTGCGCGACTTGGAAGGAATGGGCATCGAGCTTCGAGTTCGTTTCAGAGACGTAAAACTGGCACAACTGCGGGTAGAATCGAGCCTACTGGAGAGGATCAAGTCTGCACAGAAGGACGACCCGTACCTGGAGAAGATGCGGAAGCTGATATCAACAGGGAAAGCGTCCAACTTTGCAGAGGATGAGGCGGGAGTGTTGCGCGTGAAGGGACGGCTATGCGTACCGGATGACGTAGAACTCAGAAAGGAGATAATGACGGAGGCACACTATGCAAAATATTCCTTGCATCCTGGCAGCACCAAGATGTATAAGGACCTCCGCGTTGTCTTTTGGTGGCACGGCATGAAGAGGGACGTAGCGCTCTTTGTGTCAAAATGTATGGCCTGTCAGCAAGTCAAAGCCGAGCACCAGCGACCGGGCGGGGAGATGCAGAACCTTGCCATTCCAGAGTGCAAATGGGATCACATCACTATGGACTTCGTTGTTGGCTTGCCGAGGACGCCGCGGGGGAAACGACGCCTTATGGGTCATCGTCGATCGACTAACCAAGTCAGCGCACTTTATCGCCATCAAAGTTACTTGGAGCATCGACCGCCTTGCTCAGATATATCTTGATGAAATAGTTCGGCTGCGCGGGGTCCCAGTTTCTATCGTCTCGGATGGGGATGGACGGTTCGTAGCGCGCTTCTGGAGTAGTCTACATTCAGCACTGGAAACCAAGTTGAAGTTCAGCTCAGCTTATCATCCTCAGACTGACGGCCAAACAGAGCGGGTGAACCAAATTCTCGAAGACATGTTGCGACTCTGTGCGATCGACTTGAAGTCAAGTTGGGACGTCCATCTACCGCTGGCCGAGTTTGCATACAACAATAGCTATCAGTCCAGCATCCAAATGGCGCCGTATGAAGCTTTGTACGGCCGGAAGTGTAGATCGCCCATTTGCTGGGATGAAGTCGAGGAACGGCAGATACTTGGTCCGGAGCTGGTGGAGCAGACTGTGCAGAAGGTCAAGTTGATACGAGAAAGATTGAAGATAGCACAAAGCCGGCAGAAAAGCTATGCCGACACGCACCGACACCCTCTCGAGTTCTCGGAAGGCGACCATGTATTCCTGAAGGTGATGCCTATGCGTGGAGTTTCCCGGTTCGGTACGAAAGGAAAGTTGAGCCCAAGATTTGTTGGCCCATTCGAAATATTGAAGCGAGTCGCCCCGGTAGCTTACCAACTCGCCTTGCCATCGGCATTGTCAGAGGTACATGACGTCTTCCACGTCTCGCAATTGCGGAAGTACGTGCACGATCCGGGGCATGTGGTAGAGTTGGGTAAGCTGGACCTGAAGGCGGACTTATCATATGTCGAAGAGCCGGTGCAAATCTTGGAGCGCAAGGATAAACTTCTCCGCAACCGTGCTATTCCTCTAGTCCGCGTCCTCTCGAGAAACCATTCTGTCGAAGAGTCGACGTGGGAGCTTGAGTCTGAAATGAAGGAGAAGTTCCTTTCATTGTTCTCGTAGAGGTAGGTTCTATTCTTAAGTTTCGAGGACAAAACTTTTTTTCTTAGTTGGTTATGGTGTAGTGCCCCGTCCCTACATCGTGCCCCGTACTCTGTCCACAGGGTGTGCGAGAAAGGAACACTGTCGCTATCGATTCGGTCGGGACCGATAGGTCGGGATCGGCCGAGTCGATCGAACGGAAACGGTTGAATTAAGACCCATTCCTCGTTATGGAATGTCTTCTTCGGAACCAAGTCCCATATTCAGCGGGCTGCGCCTCGAGGATTGACTCTGCGGCTGAGTCGGGAGAGACCTCCCGTTGCTCTGCTTTTCACGCCGCTTGCGTTGGTTTTGGCTTTGTTTTCTGAATGCGCTTTCGTGAATGTTTTCGATGGTTTTTATGGCTTATATTTCGAACTCTTATTTTCTATCGAACTCCTTGAATAATGCAGTGTTCTAATCGGTTGCTTGTGCGATTTCAGGTAATCGCGTAGGCGACGTCTAGCGCAACCAGCAAGTTCTCTCGCCGAAGTAAACTCAAGGTGAGTGGCTGACCCTTCTCTTCTCGACCCCCTTCTTAGGCAAAGTCGATAGTGTTGTTGTGAATGAAAAGATAAATGCAAGTGCACGAACACGAATGAATGAGCAAGTTCTCAGAAAGAAAAGGTAGGCTATATCTTAACAACTAAAAATATGTCTTTGCACGGTCATGGACAACTTGTCGACAAGGTGAGCATTTTCTCCGCACGGCAACCCGAGGCCACGGGACTGTTGCGGGCATAGGGAAACAAATAATTAGCTGTGCTGGGCACAGGTTAGGCGAGGACTTGCAGCGGGGCTCGCTACTCACGCTGAAAGGACCCCGTCTAACAAAAGCTAGAGGAGTCCACGATGGCTCTGGGAGCCAGTGACCAACACACGATATATTACACTTGGTATGGAAATGATAACAATTGACAGGGAAGAACATGGTAAGTTTCATAAGGCGCGGCGCGGCCGCCGTCGGTAAGTTTCAACATAAATTTCACTATGCTTGTCATATGCTTGTTTGCAATTCATTAGGATGGTTAGAAACATTCATACTCTAAGCCATATAAACTCTTCAACCAAATGAGAGCTTGGAACTTAATTAGCCACGCACCAGTACAAAGTGTAATGTACTGATCCTCGCTCTCCACGCAGGTATCCCGAACTACAAAGGGCGTGCCACTTGAAAGCTCAAGGTGAAGTGAACCCTTTTGAAGCCTCGTCCGCGTGTACAGGCTTGTTTTCTGGAATCCTTTTGAAGAAGATCCACACTCAGTCCAAAAGAAGATGGCGGCTCGACTCGCCTCGATAGCAGGTGGAAAGATGATATATATTTGCTTGTAAAAAGGGGATGTAATGTATGGAACGACCTATCTCATCGGCGTTCATTTTGTAAGTCGAGTCATGTTGTAGCCCGCGCGGCAATGATTGTAAAGGAGTCTATGTAAAGTTTTATTAACATCAATGAAAAGGTCTATTTCTATTCCAAATGTGTCATTCAATTTCTCTGCGTACTCTAACTTGATGTTGTGTTTCGGATAACCTTATGACTATGCCTTGTGCGATCGCAACTTAGGTTCGCACGGCATCACGCCCGGGGGACGACTATCGATTCTACGGAATCGGGGCGTGATATCATACCCCCTTCACTCCCTTCCTATGTATATATATATGCATTGTGATATATATGTATGCAAGATTTCCCTATATATGAGTATATAAGTTTGTATATATATATTAGTTATATATGGTGTCTGGTGATATATATGATATAATGTATCATGATATAGAGTATGGGTAGAATTGTATAGTGACTGTAGGATAGATGTATTCTTAATAGACTATTAGACATAGTCATGCCATGTGTAGTGTAAACTCATAACTAGTGTTGATTTCTCTTTTTATGTACACCTCCATGTTCACACACACACATAGCTCTACATGTTAGCTTCCTTTCTCTTATGTATAATATTGAATGTGATGGCTTGTGTTTGGCTTGTATAGCTTTGTGATTGGTATGTGATTGCTAGACTAGGCTTGGTTAGGCCTAGTGAGACTTATTAGACTTGGTTGGGTCAGTCTTAACCTAGTTGACCTAGTTTGACTAGTGTGGTTGACTAGAGTTGACCAAGTGTTGACTTTAGTCTAGTTTGACCTAGACAGCATGCAGATGCATTGTAGATTACTATTATCATCCCCTGTATACATCTTGACTTGTGTTGCTCTAACTAGGAGTCAGGTATCTCATCTCGGACAGTACATTTACTTCAGACACTCAGATACGAGGCGAGTACATTCTCTGATCATTTCATATCCTGTTTAGAATTATTTTCATGCTTTAAATTACTTTACTTGATACTGTCACGTTGGTCACACGGATTAGTACTATATAGATCTTTTTATGAGATGTTATCCCCCTCGGGAGCATCGGATACAGCATGTTTTGTGCGTTTCACGAATCATCACGTATCTCTATGCTTCCTCTGATTCACGAACCGCCTGTGACACATGTACTCTCATGTTCACAGAGCCTCCATGAATCACCTTTACGTATCACTCATTTTATGAGCCATGTGAAGTTTCACGAACCTTAACATAACTTGAACGGATCCTTGTGTATTGATTGGGGTTGGGGGAGTAGAAATAGACATGTGAATATTATCCAATGTAGCTATAGTCATGAATCACTCTCTTAGCTGTAGTCATGAACCTCCTATGCCATTTACATGTTTATATTTTACTCTGACTCACTAGTCACTTTTAGCTCTCTACTTATAGTAGATATTTCTATTACAGTTTTCTCTCTCTGTTTACATACTGCATTTCTTTACTATCTATATCTTACTTTACTGCATGATTATATTTTCTAACCTACTATGAACTGTTGAGATGTACTGTACTCGCTTCCGTCCTGACTGGACCTGTTGAAAATATTACAGAGGACGAGGAGGAGGCCTGGGGGGATACCTTCTTTGGACAACTCTAGCTGAGGACATCACCCCACTGCCTAGACTAGTTTAGTTAGGCCTTATCTTATTTTCATGTTGTCTTGAGACTGTTTAGCTGGATTTTACTACTGTTCAGAGATGTTGAGTTGTATATATTCTTTCTTATTCAGTAGCTGAGATATGTACTCTGGATGTTTGCTGGGATATTACCTTAGACTTTTCTATCTTCAGTATTCTCTTGAGTTCTATATCATATCGTGTTTTCTTCCTCCTTAGTTGTGATTGAGTTCATTTACTGCTTAGTATTATATTACTAGATGTATGTTGACCTAGGACAGCGTTCTACCGCCGACACTGCGGCATAGGCTGGGCGTTGTGACGTTCTCGTATCCTCACAGTGGGTGCGGGTCGTGACACGTTTTTAGTGGTGGCCCATGCAGGTCGAGTTTATGTAGTGGTACTCGAACTAGAGTATCACTACAGCCTGCAGTAGGATTAAGTTACATATTTTGAAGGTACTCAATCACTGTTAGGATTCCTTGAAAGATTCCTGGGACGACCCTTGAGAATCTTATTAAACTTCAATTTGAATCATTTCTCTTGCTTTGTTGCTCTCACTCCTTGATTATTGAATTTGATTTTGTTGGATCGTTATTGATTTGATTTTTTCTATCGAGATGAATTTTTATGGCCTGAGTTACGATATTTTTCTGATAACATATGTCGACGGGAATACAGGGATGGTAAAACGTCTACTTGGTTATGGAACCTGGAGTTTATCGCAGCTATATTAGCTGGCGTGGCGGAAACATAGAGACCTGACTTCGGATGTACGTATCTTGGTTATGAGATTGGAATTCCTCGCAGCTATACTAGTCGGCATAGCGAGAATTCCAGACGACATGATTATAGAGGTGCATGCCCCTGTTATGGACTCTACCGTTTATCGCAGCCTTGCTTACTAGCGTGGCGAGGATTCTGAGTATCATAATTTTTGGACAGACGCATATGATTATCAGATTGTATCTTGGAAAGGTTCTTAAATATATCATCTCTATCTTCATTCCAGTTATCATCAATTTTTTTCCATCATCAAATAATTTAGGAGTAGAGATCTTCTTAGCTTTATAGAGCTTATGCATATGTAGTTCTTTCTTAGTGTGATGATTTGATGACTTGTGATTAGGCCCTTGTCTTAGGAATGATAGTATAGCATGGCTTTGAATAGTAATCCTTGTAGCTAGTTCTTCTTGTTGATATTTACTAGTTTTTCAGCCTTGATGATTGATTTATATTTTATTTCCTTTCTCTTTCTTTCAGTATGGCACCCATGACCCGAGCCCGTCGCCTGAGAGCAGCTGCAGCTACTGAGAGTGTGCCTCCACCTCCTACCGTTCAGGAGGTAGTTATCCCTCTATCTGATCATGGGGTGGTGGCACCTCCTGCCATTGAGGAGATGGTGGTAGCCTCGCCAGAGAGTCTTCCTTCATCTCCTGTCGTTCAGGAGAGAGCTGCGGATTTTCCTGAGACCGAGAGCCCTTCTCTACCCTCTGCACTCCATATTGTACTACCCGGAGGTTTGCTACTTGATGCAGCCCAGGTGTTTGCATTTTTCTAAGAAAGGTTGATGGAGTCACAGAGAGCTCATGAGGAGGCCATGAGGGAGCAAATCCAGAGGTTGCTACGTCTGCGGGACTCTGTGCTTCTAGGAGGAGAGCCTAGCTCCAAGAGGGCGAGGAACAGTACCCAGTCCTACCCAGAGTCTGAGGAGTACCCATTTATCCAGCCTATATCATCATACCCAGCCCAGTCTCCTGTCCAGCAGAGGCCAGCTGAGCCGGAGCCTATCTGTGCCTACTGCAAGAAGTCTGGACACAAGTAGAACAACTATATAAAGAGACTAGGTTTGTGCCTAATCTGTGGTTCAGCTGCACACTGGATGCAGCACTGCCCTGCTATACCTGCCCCAACCAGGGCCCTGCTTCCAGGAAGGAGTTCTGGTTCTCAGACCTAGCTGTAGGTGAGTTTGACCTAACCTTAGTATTCCTTTTTGAGAATTTTGATGCATCCCTTGCTTGTATGTTTTGATACCTTGTGATTGCCTAGTACTGTAGCATGGTTGGTATAACTAGAAGAGACCACAGACTGATATTGCATGCCATGACCCCATAGGTTACACTTTTCAACTGTATGATTTAAGAGAAATTTCTGAGACTTTGATTGCGGGGGTTTAACCTAGAAGGCCTGCTACCATCTTAATTTTGAGGACGAAATTTTTGTAAGGTGGGTAGGATTGTAACACCCAGTTTTCCAGAAGAGGGTAATTTTGAAATTTTGTAATTATAATTATTAATTAATGATATTTATTTCATATTAGAATTTTTAGTGATTTTTAATTAATTTTAAACTATTTAAATTTATGACTTATGATTTTGGTGTTGTGCTAGTGATTAGTAGATACTGTCTACCCTAGAGCCTAGCCATGTGATTAGGGTATTTTTGACATTTTTAGGGTTATTTGGATTTATTATAATTTATTTGAATTTATGGGAATTTTTAGAATTTATTTTGGAATTGTTTAGATGAAGGTTGACTAGTGTTGACTAGGAGACTAACCTAGTGACTGACCTAGGTTAAGACCACTTGGTTAGGTTAAGTAAACTTGGTTTGACCTAATTTAGTGAGGGTTAGGTCATTGGAACTTGTTTGGAGGGATTTGGAGTTGATTTGACTATTATGGCTTATGACTTCATAAGTCATGATTAATGACTTAGGCTTAATAGCCCATAGGCCCACACCATGAACCAAGCCTAACCCAAATCAGCCCATGGCAGCCAACCTAGGGATTCTCCCACTATTTAATGCCTCCCAAATCTAGGGCTAGCCTCTTCCTTAGGAATTTATTGCAAGAGAAGAAAGAGGTGAGCTCCCATCTTTAGAAATTCATAATAAATCTATTTTTCCTCCTTTTTAATCCAAACAAGTTGCAATAGGTTCTAATTATTGTTTACTTGCTGTTGGGACTGAGTGTTCTCAGTTTTTGGGAGCTTTGGAGGAGTTTCACCATTGAGAAGAACATCACTCTTTGAGCTTTTTGGAGGGTTTTGATACTTTGAGGTAACTTCCTATTCTCACCATAGAATCCTGAGATTTTTGCATCAATAGGGAGCCCTAGACCTAACCTAACATTAGGAATAGGAAACCCTAGGTTTTTGTGTCGTTTCGTATCCTAACATGACACGTATCAGTGTCCTGAGCTAGGTGTTTGTGAAAATGCCACTGTGGATTATTTTGTGTTATTTTCGAATATTGTTTGAATGGAAAATCATGTTTTGATGTCGCTTACACGATTTTGAATTACTGGGGTGGTTTCGAGTCGTGTCCGAGTCGCTATGGACTCGCGGACACGGCCCCGCGCGCGGCCTGGCGGATCCCCTGCCTATCGAGGTCCCCACAGGACACGACACTGGCTGGTTTGACACAAAATTTTGTGGACACTAGGGGGCATGCACTGACATCATGCCCCCAAAATTTTACTAAGTTTCGTGGTCGGGTTGGAGAGAAATCAGTCGTGCACTGATTTCTCACTATCTTGCGTACAGTGCAAATTAGCCACTAATACGGCCTTTATTCTTTGGACACGACACGCACTAACACGAATCAGGGTGACATACACCTAGGTCTACCCTAGGCGCACCCACTGACACGTGCACGTGGTCCAGTTTGCGTCGTGTCGAGTGCACGACACGCGTGCACCTGTGCACGACGCTTGGCTGTTAATATACTGTTTTGGGTTCGTTTTTGACTGGACACGTTTGTGTCCACTTTTGTGGACACAAACACATCATATAGCACAATTGCAATGTATTCTCACTTTACCAACCCTAAAATTTGTGTTTTAATTAAATTTCATTGTTTATTTGCATTTTCCTTTTTTTTTCTGAAATTCTCAGTATCAGTCCATTTCTGATTTTCCAGTTTTTGTAAAATCCAATTTCTAACATCATTTTGACCCCCTAGCCACTGTTATTTACATCATATAAGACCCCTAACAGGTTCACCTACTTGAGTTCTACTAGTGTGACAAGTTTGGGTTCGATTTGTTGTGTTTTAGGTTCAAAATCTGAAATTGGGATATATGGACTGTTTAAATAATTTTGTGTGTTAGCATGAGTCTTTTGAACTGTCACATAACTTTGAGAATCTGAGTTTAACCCAAATTGAGAGATAGGGACTGTTCTAAGTAATTGTGTGTTATCATGGGCCTTTTTAAACTGTCTTTTAACTCTAAAATCTGAGATTGAATGGTATTATTTGAATTGTTTGTTTAATATTAAAATCTGAGATTGTGTGGGGACTATTGATTAAATTTTTATGTGTTATATGAGTTGTGTGAACTGCTGTTTAAATGTTTAATTTCTGAAATTGATGGACTGATTATAGGAGAAGGTTTTTCCTATTTAAAACTGAGTTTCTTCACTGTTTTTCACTCTCACTCACTGTTTTTTAGCCTAACACTCTATCACTCATACCCACATGGCACCACACTCTCTCTCACATATCATATGACACACACTTGTCCCTCACTCTCTTTCACACATTGTTTACTCATGTGTTTTACCCCAAGGACAGCCCCTCCAAGCACAAAATCTGTCCCTTAATACCCTTCCAAGACAGCCACTTAGTTGGCCTCATATCAAGTCCCCTTGCTCCATGTTACTGCCCAATGTTGACAGTCCCCATAGCCATTTAAAGACCAGTCCAATACAGCCCCTATCATACCCCCTTCACTCCCTTCCTATGTATATATATATATGCATTGTGATATATATGTATACAAGTTTTCTTCCCTATATATGAGTATATAAGTTTGTATATATATATTAGTTATATATGGTGTATGGTGATATATATGATATAATGTATCATGATATAGAGTATGGGTAGAATTGTATAGTGACTGTAGGATATATGTATTCTTAATAGACTATTAGACATAGTCATGCCATGTGTAGTGTAAACTCATAACTAGTGTTGATTTTTCTTTTCATGTACACCTCCATGTTCACACACACACATAGCTCTACATGTTAGCTTCCTTTCTCTTATGTATAATATTGAATGTGATGGCTTGTGTTTGGCTTGTATAGCTTTGTGATTGGTATGTGATTGCTAGACTAGGCTTGGTTAGGCCTAGTGAGACTTATTAGACTTGGTTGGGTCAGTCTTGACCTAGTTGACCTAGTTTGACTAGTGTGGTTGACTAGAGTTGACCAAGTATTGACTTTAGTCTAGTTTGACCTAGACAGCATGCAGATGCATTGTAGATTACTATTATCATCCCCTGTATACATCTTTACTTGTGTTGCTCTAACTAAGAGTCAGGTATCTCATCTCGAACAGTACATTTACTTCAGACACTCAGATACGAGGCGAGTACATTCTCTCATCATTTTATATCTTGTTTAGAATTATTTTTCTGCTTTAAATTACTTTACTTGATACTGTCACGTTGGTCACACGGATTGGTACTATATGGATCTTTTCATGAGATGTTATCCCCCTCGGTAGCATCGGATACAGCATATTTTGTGCGTTTCACGAATCATCACGTATCTCTATGCTTCCTCTGATTCACGAACCGCCTGTGACACATGTATTCTCATGTTCACAGAGCCTCCATGAATCACCTTCACGTATCACTCATTTTATGAGCCATGTGAAGTTTCACGAACCTTAACATAACTTGAAGGATCTTTGTGTATTGATTGGGGTTGGGAGAGTAGAAATAGACATGTGAATATTATCCAATGTAGCTGTAGTCATGAATCACTCTCTTAGCTGTAGTCATGAACCTCCTATGCCATTTACATGTTTATATTTTACTCTGACTCACTAGTCACTTTTAGCTCTCTACTTATAGTAGATATTTCTATTACAGTTTTCTCTCTCTGTTTATATACTGTATTTCTTCAGTATCTATATCTTACTTTGCTGCATGATTATATTTTCTAACCTGCTATGAACTGTTGAGATGTACTATACTCGCTCCCGTCCTGACTGGACCTGTTGAAAATATTACAGAGGACGAGGAGGAGGCCTGGGAGGATACCTTCTTCGGACAGCTCTAGCTGAGGACATCACCCCACTACCTAGACTAGTTTAGTTAGGCCTTATCTTATTTTCATGTTGTCTTGAGACTGTTTAGCTGGATTTTACTACTGTTCAGAGATGTTGAGTTGTATATATTCTTTCTTATTCAGTAGCTGAGATATGTACTCTGGATGTTTGCTGGGATATTACCTTAGACTTTTCTATCTTCAGTATTCTCTTGAGTTCTATATCATATCGTGTTTTCTTCCTCCTTAGTTGTGATTGAGTTCATTTACTGCTTAGTATTATATTACTAGATGTATGTTGACCTAGGACAGCGTTCTACCGCCGACACTGCGGCGTAGGCTGGGCGTTGTGACGTTCTCGTATCCTCACAGTGGGTGCGGGTCGTGACAGGAACCATGTGGGTGATTTTACTAGGAGGTAAGAATAAGACTCCAAGGATTAAGCATTAATGCTTTTGTCATTCTCTTGGATTAATTCCATTTGGAGCTAAGCCCCAAAGGGGCTTAGCGACTCGGACTCGGACTCGGGCTCATGGGCTCATGAGACATAATGTGGCATTTTGTTGGCGCACTTGAATTAATCTCGTTGCTATCTTTTTGGGATTTGATTCAATCTTTTCATAACTGAAGAGGCGGCTAGGGTTTCCACCCTCTCTCTATATATACTCGCTTCTGGCCTCCTTTGTGGGTACTACAAAAATATAAGTCAGAAAAGGAGAAAGAGAGAGAGAGAGCTGCTGCCGCCATTGCAAGTCCATCCGAGGAGTCAGAACAGAGGTGACTTCGAGCGTTCCACAAGTTCTTCAAACTTGCTGTTTCCTGGAAGCAGTTCGTGTGGGGCGAATCTTGCTTTGAGCAACGGTGTTTTGACACCCCAGCATTTTTCTTCTTTTTATCTTTCTCTAGATTATTGTACCTCGTTCTGTCTTAATTGCAACACGTTTGCAAGGAAGAACGAGAGATCTTCTCTTCTCTATTTTCCTCCTCCATATTGTAATCGGGTTATTTGGTTTTGGTATCATCGTAGATCTCTGTTGCATCTGTTTTACCATCTTTGATCAAGCCCCGGGACTAACACTTGGTTCTATTTTGGGGACTTAGCTCTTTTGTCAAAATAAAAACATTCTCCCGTCATATATTTCAAAACCCTAGCTTTTCACATCCTAACCTTAGTTGCAACCTCTACCATTTCGAGTCTGAATCTTATTTGCCATTGTCAAAACCCTAAATCCTTTCAACCATCCTCTCTAGCCCAACTCCCTTAAACCCTATCTTCATAACCCAACTGCCGTCACCTACCAGTATAAACCAACAACACCCTAACCCTAAAATCCTGTAGTTGTTATTCCATCTTCCATACATCAAAACAAAATCCACTAGATCTGACCACTACGATCCCTTTCTTGTCATTACAAGGCCATCGACGCTGCCTTTGGTCATTTCGATACCGCCTCCAATAATTTGTGTCGTTTCGAGTGACTCTACTTTAAACTACTCTGTGACAAGATTATGCAAGATCTAAAAATTTAGCCAAGCGTAACAGTCCTTGGTTGGTCTCCTCCACCATGGCTATATCTAATATGGGTTGAGCATTATTTCATTTTAAACCGCAGTTCGAACCCGAACGAATAAAATTAGCCGCCTCTTTCCGATTTTAAGAAAATTTGAGATTTTTAGTTTGGACTTGAAACTATTTTGATTTTGTGGTTTACCTTTTTGGTTTAATCCTAAAATCCGAACTAAACCGGATAAACTAAATTTCTTACATGTTTTCCACAAAATATGGGTACTCATCTTCGACACCCCTCCTCAGTAACCCTAATAAAAATATACAAACCCTAAGTCTAATCGTTCGGAGAAGATAGAAGTGTTAGTAGGCCTCGAGGTGATCCTTTGCGGTCAGATATGGCATTTGGATATGGAGATATGTTGCATATGTTACTAAGAAATACCAACTAATACATAAATGATATCTAAAATAAGATACATGATATTTTTTTGTTAGACTAACTCTATATAGATTTAAAAACTTTTAATTGAACCAATATAGTCTAGATATCCTTAAGTTAGTCTAGAACTAGTAGCCTAGACCTCGTTTTAGCCAAGAATTCAATTTTTTAACATTTTGGATTTTATTGGATTTTATGGGATATTGTTAGAATTTATATAAATTAGTTTCCTAAGAAAAATTTCCTTCTAGGAATTATTGTGACCATCCATGACCCTAGAATCCTATGGAAATTCACCAACATGTTCCTAACAACATAAGTTTCTAGAATTTTTCGGAACTTATTAGAATTATTGGAACTGTCAGAGACCTGAAAACTAATTATGAATTAAATAAATGATTAAAACAAACTTTAGAATTTATAAACCCATTTAATTAAGTGAAACTCTAATTTAAGATTAAAGCCAGCGGGTTGGCCCGGACCTGCTAAGCTCGAACATGTACCCAGCTCGTTGTTTAAATCTCACCGTTGAATCAAATGAGAATCAATTACCACAACTCGATCAGATACAATAGTTTGAACCCGACCCGAACCCAAATTCAAGTCCGAGGGCCGTTTAAGTCTCGACCGTTCATTCCTATGAGCCCGACCTGGATCCGCCTAACCATCACTCTAGAGTACAACGGGATCTCCATCGCCCGATTTAAGCATGCTCGATCACCAATCGACTCTTCCAGGAATGTGGGTTAATGTATTCCTAGGGTTGCATTATGATATCACTAGTAATCATGCAATTACTATAATGTTGCTACTTAAACATAGCATTGTCCTAATATGCATTAAATTTTATCAGACTTGCTACCATGCATATTGCTTTGTTCGTCTAACATGTATTTACAAAGCAGTAAAGCAAGATCAAACATGAACATATGCAATAAAGAAACCGTAATGGCTAAAGGTACTTCTCTGAAACGCCTACGACATCTTCGGGGCTACGCAATCGGGTGTTCCGCTGCTCGATCAATGGACGGGAGTCGAGGGGACAACGTCCCTATCCGTGTTCGGAGGTAAATCCCTCAAAAGATGTACATATTTCATGATCAGTTTATCTTTGGACAATTGTCGTCACGGAAACAACCATCATCATACAAAGCAAGAAGACAAGTAAAGCCAAGCAATACGATTATCTCAAATGATATAATCATCATATACCGCTTGCTTTATATTTTGTTTATGCATTTTTCATTTATTTTATAGGACCGATTGTACATCAGGTCGCAACTGGCACTAGGAAGCTCAAACCCAGTCCTATACAAACATTATCGTCCACCAAACTGACCTATACAAACCGAACTCTGGCTGAACACGGTCCATATTGACCCACTTTTCAATGTTCCTCTCCAACATTCAACCTGAAGATCAGGACTTCAATGTTTAGATTTATGGACGTTAGGATCGAACTCGGCCCGAACTCGGTCCCCATATAGCCCTATAAATACCCATGTATTTCAATCAATTTCATTTATCACATTCACTTTCAAATCTTGAGAAATACAGAACTTTATATCTTCCTATTACCAAAAGCAACTCCCAGCCATTTAAGTGTTAAGTGCGACCTCTGTTAAAAATCTACAAAGTTGTAAAAGCTCGATTTTTCAAATGTTTTTCATGTCACTTGAAGTCGGCGAGCCCTTCGAATCGAAGCTCGTGGTCGTTTGAAGTCGGCGAGTATTTCGGATCAAAGCTCGTGGTGTATTGCTATTTTACAAATAGTGGATTAATAACGGACAAGAGTCTCCAGATCTAGATTGCCTTTTACGAAGGACACCAGTATACATCGCGTTATTTGCGTTTCTGAACTTTTAATCTCTGATTACTTGCTTGATGTTTTTAGTTAAGTTATTAGCATTCATTTATCGGTTAATTATTGTTTTTATCCTCTTAACCCCTCCTCTAGGGTTACCTTTACGGAGCGCCCAAAATTCATTAGAAATGGCTACCAAAAAGAAAGAAAGGTGCTCTATGTTAACTCTCTTGTTATGCTAAATTTACTATTTAAGCCTCACTGAACACCAGAGGTTCGAAACTGGGATCTCCTGCTCGGTTCTCGTTCTTTTTACAGATCGTCAAAGGCCAGCCCGTTTGTCCTCCAAAGAATCCTAACCCTGTTCGTGGATCGCATTAACCAGGTTGATTGCAATCAAAAAGAGGCCTCATATAAAATCTTAGTTGATGCCACCGGTAATGCGGTGCATGATAAATGAGATGCTTTTGGCTTAAGAACTAGCCCAACCACGCTTGGAATGGAATTGGAAGTTCAAAAAAAAATGTTTCAATAAGATACTGTTTGGATAGAAGTAATTCTTTGAAAGTGTAAAAGTGACACTCATAACATGTTGAGTTGTAGTACACTTGTAGCAAGTGACACTTTCCAAAATATGTTTGGATATAGTACCTTTTGTCTCCTGCAAGTGAAAGAAAAATGAGTTCAGTTGTTTGAAGAATGTTAAAAATGGAGAAAAAAAAATAAGTTTCCTTGTTTGGATAAAGTCCTCGTTCCCGAGGAGATGGACCTTCCGGAGCAGATCCAACCAGATAGCCTTTTTCTAAACACACTTTCATTCAAGCTGCTTACAAAATTTTTGGATGTCAAAAGTTAGAAAATAAGGTGGGGTGTACACGAACTCTGGTTGCTGTCTAATCAACAAAAATCTACTTTCTCATCCATACTAACCAAATAGCTGAACTCAATCGAGTTCAACTGAGTTCCAAAAAAATCATTCGAGTTTTCGGCTACTAAACATCCCCTAATTGTTTAAGAAGTGTGTTTGTGGCATGTAATAAAAATATCAAGAAAGATATAACAGAAAAGAATCTAAATTTCTTTCAGTTAGATAAGGTTAGCGATTTCTTACGACACACTCCACATCCCTAGTAGGCAGGTTTGATTTGATTTTGGACTAAACAAGTTGACACAATGACACGGAACATGTACCATTTTTGTGCTTCAAAGGTTGAATGGGACCAAAAAATTAAGTGGACCAATGCGTGACATGAACGTGCTACTTTACGGTATGGAGGATGACATGATGGTGCGGAGGTGGGCATTATATGTTGCTTGTTGGGCTTGGAAAAACAAGACTTGCAAGAAATTCTTGCTTTGCTCGCTTGATTTTGAATTTTTGATGTTTTGTACCTGACAAGTAACTGCTGAATATTAATGGTCCCTATTTCTCAATTAGTCACGGAAATAGGACACAAGCGACACAAACACAGTATATATCTTTGCTATGTTAGGTATAACATATTTTGTGTCCGTGTTCAAGACGATAGAACTGTCGTGGGTTGAGGAATGCCCCGACGGTTCAAACACTCCGCTCATTCCTCACCGCCACGAAACCTTCCATTTTCTTCATCGCAGAAACACTTTCTTCCCCCCCCCCCCCCCCCCCCCCTCACACTTCCTGTATCCTTCTTAGCCTTGGCTACCCAAACACCTTTGCCGTCCCACCCATAGGTCGCGTCGGTGGCCTATGGCTGGGATGGGATAGCTCCATCAATGCATCCGTCTCCTTTTCCTCTAATAACCTAATACTCCTATCCATTAACAGCAATCACACATATCATGCCTGGAATCTCCTATGCGTGTATGGCAGCCCGAAGAAGAAGGACAGACCTAAAGTTTGGGATACCATCAAAGCACTCTCTGACTCTTTCACCGTGCCCTGGTGTTGTATTGGGGACTTCAACTCAATTACAAAACCATGAGAGAAGCGAGGGGGGCGGGGATTTGATTCTACCTCGGCCGCTCCATTCCTGCGTATGATTAATCACTGCGGACTACTCGATCTAGGATGCGTGGGGCCGGTGTACACACGGACCAACGGCAGGAATCCTCACCACCACATCAAAGAGCGTCTTGATCGAGCCTTCGCCGATACTGATTGGTGCAGCGCACATCCTCATGCCACCGTTTCTACATTGCCTCGCTACAATAGCGATCATGCGCCGATACTCCTGAACACCAACAACAAAATTCAATATAGGAAACGGCCAATCCGTTTTGAGACGTTCTGGATGTCCAACCCCTCCTTTAAGGAAGTTCTCTCTAAAACTTGGCTCACTTCCAACTCTAATCCTGACTCATCGCTCATGCAGAACCTTCATTCAACTCTAAGGAGGCTTCATAGCTGGGGACGGGCTACTTTTGGCAATGTGAAGGACCGCATCTCTCACCTACATTCAAAGCTACTCACAATCAAAGCTGGAAATTCCACTTCACGCCAATCACTACAAGAAGAAAGAGAGATTAGTGGTGAACTCAATGATCTACTTATAATCGAGGATATCTACTGGAGGCAACGTGCTAACTGTCGGTGGATCAAGGACGGCGACAAGAACACCAAGTACTTCCATGTCAAAGCGTCTATCAGGAAGCGTAAGAACGAGATTCGCTCCTTGTTGCTTCCAACTGGCAATTGGACTTCGGAGCATGGCCTCATCGTTGATACAATTTTGGAGCATTTCAAGGCACTCTCCTGTGCTGATGATTCAATTCCGATGGATCCCGCCTTCATCATCTCCTCATGTTCGATCACTGAAGATGAGAACCGCGACCTTGGGAAGTCTCCCGACATGGATGAAATAGAGCACGTTGTTAAGAGCATGGGCCCCCTTAAAGCGCCGGGTCCGGACGGAATTTCGGCCATCTTCTACCAGAAATTATGGGATATTGTCGGTAAGAAGCTTGTCTCAACCGTCCAGTATATCTTTTCTACTGGCCACATCGACCTAGATATTAATCACACGCATCTCGCGCTCATCCCCAAACGTGACAATCCAGCGTCACCAGTGGACTTTCGACCCATCTCCCTGTGCAACGTTGCTTACAAAACCATCACCAAAATCCTGACCAACCGTCTCAGGCCAATGATGGACAAACTCATCTCGCCATCCCAAAACGCCTTCGTCCTAGGGAGACAAATCACCAACAACTACATCATTGCTATGCTCTCATCAACAAGTACAACGTGCGTCTTCATAGGTGGAAGTCTAAACTATTATCCCATGCTGGGCGATCCGTCCTTATCAAGTCCACACTCGGCTCTCTCCCAGTTTACTATATGTCGACGTACAAAGTGCCCAAAACAATCACTAACAAGATGAGGCAACAACAGTGCTCTTTCTGGTGGGGGCATGACCCATCCGAGAGGAGAATGCACTTTCGAGATTGGAACAAATTCACTATTCCAAAGAAGGAGGGAGGACTTGGATTTCGGAACCCTGCTTGGGTTAACGAATCTCTCGTCGGGAAGCTCCTATGGCGATTTCTCACTCAACCGCATCATCTCTGGGCCAAATTACTTAAGGGTGTCTATCTCAAGAACAGATCGTTCTGGAAGGAACCTAAAAGCCGGCGAGCTTCCCCCACCTGGTCGGCTATTCTCGACCTTCGTCAAACCATGGCGAACAATGTATGGTGGAAGATCTGTGGTGGATGGGTTGACATATATGCGGACCCTTGGATTCCGTCCCTGCCAGGCTTTAGAATCATCAACCAATCACAAGACCAAAATGGACCGAAGTTGGTGCGAGAACTCATGTATCTGCAAACCAAAACTTGGAACATTCCTTTAATCAAGTCCCTCTTCACTGATATGGAAGCCATGGCAATCGCCTCCATTAATATTTCTGAGATCGATAGTCCAGACTTCTTGCGTTGGACCTGCTCGAAAAATGGGAGCTTCTCCTCCAAGTCACTTTACGAGCTCATTCGTTGCCAGTCAGCTTCCACGTCATCATTGCCACCGATGAACCGCCTGTGGAGGCACCTTTGGGATATGCCTAATATTTCACCTCGGATTCAAATATTTATTTGGAGACTCATGAATAATGGTCTCCCCCTCCTATCTTCGATCAACAAACGATTGCCTCATATAAACCCAATGTGCCCGTTCTGCCTCATTCATGAAGAAGACGCAAACCATCTTTTTCTTCACTGCAACATTGCACGCGCTGTCTGGTTTACTAGCCCTCTGGGGCTGCTGGTGGACCAAGTGCCCGACATCTCCACCCTACTTCAGAGTTGGTTGCAGAACGCCGAATCCCACGAAGCGTTCCGAAGGGGGGGCTTCGCTTTTGTGGGCTATTTGGAAGTCAAGAGGTGATTGCATTTTCCGCAATAAGGTGCCAAACATACATCGTATCAACAATCTAAGCAGTCTCACTTTTAATGCATATATGAAGGGAAGCTTCACACAATTGGAAGAGATTTCCAAACAACGCCAGGATCTCTCCATGCCGGGCCAATGGTACCCCCCACCACCGGGAGCCATCAAGATCAACATGGATGGGGCCACTTCCTCCGCTGCTATTGCGGCCGCGGCCATAGCCAGGGATTCCATGGGTAGGTTCGTTGCCGCTTCAACTTGGCACCAGACATCCTTGATGTCTACTGACTGTGGACTCCAGGCTGAACTACTAGCCATTAGACTTGGAATCCATCTCGCTAGCCGACTCACCTCATCGGACATCCTCATTGAAGGTGACTCCTTGACGACGCTCAGAATTCTCCAAGGCGATTCGTAGTTGATTCCATGGAAGCTTATCGACTTGTGCAGCAACCTCAGAGCCGAAGTAGATTCTGCCCCTCACCTGCCTTCCTTTCTCTTTGTCAGGAGGACAGGCAATGAGGTTGCCCATAAACTAGCCCAATTTGCTCTTCTTAACAGTTGCTCCATTATTCTCCAAACCCCCCTGATTGTATTACCCAGGCCCTTGAGGCCGAGTATGCCTTCTGTAATAATTTTGCTCCTCCTTCCTGATGAATAAAGCTACCACCATTCAAAAAAAAAAACCATTTTTTTGGACTCCCTAGATTTTGGGCTTTTGTATTAAAATATTATGAGTTATATATATAAATTCACTATATTTTCCAAATGAAAAGCTAACTTTAAGCCCAACAAAAATTCACTTTATATAGAAAAGCCCAATCCAAGCAATGCTAACGCTAGTGACTTAATTGTAAGCCCAAGCTCTAAGGCCTGGTTTGGGATTGTCAATGTGATTCAAAAAACAACAGCAACATTAGACACTGTCGCTCAATGGCTGTCAGAACTTAATCTCGTTTGGTACTCTCTTTTTCAGAAAATAATAAGACTTAATTACAACTAAATATCCTTAACTATTCCAGTTTTATACTTTGATACCCCAAAATTTTATATTATACTAGTTAATATTCTAAACTAAAATTAGACACTTGTTATCTGACATAGTAGACGAAAAAAAAATCTAAATAACACCCCCAAAACACAATTCTTTTCTCTCTCTCTCTCTCTCTCTCTCTCTCTCTCTCTCCCTTAATACCATGGAGTTGATGGGTTCATTCCTGACGTTTGGCCAGAGGCCCATCAGCACTACCGGCGGCGGGGCCGAGCATGAAGCTTCTCCATCCTCGTTATTCAAGATCTTCTCCATCCTCATTCTTGAAGCATGAAGCTTGTAGAGAATAATTGTTGTGTGTATTTTATTGATGGGCTACTCAACTACTTATAGGGAGTCTAGCTCCTCTTCATATTACATTTTCCAATGTGGGACTAAATTCCTTATTAGTTCTCAACACTCCCCCTCAAGATGGACGATAGATATTAATCATTCACATCTTGTTACATAGCTTCGCCAGACTTACTGAACTAAGACCCTTAGTCAGACAGTCTGCCACTTGTTCTTCTGAGCGAACATGATCAATCTTCAGTATCCCTTGTTCCAGCTTTTCTTTGATGAAGAATCGATCGATCTCGATGTGCTTCGTTCTGTCGTGCTGAACTGGATTGTTAGCTATACTTATTGCAGCTTGACTATCGCTCAGAAGACGTAATGGTGCTCCCTTGTCCAGCTTCAACTCTGTCAGCAACGCTTTCACCCACAGCAACTCCGACACTCCTAAAGCCATTGCTCTGTATTCTGCTTCAGCTGTAGACCGTGCTACCACAGACTATTTTTTGCTTCTCCATGAGACCAAGTTTCCTCCTACAAAGACACAATATCCCGTGGTAGACCTTCTATCGTCTATGCAGCTCGCCCAGTCTGCATCGCAGTATCCCTCAACTTCTATACATCCATTCTTCTTGAACCATAGCCCTTTTCTCGGCGTCCCTTTCAGATATCTCAAGATCTGAAATACTGCATCCATATAACCCGTTCTTGGATCATGCATGTAGCGACTTACTACACTCACCGTAAATGAAATATCAGGACGAGTGTGTTCCAGATAAATCAATCTCCCTATAAGTCGTTGATATCTTTTACGATCAACTGGCTCTCCTGCTTCTGCTCCCAACTTGCACTTCTGGTCAATTGGAGTGACTGCAGCTTTGCATCTCAGCATCCCAGTCTCCTTTAGCAGATCTAGTATGTATTTTCTCTGTGAGAGAACAATTTTTTGTTCGCCTTCACACACCTCGATACCTAGAAAGTACCTCATCGCTCCTAGATCCTTCACTTCGAACTCCTTCGCGAGTTTTGACTTCAGCTTAGCAATCTCGGCTTCATCATTACCTGTGATTACTATATCATCCACGTATACAGCAAGTATAGTGATGTGGCCTCTTGCATGCTGAAGAAAGACCGTATGACCTGCATTTGCTTGATAGTATCCCATGCCTGTAACAGCCTTTCTGAATCTGTCAAACCAGGCCCGAAGAGATTACTTGAGCCCATATAGCGACTTCTTTAGTTTGCACACTTTTTTATGCGGCGTCCCTCCGTCTGATTCTATAGCATAGCACCCTGGCGGGAGTTCCATGTACACTTCTTCTTGTAGGTCCCCATGGAGAAAGGCATTCTTCACATCTAATTGGTATAGCTTCCATCCATAGTTTGCTGCAATGGAGACCAGAGTCCGTACGGTGCTTATTTTCGCTACTGGAGCAAACGTCTCATCATAGTCGATGCCATATGATTGTGTGTATCCTTTTGCAACCAACCTCGCCTTGTATCGTTCCACCTTTCCTTCTGACGTCTCCTTTACTGTGTACACCCATTTGCATCCCACAGTTTTCTTCCCTTTGGGTAATGGAACTAGCTCCCACGTCTTATTTTTTCCAGTACCCCAAGTTCTTCCATCATCGCAGCTTTCTACCTTGGATCTTTCTTTGCTTCCTGCCAACTTTTGGGCAACGAAGTAGAGTCTAATGATGCGATGAAGGCTCGATAATTCGAAGAAATATTAGAATAAGACAGGTAATTGGCAATATCATGTTCATAATCATTAAAACGACTAGGAGCCTTACCCGCATTGATGCGAGAAGATCTCCTTAAGGGAGCAATAGGTGGTGGAGAGATCATACCATCAGAGTCAGAGAGATCCGTATCAGAATCAGATTGATTCTGTGCGGGGGCAACATCTTCAAGAGCTGGAGCAGGAGTAGACGAGGGACTTGGTACAGAAGGCACAGGGCACAGTACAGGCACGGTACTGGACTTCTGCTGTCTCCCGGTACTGGACTTCTGCTGTCTCCTTCTGTAGACTTGGAGCTCCTTTTCCATTGTCTGCTGCTCCCCCTGTTTAACATATGTATCTTCTTCATCTTCTGTATCGGAGTCACTGCTTTCTCCCCCTTTTGTCCATTTTTTCACGACCGGACATGGGACCGATCCGACTACCACAGATGGGCTTAATTTCTCCCCCTCACATCTAACACTCGCTGTGTTAGGTGTGTCAACAAACGTCGAACCGTCATCCGAACTATAATATGGTTCTAGTTCTCTGAAGGTAACGTCCATGCTCATAAACATCTTTCGCTCAACTAGGCTCCAATATGCGTATCCCTTCTGAGTCGCCGTGTACCCGACAAAGACATATTTAACCGCTCTAGGATCCAGTTTGCCAACTCCTGGCCTATTATCTTGGACAAAACAGACACACCCAAATACTTTTGGTGGAACAGTGTACGTGGTAGCACCAGTAAGCATCTCCAACGGTGTCTTCCAGTCCAATACCTGAGATGGCATTCTGTTGATGAGATAAGATGCCGTTAACACTGCCTGTCCCCATAAGTGTTTCAAACATTCATATCCAGCATCATCGTCCGTGCGACCTCCAGCAGGTGTCTGTTCTTCCGTTCGGCTACACCATTTTGTTCCGGTGTATAGGCACAAAAAGTTTGGTGTAGTATACCATGAGTGGATAAATACTCAGCAACCGTCTTATTTGTATACTCCGTCCCACTGTCAGACCGTAAGCACTTAATCTTAGTGCCATATTGAGTTTCTACCCGACGATGAAAGTCGCGAAACGCCTCAAAGACGTCACTTTTATTCTTCATAAGGTACACCCATGTCACGCGAGTATAACAATCAATAAAAGTGACGAACCATCAAAAACCGTTAATACCGGTTGTAGGACAAGGGCCCCATACGTCCGAATGTATCATATCAAATGCAGCCGAGAAGATTGAAAGAAGATTGACAGGAAAAAACGGAGCATGTAAGACATTGGTGAGAGTGAGAGAAGGGGTGCATGCGACGGTGTCTTTACCCAGAACAGGGCTGGAGTTACCATCAGCAGTCTGAATGCTCTCCGGCGTCGGTAGGTGAGTATAGTCCTGGAACTCACCGCGGGACCCCGTGACATGGCGAGATGCCCTAGAGTCCATAATCCAACCTAGTTGGTGGACAGCTGCTGCAAGAGCACGCGCAGGTATACCTGTGCCGGTTTGGGCAAAGCAAGTGATGTGGTCTCCCGAGGTAGATGACGTCCCATGACTGCCGTCCGAACCCAGCTTCGTGCTGCGTAACTTTGCATGAAACTCCTTCTCAAGAGGGGTTAACTCAGCCAGGTGAATGTCGCCCCTTCCTCCGCCAGATTATCTTTGTGTCCTCCAGAATAATTTCCCCTTCTACCAGCATAACCGTCTCTACAACCACGACGTCCGCCGCGGCCCCGTCCACGATCACTTGAATGACTGTGCAGGGATTTTGGACAAAACCTGATGTAATGCCCTGAGTCACCACAGTTGTGGCAAACACCGGCCACAGAGGGAGGCTGATTGAAGGCGGCAAGCGCAGACTTGTCAACAGCGGCTTGCTCCCCCTGGAAAGAGCCATTATTGGGCATCAACTTTAAGCGAGCCTCTTCTTGTGCCATGGCAGCTATGGCATCTTCTAAGGATGGAAGCTTGGGCTGTACTAGGAGGACATTCCTTCTATGCTCAAAGACAGGGTTAAGACCCTTCAAGAACTTCATCATCCGTTGACGCGAAATATAATCCAAGAACTTTTGAAAATGTTTCGCGAATGCTGGTTCGACCTGGGCATCTTCCATCCCAAGAGGATCATAGTGATCCAGATCAGACCAGTACTTCTTTAACAGTGCTGCATACTCAGAGATGGTGCGGTCGTCCTGGGCCACCCTATCAAGTTCATCCTGCAGTTAGAAGACCCGTATAGGATTGTCCGAGCCTGAGTACATATCCTTCAAAGTCTGCCATATATCAGCAGCAGCCTCCATCGCCTCGACATTGTCTGACACCTGGTCGGTCAAGGAAGCCGTCAACCATCCAGCCACAACATTGTTGACAATCTTCCAAATAGCAAACTCCTTGGAGGAGGGATCATCTGGCGCCTTGGTTTGGCCATTGACGTAGCCAACCAAGCCACGGCCCTTCAGCGTCCGCATGGCCTGTCGTGACCATTTCAAATAATTGGACGTTCCTTCCAACTTCGTCTCCAGCTCGTCCAGCTTCTCCAATTTGTAGGGTGACGGATCCACATCAGTATGGATCACACGTGGGGTCGCCTCGGTTAATCTCTTTGATAAAATATCATCAACCAAGGCCTTCATCTCGTCTGCTGTCAGTTTACCACTGATCGAATCCATGGCGTCTTCATCTGTGATTCGTCGTCGTCGTCGGCTTCGTCGTCGTCGTCGTCTTCGTGTAAAGTCGTCAACAGAGACCTTACGAATGCGCGGTTAACATGGCCAACACCGGCGCGCGCATGAAGATCCTAATTTGCAGATCGAGGATGGAAAACAAATAAAGCATTTGTTGTTCCGGAGGGCGTAATATAGGAATAAAAGGTGCAAATAAAGCATTTGACAGCCATCCGTCGTCGAAAAACCACCCACATAATCTCTCTCTCAAAATTAGGGTTTTTTTCAAAAAGAAAAAAAGGAGGGGGGCGTCGGGGGGGTCAGGGCGTCGGGGGGGGGGGGGGGGCAGGGCGTCGGAGGGGGGGGGGGGACAGGGAGTCGGGGGGGGGGGGGGGGATGCCGGGGGGTGGGCGTCGGTGGGGGGGGGGGAGGGGGAAGGGGGGGGGACTACCGGTGGGGAAAGGGGGGGGGGGAGGAAAAAAAAAATTTCTCCGTTATGGCTCTGATACCATGTAGAGAATAATTGTTGTGTGTATTTTATTGATGGGCTATTCAACTACTTATAGGGAGTCTAGCTCCTCTTTATATTACATTTTTCAATGTGGGACTAAATCCCTTATTAGTTCTCAACAAAGCTTCCATCGATAAAGAATACAACTTTGTCATGCTAAGACCCCATAATACAATGCGCTGAGCAAGTAAAAGATATTCCAGGCTACGCGGACAAACGAATACACCGGTAACCATATTTGTGATTATCGTTTGTAAGGTTCTAAGATAGGTTTACTAGGGATCATCTATTTCCAGATATGATTAATATTTTTTTTGAAAAAAAAACATTCTAAAATACAAAATAGGATTTTATTTCTCTACCCCAACTATAAGATACCAACCCGTAACATATATAAACACTTATATGCCTTAAATGATGTAGAGTAGAAGATCAACGTTAAACATGATGGCCTTAAGTTCCAATACCCCATTCTTGTTCTTCAGTTTCTCTTCAAGGTAAAATAATAGCCTTCCCGTATTCATCACTCGAATATCTAGTGAACAAATACTAGCTCGTCAAACGACATGCACCCAATCAAAGGACGACGAAATAAAATGAAACAAGTAGAATTGATCAAAAAAAGGTATTAGAAAAAGGTAACTCGATAATGGTGTTAGAGCATGAAGTTTGTACCGTTAGATTTGTGTTGAAATACTAGTTTCTATTTGCAAGTCCTAACACTCTATTCGTAACCATAATAAAACGTATTTAATTTACATGCAATTATTTCGTAAAGAAAATTGCAACCAAGCACTATTCTATATGAAATATAGTTGAAGAACAGTATGAGTTATTTTTCTCAACAATAATCATATTTCACCAGAATAAGATTGTTGCTAGGATGGTTTCGTAACCTACTCATCCTAAATTTAAAGTATACGACCCCTATGAATTTTAGTGTTATCAGGAGTGCATCTCTAATTCTAGTCTAATTTAATTTTTGAACACACCCACTAACCTAGTTAGGGGTTTTAAATGTTCATTGGATTTTTAAATTTGGTGTTCTCCCAAAATTTCTAAAAGTTCAGGTAAAATCTTTTTTATATTTCTTGGGATCCAAAAACCTATCTATAATATAAATCAGACCTGGAGCAACCCTCCTTCTAATTATATAGGTAAAATTTCCTTCGGTAGAACATAAACTCTTACAGAGCAGCTCAAACCAGAAACCTCCGCAAAGATATGTAATTCATATTATGAATTAGCAAATGAAGAACATGAATTCTTACAAATTCAACTTACCTTATCGTGTCAAGCAAGCATATCAAGTGAAATAGCTCTAGGCACACATTACAAAAACACATGCATATAGTGACAAAAGTATCTTTCGTCGATCCGTTGCTAAACACGAATACATCCAAGCGAAGAAAAAGAGTCATCTACAAGCACATTGTCTCTATCTCAAAGGCGTCATTGATTAGTCTCTATTTTGACTAAACACCGTCGACCGTATGAAGAAAGAAAGGCAACACTCGTCTAGCCACTCACCGATGCATAAATCAGGCGACAAACTAGAAACCTACTTAGGACACATCACAATGAGCATTCGAGCCCTTTAATGACAAAAATCAACAAATATGCGACTAAATATCGATGCCATGCATCAAACATTTAACCCTTCAAGCAACGATTAATTAGTGGCGAAGCAACTAACGTCCAATGTTTTTTGATAGCGGTGATAATTGACAATGAGGAGATTAAGAGCCGATGTCATGGAGACAAACAATGTTTTTTGATACATGCATTATATTTCTTACACGTCGTCCATTCATCGCCAGCCGTCGCTAGGTCGTCGTTAGTCTGTCGCTAAGTTGAGCAGATTTGAAAAAAGAATGAAAACCAATCAAAATACATATAGATAAAAGTATATATGAGACACAATGTAACTCGTCTTGGAATACTCGTCTAATCGGACCATTGCCGACACAAAATGCTCGCTGGAAACAGAAAAAGATAATAATATAAATGTGAGACCCGACGCAACTTACTGTAGAATATATAGAAAATTGGTCCTTCAGCAGCACAAAACCCTCGCTAGAAATCCATAAATAGAAGAAACACTACATGAGGACAAATCGATTCAAATTGTTTGACCAACCGAAGTAACCATGTTGGAATTTCATACAATATTCAACTATATGTACAAATACAATAAATTTTCAATATACAATATTATCTTTAGATAGGTGTTTAATGTGACTTTATGTTTTGATTTTTGGATTTCAACCTTTCTTCAATCTTCCTTCGTAGTACCAAAAAGAAAGATTGTAGAGGGATTAAAAGTCGAGACGCAAAATATAAATTATATCAATAAACATAAAATACTTATTTATCAATAATAGAATATATTGGAAAATAATAAATAAAATAGCAAGTACAATAATTCCTCCATAGTAGTGAAGAAGAAGTAGATGATAGAGGTCCTGGTACACCGATGTCTGCATTACCCAAGAGCCGATGTCGTATATGTGTCCATCCTCCCTCTCTCTTAATATATTTGCATTAGGTTTGTAATTAGTCCCCGAAGAACATGTGAAGAATATTTGGGTGGACTATGCAAACAAGTTGTAACTTTAGTGATTCCTAATGGCAAGATATGTCATGTTGACTTCTACAACTAAATAGAAGGCATACATAGGACGAAAACTGATGGGCAAAAGATCTGAATGTGTATGCCTTAAGATACTATAATTTATTAATCTTTCGCTGCCATGTCCACAGTAGCAAAAGGCAAAAAATCGTATTCTATTAAGACATGCACGTTAAGATCTTTCACCCATAAATTTACTCTTATATATGTCTTATATTTTTTATAGGCATATGTTGTCGTTTGGTATCATTAAAGTCATAGTACTATCTGCACCTAGTCGATCGACCCAAATATTGTTTACAAGTTCTTGGTGGAAGGACTAACTTCAAAAAAATGCAAATATATTAAGGGAGCTCTCTATGTGAGAGCTAAAGAGGAACATATTGCGACAGGTTTCTTAGAGAAATTGGGCAACTACGAACAAAAAAGACAATAAACTACAGTAGAAAAGAGGAATATTAGTGTCTGAGTTAATTCGTTATTTTTTTTATTAATTAACCTAAACTTTAAATTTTACAATTAGGAGTATCGACCGAGAAAATGAAGCTGGTATAGGAAGATAACGATATATATATATATATATATATATAAATTGTGCCAAAATGTTACATATAGCTCAAAATTTACATATATCCAAATTGATAGATATATCTAAATTGTTATACCTAGTCATCATCTTTGCCATCTTCATCCTCGTCATCATCATTTTCATCTTCACATTGGAGGATCTTGGACACGAGGATGTCGTATCACGCAACTCCACATAGGAGGATCTTTACGTCATACCGATGTGGTAGGTTTCGACATGCAAAGATATAGGCAACAAGGGGACGACTGTAGTTGTGGGCATCGATAATGTGCATTTGACAACGGATCTTGGCGAGAAGCTCGTTCTCAAGGGGGTGCGACATATACTGAGTTTGCGCTACAACTTAATTTCCGTAGGGAAGCTAGCGAATGATGTCTATCGCAATATGTTTTGGGACAAAGATTGGATGCTTACGAAGGGTTCCCAATAGTTGGCTCGAGGAGATATATGTTGTGGGATGTACAGGCTCAGGCCGTTAGATGTATAGGGAGGCCACATATATCGGATAGAGGCTCGAGTTATGTTTGACATGAGTTTGTAGATCATAGAAAACTTATCTTAGGAGGTCTTTGGGATGATTTGAGGGATACAAAGGATTGGGTTCATTAAGACAAAGTGATCGAATGGTGACGTTTTAAAGATTGAGATTCAGTCTGTCTGTCCTATGATAGCTAGTCGGTCTCCAAGAGGGGGTCGTTCCACGGATTAAGTTTTTGTGATGGGTGGTTTTCCAAAACTTCATAGAGTGATATTGGTTTTAACAGTTCGAAACTAAGGAGGAGATCAAGGTGTGCAACAAACTTAATTCGAGACAGGCGTATCTCTATTCACATAATTTAGAGGGACATGTGGTTCATAGATGGCGTTCACAGTTCTTGATGATCTGTTCGAGGATTTATGTGTACGGAAGAGCTTTAGTTTCAGACACGAAGGTTGGGCCAGGTTCAGAAGTCTGAATCTCAAAGGTTAGGCCATCCAAGGATGAAAAAGCTCGTCGGAACAGTAGCACGTTCCTGTGGAAGACAGAAGTTAGGGCCATGCAACCAAGACTTACAGTAAGGCAGATCGTCAGAGACTTCGATCTTGGTTATGTCATTAAGGTTGACAGGGACCCAGTTGTACAGGAGGTGCTACGCATGGCAGCTAGCGTCGACTTGATGGCCGAGGAGTTGGAGACGATAAAAGATGCAAAACAGCTCGGGAGATCGGAGATCAGTAATAAAGGGTAGCATGAACTATGTCGCGGGACGACAAACTTGGAGTCCAATTGAGAAGCCATTGGGTCAACATCCTTTCATCAGACAAGAGGATGAGATTGTTGGAGATCCAATCTGGTGTCATAGGGGCCGAACTCGGGCCTAGTTCGGTCAGGGACATAACTTTGCCTGAGTTCTGTCATTTTTTCCCCAGAACCTTTTTACACGGGCTAAACCAAACTCTTCCCAAGTTTGGCGTCGGTCAGGGCTGAATGAGTTTTGGGTTTTAATCAGCACCGTTGGATTTGTTTGACGACCAAATTTAGTGGTGGGCTATTTTAGGACTTCTAATTAATATGATCTAACATAGGTTGTTCATCCTATTTATATGGGTTTAGGAAGGGTGGAGGCACAAGATCAATCCCAAGAACACAAGGTGGGTGATTCAGGTTTCTTATCTACAGAAAATCTAAGAGAATGTCCGTACGTTGGTCTTAGGGCTCGTCATCCAAGACAGCATGAAGAGAAGATCTGTGCGGGGAGTTGTCATCTTCATACAGGGAGATCACTATGCTAGGGTAAGTGATTTCAAGTTGTAATCTTCTTCTTCTACTTGAGTTTGGTAAGAGAATTGAACCTTTGGGCAAAGGGTTCAACATTGTTTGTATTTAATCTTGTAATTTCACCTTTGTTATATAGATTGAGATTAGTCTAGGTGACGTAGTCACCAAATATATATGTTTTGATATGTCTTTGCGCTCGTGGTAGATTGGTTGGATATTTCATGTGGGTTGGCCAAAATTTCTGCTACGACCACGTTTCACACTTGGTAACGGAGCGTGGTATCAGTGTTTCAGTCCCATCAATATGTTCAATATTTGAAAGAAACTTTCTCTAATGGATCCCCAATTTACCGATGTAAGAAATATTAAAAAAAAGTTGTTGTGTACCATGAAGATCAATGCCTCTATTAGTTCCTTATAATTCTTTAAGCAAAGTTCGAGGCTATCTTAGGCCAGCTTATTTATTATTCACCATGGCCTTATATAAACATCACAAACTCTAATCTTCATGATGAAGAGACTCGTTGTCAATCACTCTCTTTATGAAATCGATTGTAGCAAGATTTAAGAGACTCAAATAAAGTTTAGAGGTAGGAATGCAAATAGGACTGAGTATCCACAAAGATATAACCATGAGATGTGGAGATCACCTTTATGCTCAGAATTAAAAGATTCGACATGAGGTTATACGGAGACCTATAGCCTGATGTATTCCCTTTATTCCAGAGGTACAAAGATATACCGAGATTTGAAATATTATTATTGGTGGCATGGCATGAAAAGAGAAGTAGCTCGATTTATGGCAAGGTATATAGTATGTTTGTCACCCTTGGTTTTCGTTATACGTATTTTGGTATACGTGTACGTATCTCGGACCCGTATTTCGACTTGTCCTGGCTGGCTAGTCTTGGGTTTCTTGTATTGGCATGGGCTAGTTAGCATTTCATGGCTCGTGTGGTTTATTCTGGCTGGGGCATGCATCGGGTTCGGTTGGGTTCGATCTGGTTGGGTTTGGATTGGGTTAGTATGCAAACCCCTACCTACCACCATCCTCCATTTATTAACCCAACAACCCTTTTCTCTCTTCATTCATTTCCAATTATTACTCTTCTTCTTCATTTCTCCACCGACCACCCGCAGTAGCCAAGTGTAACTTGTTTCATGGAGGAACTCAATTTTGTTGTTCCATTGTCTTCCTCACGAGATTTTAAGACACTTTAGTACTTAGTATTTTTAATTTTCATGGTTCATTTCATGTAGATCTAAGTTTTAGTATTTTTGATCTTCATGGTTTCGATCTACTAAACTGGGTTATTTTCGAAATGGAGAGTTCCATGTGGTGGAGATCTCGATTTTACGCAAGTTTGGATTTTGAATGGCTGGATTTCATCAAGTCTTGGCATGATGGGGTTCCTTGAGTTCATGAGTCTCCATGGCTGTAAGTCTCGGCCTTGGGGAGAAGACGAGCCTTTTACGCACACGTTCATATGTGCCCGCGTAGTGACTTTTCTTTACGCCCACGTTTTTACGTGCCAGCGTAGCATCTTCTTCTTTACGCACACGTTTTCACGTGCCCGCGTAGTGTTCCCTTTTTACGTACACGCCTTGCGTGCCCGCGTAATCCGTTCTACGTCGAGCTCATTCGAGCTCTACGCAGGGGACTCCCGCTCGCGTAGAGTCTCGCGTGGGTAGAATCTCGCGTAGAGGGCTGCTCGCGTAAAGTATTTGCTCGCGTAGAGGGGTCCTTCCTCAGGTCCTGCTCGCGTGGAGTACTTGCTCGCGTAGAGGGGTCCTTCCTTGGTCTTGCTCGCGTAAAGCCATTTTACGCTCGGGCCCCCTAGCCTAGCGTAGTTTCTCTCGCGTAGAGGCTTTGAGCCCCTATGCGTACCCGTGTGCCCTTTTGTGCTTGCACCCTCTTGTCACGGACTTGATAACCTTGACTTGATTGACACGACTGGACTGATGATTGTACATGACATGGTATGACAAGTAACTGACATGACATGGCATGACATGACAAGACATGACAAGTAAGCATGATGGGAACTATTGAATGCTGTTGCGACGGCTAGCATGACATGACCAGAATGAATGACCTGGACACCGTGGACGATTATGTTTGTACAAATGAACCAGTACTGTCTCGCATCATGTCTAGGGCAAGGACTCCTGAGTACCACGGTCAGGGGTACCTACTGAAATTGACTAAGGCTAATAACTAGAATAATCTAGTAGTCATAAAGAGACTTTCCAGCTATACGCAATCCCGTTATCTGGGCATCCGACCTAGGATCTGTAGCCTACCGTCGAGTAGGGTATATTTCCAGCACACTGTCATGTGTTGTACCCTTCAAGCTACTTAAGGGTACATGTGTTTCCTGGGCGATGTACCCACATGAATTCAACCCCTAATTTGTGTCCAGATAGCCTGGATGGTCTGCAGGGCTTGTGGCTATAGAATAATCTTATTGCATCTTGCTAGTAACTAGGCCTATGATGACCCTAGTTAGTTAAAGTATCAAGCCGTACTTATTGTTTGGCCGTGATTGATTGGATGGAGTCTAACCCAGTCTAGACTTGTCCTGATTTTGTACAAGATTGTTACATGACCTGAATGCTTGTGCTTACTTTATCGATAAATGGTGGAAAACTAAGTTCCGTTCAGACGAAGGATTACAATCCCGGTCCTTGTTTGGTTTAAGGGTTGTAACTTGGTTATCTGAATAGTCACATGGTTATCTTATCGTATATCATCATGATTTTCCATATTTTCAGTCTTATATTATATAATTATGTTTTTTGCTAATTACTGGTTTTAGTTCTTAAGTGAAGCCTCCTTTGTGGCACTTGCTCTTTCTGGGATCTGATCCAACTGGTTTTGTATAGCCAGATACCGGAGCAGCTCTAGAGGATCTTCCTACCTTCCATCCAGATGGTGACCACCAGGCGTAACTCTGGCAACGAGTGTGTTTTATTTTGGCTCTCCCACTCTATTATAAAATTATTCTTTTGAGGCATTTAGCCGACGAACATGTGTTAGCTCGATTGCATTTTACTTACTGTCTGCCTACGGGCTGTAACATGATTGACAAATCCTAGGGTTGATCATGTATGACTGAAACTCATGCTAGTCCTCACATTATGTACGACTAGCTTCATGATCATCCAAATATGTAATATATGCGACGCCTTACTATTGTATATTTAGTGCTTTGATATCTTGTAACTGCTATTACTTGCTTAAAATTGAGACAATAGACTTGTTCATGACCATAAGAGACTGATGGCTTATAGTTAAACCCTCATGTATCTAGACAGCCATAACCGTATATCGAGGTAGATTCTACCTCAATGTACGTAGCTGGCTGTGTCTGCCCCCCGCTCTCCAGTATTCTGGTTCTGGGACGTGACACGGTTTAAGTGGTGGCCCATACAGGTCTTGTGCATCAAGATATGTGAGGGTTTACCGAATAGATGTCTCAATCAGCACTCGCCCTTGATCTCTGCTCGTATCCTCTAAATTTTTGAAATCTTGACCTGATCACATGCTTGTATCTTTGATCTGTCATGGTCCTTTCTTATTGTTCCCTATGTCGTCTTCTTCAGCGGTACTGTTCCTGGACCTGCCAATCAGCCGGAAGGAGCTCAACGAGTACTCCCACAACAAGAGGATCAAGCTCAGCACTCAAGAGTAGCTTTCTGAGTCATGCTTCCCGGAGGTCCAGAAACCCCAGTACAGCCAGCCCAGCCTGTGAGACAAGATGATGGAGTCTTGGTCGGACTCATCAGGGAGTTGCTTGCATCACAGGATCGTCGAGGTGATGCATTGTACCAGACAGTACAAGATGCTTTGAGCAGAGGTGGTCATCAAGGTAACAGTGCGGCCAACAGCTTCAAGCGCTTGAACCCTCCCTTCTTCGATGGTCGCAAAGATGCTATTGTCGCAGATGCTTGGCTGCAGGATACTGAGGTTATTCTAGAAGCAGCCAGGATCCCAGAAGACGAGAAGGTGGCCGTGGTGCGCCTGCAGTTATTAGATCTAGCCCGTAGCTGGTGGGCGGCGCAGGTGTTTGCCATGAAATATAAAAGAGCAGAACAATTATCGGAGGACTGGACTTTTACTTCACGTTACAAACTCGCTTGTACAAAGAAAGCCTAGAGACGAAAACCTAGGTACAGCAGTCTAAGTACATTTTTTTATTTTAGATTCTGGGGGGTGACGATAGAGGCTCGGAAAAAGCGACGGCAGCTATGCCTTACTCCTTGGACGATCGGTATGCAGCCTTGGCTCCAGAAGATTGCTTGGCGTTGGAAGAAATGCTCTCTTTGCTCTCTCTCTGCTTCTTCTCTCTAAGTATTCTGGTGCACTCTGATCTCGAAAAAGTCTCTCTCTGTATGTATCTGTGCCTCTCTGTGTGTGCGTATCTCTCTTGCAAGGGAATGGCACCCTGCTATTTATAGGAATGGAGGGACCTCTTAGGGTGCACAATGATTACCCTTCAAAGTGGCGGCGGCCTGTCGATCGATCAATCTGGGCCATTAATCTTGAGCGTAATAAATCTGGGCCATTTAGTGTAGATTGTACCAAATCCCATCAGTAATTAATGTTGATTGGAATAAATCTCCGTGGTGATGATTTGATGATGTCTGCGAATCTGAATGAATAAATTTAATTCATTCTCCTGCCACGTGTCCCAGATTATTAGGATTTGACCCAATCTTTGATTACAGTAAATCTGGGAAATTGATTAACTTTATGACACGTGTCCTAAAAGCCGCTGAGGAGGATTGAGCCGCATAAGGGTTGAGCCGCATAAGGATGGAGCCGCATAAGACTGGCCACGTGTCGGGTCTGCTTGGGGAGTGGCCCCCCCGAACCTTCGAACTATATTGATAATTTGAGCCGTACAATGGATAATGAGCCGCATGGAGATGATCATTGCGAGCCGCATGAGGGGCCTCTGCTTGAGCCGTATGAGACTGTTTCTGCCTGAGCCGCATAAGACAGCTTCACCCTGAACTGCGGGGAGAGTCTTCGCTCGAACCGCATATGACCGTCCACGTGTCAGGGCCACGTGGCATTTTCTGGATCTCGGGGGATTGTGTCAGAGATCTCCTTCACTTCCCTAGGGGTCTGTCATTATGACAGAGTCATAATTACCTCTTTTGTGTCAGGGCTGCCACTTTTTCAGAGTTGTCAGCCGTCAAAGTAATTAATGCAGGAAGGGAGAGCTGTTTTGCAAGCCACGTGTCTTCTGTTCTGAACCGCATAGAACGTCTTGAGCCGCATAGTCCCTTGTGTCGCATGACTCTGTGAGCCGCATGGGCTTCCTGAGCCGTATGGATTTTCCTGGCCGTATGGATCTTTCCTTAGTATTTTCCATGCTTCTACAGCAGGGCGTTGGATTAAGGGTACCTATTGCATGGACAGTATTCTGTGAGAGATTCCAGACCAAGTATTTTGATGTTGTAGCTCGGTATGATCTACAGACGAGGTTTACTAACTTGAAGCAGATGGACAGGACGGTCGATAGATATGCGGCCGAGTTCTCCAGGCTTAGTCGGTTTGCTCCCACCTTGGTGGCGGCCGAGTTCGACAGAGCTCAGCGGTTCCAGCAGGGACTCCACCTAGAGATTTTGCTGGCAGTGGAGAAGTTTGAGCATCAGACTTTTGATGCAGTATTGAGAGCAGCTAGGAGACATGAGTATACCTCACAGAGGATTGTGGACCGGGCCAAAAGTCGGAAGCGGTCTCACGGCCAAATGAACCAGTCTTCTGTACCAGCCCCGGCAGCCAGGGCTTTGACCATTGGAGCTCCGAGGCAGGCGGCTTCCGTTGCGTCGATTTAGCATTCGACCCAGGCATATCCCCAGCAGCAGCAGAAGCAGTCTTCCGTAACGGGTTACACTCATTGTGGGAAGTCAGGGCACGTGGTGTCAGAATGTCGCAGAGCACAGGATTTGTGCTTGGTTTGTGGGGCACCGGACCACATGGTTGGGAACTGCCCGAATAGGGGGAGTTCCTCTTCATCAACCTTTTCTAGTCTTTCGGTTAGGGGGCCAGCCCCAGTACCAGTCCAGCAGCAGTACCCGTTTTCGAGGCCCTTGCCGCCTCAGGCCCAAGTATTTCAGCAGCAGAACCCCCAACAGTATGCACAAGTCCCAGCTTAGACCCAGAATCGCCAGAGAGGTTTCCAGCAGAGGGGACCAGCACCTGGAGGGCAAGGTCAAGTGATGGCTTTGACCTTGGAGGAGGAGTTAGCATCAGGTGAGGTAGTGGCAGGTACTATTCTCGTCAACTCCTTTCCAGCATCAGCATTGTTTGATTCTGGTGCATCGCATTCATTTATGTCTGCACGATTCGTGACACGGATAGGGCTGGAGCCCACGTCATTATTAGTAAGACTTAATATACTTACTGGTAACGGACTTGTGGGAGTAGATAGAGTGTTTTCCTCGTGTCGGATCGTAGTTAGCGGTAGAGAGTTTCCCGCTAGGTTGATAGAATTTCCGATGGCCGATTATGATGTGGTCCTAGGGATGGATTGGTTGAGGGACCAGTATGCTAGAATAGATTGCCATGTCAGCAAGATTATTTTTAGTATTCCTGGTGAGCCAGAGTTTTTATTTTTCGAGGCGGAAAAGAGCCTTCTCCTCCAGCATTTCGGATGGCAGTTGCAGCGGCAGTCCAGTTTCCCAGAATTGTTGAAGAGTTTCTCGATGTTTTCCTCGAAGAGCTTCCAGGTATGCCATCAGAAAGAGAGATCGAGTTTACTATAGACTTGATCCCCGGAACAGCACCAGAGTCAAAGAGAGTCTACCGGATGGCGCCGTCAGAATTGGAGATTTTATATAAGAAGATTGAGGAACTCAGGACCAAGGGATTCATCCGTGCTAGTGGATCGCCTTGGGGAGCCCCGATGCTTCTTGTGAAAAAGAAGGATGGTACGTCTAGATTATGTGTTGACTATCGTACCTTGAACTTAGTGACAATCAAGAACAGATATCCTCTCCCGAGGATAGATGACTTGTTTGATCAACTCAAATGGGTGTCCGTATTTTCGAAGATTGACTTGCGGTCAAGATACCATCAGATCAGAGTTAGAGAGCAGGACATCCCGAAGACGTCATTTCGATCCAGGTATGGGCATTAGGAGTTCCTTGTTATGCCCTTTGGAGCAACCAATGCGCCGGCAGTATTCATGAACCTCATGAATCGCATTTTCATGCCTTATTTGGATCAGTTCGTGATTGTGTTCATAGACGACATCCTGGTCTACAGTAAGAGTGAAGCGGAGCATGAGCAGCATCTTTGTGTAGTTCTTCAGATTCTTAGAGAGCATCAGTTGTATGCAAAGTTCAGTAAATACGAGTTTTGGCTCGATCGTATTTCATATTTGGGTCATATCATCACCAGAGGTGGAGTGGAAGTGGATCCCCAGAAGATCGTGGCTATTGAGACGTGGCCGGTACCCAGTACAGTTGCAGAAGTTCATAGTTTTCTTGGCTTGGCCGGCTACTACCGGAGGTTTGTTTCAGACTTTGCTCGAATTTCAGCACCCATGACCCAGTTGACCCACAAGGATGTATAGTTTGCTTGGACAGCAGAATGTCAGAAATCTTTTGAGAAGTTGAAGCGAGGCTTGATAACGGCACCCATTCTCACACTTCCAGACGGGACCGAGGGATTTTCAGTATATTGTGATGCTTCAGGCAGAAGTTTAGGATGTGTTTTGGTGCAACATGGGAAGGTAATAGCTTATGCGTCACGTCAACTTCGTGATCATAAAAGGAATTACCCGACCCACGACTTGGAGCTGGCAGCAGTAGTGTTTGCACTTAAGCTGTGGAGGCATTACTTGTATGAAGATATGGTAGAGATTTTCATCGACCATAAGAGGTTGAAGTACGTGTTTACCCAGAAGGATCTTAATATGCGTCAGAGGAGATGGCTAGAGCTACTTGTGGATTATGATATCAACCTACAGTATCATCATGGAAAGGCCAAGTTGTTATAGATGCACTGAGCAGAAGAGCCGGAGTATATTTTCTGACAGCACAACCAGAGTTGTTAGCAGATCTTCAGAAGATGGGTATAGAAGTTGTCCTTCCTACCAGTGTGGCATTGATGGCCAGCATACAAGTTCAGTCCGGTATAGTTGATAGGATCAGGTTAGCTCAGTCATCAGATTCTAAGCTTCAGCGGCTTAGGGCAGAATGTGTAGCAGGACGAAGACCAGAGTTATGTATCCATGAGGATGGTGCACTTCGACATGGGAGGCGTCTTTGTGCGCCCAGTGGTGATATCAGACAGAAGATTATGGCAGAAGCTCACAGTTTTCAGTATTTGATTCATCCGGACAGTACGAAGATGTATCGTGATATCCGACAGCATTTTTGGTAGAATGGCATGAAGAGGGAGATAGCCCGGTTTGTCTTCCGATGTTTAGTTTGCCAACAAGTTAAAGCTGAACATCAGAGACCGACTGGACTTTTTCAACCCTTGCCGATCCCAGAATGAAAATAGGAGCATATTACCATAGATTTTATGACTGGATTACCTAGATCCCCAGCTGGGAGAGATGCTATCTGAGTTGTAATCGAGAGACTCACCAAGGTAGCTCATTTTCTTCCTTTCAGGGTTGGTCAGTCGATGGATCAGCTTACAGAGATGTACCTCAGACAGATAGTCAGGTTGCATAGAGTACCAGTTAGTATTGTGTTTGACAGAGATTCCATATTCACATCGCACTTTTGACAGAGTCTTCAGAAAAGTTTGGGGACTCGTCTCAAGTTCAGTTCAGCTTATCATCTGCAGACAGATGGTGAGTCGGAACATACGATCCAGACTCTTGAAGATATGTTGCGTTCATGTACACTCGACTTCGGTGGTTCGTGGAAAGATCACTTGCATCTAGTGGAGTTCTCGTACAACAACAGTTTCCAAGCCACTATCCAGATGGCACCCTTCGAGGCCTTGTACGGTAGAAAGTGCATATCTCCCTTAGCTTGGGATGACAACGGTGAGAGGCAAATACTTGATCCAAAGATGGTAACCCGGAATATTGAGGTGGTCAGGCAAGTCAGAGATCATCTTCGAGTTGCACAAGATCGCCAGCGTCATTGGGCCGATTCTCATCGACGTCCCCTTGAATTTTATGTCGGCGACCACGTATTCCTCAGGATCTCGCCTACCCGTGGCATCATTCTTTTCGGCTTACGGAGAAAGCTTAGTCCTAGGTATATAGGGCCATTCGACATTCTAGAGCGAGTAGGTGATGTGTCCTATCGTCTCGCTCTTCTGCCGTCATTGCGTGAGGTACATGATGTCTTCCATGTATCATAATTATGACGGTATATACCGAATCTGAGTCATGTCCTTGATCATTCGGAATTGGTTGTTGGTACCAACCTTTCGTATGAGGAGAGATCTGTATCCATATTAGACCGAATAAAGAAGATACTCAAGAACAAGACTATCAAGTTAGTCCGTGTTGCTTGGGATCATCACTCTTTGGGTGAGTCAACGTGGAAGCGTGAGGATGACATCCGATCGCGACATCCTGACCTGTTTGACTCGTGAGATATAATGTCTCACTTATGCCTCATGCCTTCGATTCCTTGATTGCATGATTGAATGTTTGATTGATTGCTTAGTTATATCTTGCCTGTGATTAGTGTAGCTTGCTTGACATCTCTAGTCTCTTGATTAAATTTCGAGGACGAAATTCTTTTTAAGGTGGGTAGAGTTGTCACCCTCGATTTTCGTTATACATATTTTGGTATACGTGTACGTATCTCGGACCCGTATTTCGACTTATCCTGGCTGGCTAGTCTTGGGTTTCTTGTATTGGCATGGGTGAGTTGGCATTTTATGGCTCGTGTGGTTTATTCTGGCTGGGGCATGCATCGGGTTCGGTTGGGTTCGGTCTGGTTAGGTTTGGTTTGGGTTAGTATGCAAATCCCTACCTACCACCATCCCTCATTTATTAACCCAACAACCCTCCTCTTTTCTCATTCATTTTCCATTACTACTCTTCTTCTTCATTTCTCCACCGACCATCCGCAGTAGGCAAGTGCAACTTGCTTCTTGGAGAAACTCAATTTTGTTGTTCCATTGTCTTCCTCACGATATTCTAATACACTTTAGTACTTAGCATTTTTAATTTACATGGTTCATTTCATGTAGATCTAAGTTTTAGTATTTTTGATCTTCATAGTTTTGATCTACTAAACTGGGTTGTTTTCGAAATGGAGAGTTCCATGTGGTGGGGATCTCAATTTTACGCAAGTTTGGCTTTTGAATGGCTGGATTTCATCAAGTCTTGGCATGATGGGGTTCCTTGAGTTCTTGAGTCTCCATGGCTGCAAGTCTCGACCTTGGGAAGAAGACGAGCCATTTACGCACACGTTCATACGTGCCCGCGTAGTGACTTTCCATTACGCCCACGTTTTCACGCGCCAACGTAGCATCTTCTTTTTTACGCACACGTTTTCACGTGCCCGCGTAGTGTTCCCTTTTTACGCACACGCCTTACGTGCCCGCGTAATCCGTTCTACGTCGAGCTCATTCGAGCTCTACGCAGGGGACTCCCACTCGCGTAGAGTCTCGTGTGCGTAGCATCTCGTGTGAGTCTCGCGTGCGTAGAATCTCACGTAGAGTCTCGCGTGTGTAGAATCTAGTGTAGAGGGCTGCTCGCGTAGAGCATTTGCTCACGTAGAGGGGTCCTTCCTCAGGTCCTGCTCGCGTAGAGTACTTGCTTGCGTAGAGGGGTCCTTCCTTGGTCTTGCTCGCGTAAAGCCATTTTACGCTCGGCCCCCCAGCCTAGCGTAGTTTCTCTCGCGTAGAGGCTTTGAGCCCCTATGCGTACCCGTATGCCCTTTTGTGCTTGTACCCTCTTGTCACGGACTTGATAACCTTGACTTGATTGACACGACTGGACTGATAATTGTACATGACATAGTATGACAAATAACTGACATGACAGGGCATGACATGACAAGTAAGCATGATGGAAACTATTGAATGCTGTTGCGACGGCTAGCATGACATGACCAGAATGAATGATCTGGACACCGTGGACGATTATGTTTGTACAAATGAACCAGTACTATCTCACATTATGTCTAGGGCAGGGACCCCTGAGTACCACGGTCAGGGGTACCTACTGAAATTGACTAAGGCTAATAACTAGAATAATCCAGTAGTCATGAAGAGACTTTCCAACTATAGACAATCTCGTTATCTGGGCGCCCCACCTGGGACCTGTAGCCTGCCATCGAGTAGGGCATATTTCTAGCACAATGTCATGTGTTGCACCCTTCAAGCTACTTAAGGGTACATACGTTTCCTGGACGATGTACCCACATAAATTCAACCCCTAATTTGCGTCCGGATAGCCTGGTGGTCTGCAGGGCTTGTGGCTGTAGAATAATTTTATTGCATCTTTCTAGTAACTAGGCATGTGATAACCCTAGTTAGTTAAAGTATCAAGCCGTACTTATTGCTTGACCGTGATTGATTGGATGGAGTCTAACCAGTTTAGTCTTGTCCTGATTTTGTACAAGATTGTTACATGACCTGAATGCTTGTGCTTACTTTATCGATAAATGGTGGAGAACCAAGTTCCGTTCAGACGAAGGATTACAACTCCGGTCCTTGTTTGGTTTAAGGGTTGTAACTTGGTTATCTGAATAGTCCCATGGTTATCTTATCGTATATCATCATGATTTTTCATATTTCCAGTCTTATATTATAAAATTATGTTTTGTGCTAATTGCTGGTTTTAGTTCTTAAGTGAAGCCTCCTTTGTGGCACTTGCTCTTTCTGGGATCTGACCCAGCTGGTTTTGTATGGACAGATACCGGAGCAGCTCCAGAGGATCTCCCTACCTTCCAGCCAGATGGTGACCACCAGGCATAGGCCCTGGCAACGAGTGGGTTTTATTTTGGCTCTCCCACTCCATTGTAAAATTATTCTTTTGAGGCGTTTAGCCGACGAGCATGTGTTAGCTCGATTGTATTTTACTTACTGTCTGCCTACGGGCTGTAACATGATTGAAAAATCCTAGGGTTGATCATGTATGACTGAAACTCTTGCTAGTCCTCACATTCTGTACGACTAGCTTCATGATCATCCAAATATGTAATGTATGGGACGCCTTACTATTGTATATTTGGTGCTCTGATATCTTGTAACTGCTATTACTTGCTTAAGATTGAGACAATAGGCTTGCTCATGACCATAAGAGACTGATGGCTTATAGTTAAACCCTCATGTATCTAGACAGTCGTGATCGTATATCGAGGTAGATTCTACCTCAATGTATGTAGCTGGCTGTGTCTGTCCCCCGCTCTCCAGTATTCTGGTTCTGGGGCGTGACAATGTTAGCAGGTTAAAATCGAACACCATAGGTCACCAGGATTGTTGTAGCTACTTATAATTCCAGAGTGAAAATGAGAGCATATCATAATGGACTTCATAACAAGATTTTCAGGAAGTAAGAGTAGACGAAATACAGTTTGGGTGATCATAGATCAACTTATCAAATCAGCTTATTTCTTACCCGTCAAAGTTTGTAAGTCGATGGAGGTCTTAGATAACATGTACATCAGAAAGATAATAAAGTTGCATGGAGTGCTAGTTGGTATTATATGAGACATAAATTTTAGATTCACTTCCCACTTCTCACTACTAAAATAAGGTAAATTAGCGACGTCAGGATACGTCGCTAGTTAAGAAAAATACGTCGCTAATCGTAATTAGCGATGACTTTAGCGACGAAACATGAAGGTCACGGAAAAGCTAGTCACAGATGACAAATTCGTCGCCCTCCGTCGCTGTTTGCGACGTCACCACAATGTCGCTGGGTCGTCGCAAAATTAGCGACGGAGGGCGACGAAATGTTACGTCGCCAAATTAGCGACGTAGTGCGACTACTTAGCGACTTTATTTCTTTTTATGTGATGACATGGCATGCCTGCCATGTCAGCAGTATAGCGACGTACAGCGACCAAATTAGCGACGTCAACTCTCTGCCACGTCAGATACTGAGCGACGAATTACGACGGATAGCGACGTAACGACGCTAATTAGCGACGTCAGGATACATCGCTATACGTCGCAGATATTATAAAAAAATTTAAAAAAGTATAATGTGTATTTTTGTTATGATGTGTGTCTGTGTTTACAGTGTGTGTGAAGTGCAGTGTTCGAACCATCGCAGTTTCGCTTACTGTTCTATGTTTTATCTTGGATAGAAAGAGCAACAGTTCAGGGTGCACTTCTCAGAGCTTCCTCTTCACGTCCTTCACCTTCTCAGGATCCTTTACGACGTCCCGAGAAAGTGAAGGATGTGAAAATGAAGCTCTCAGAAGTACACCCTGAACTGTTGCCCTTTCTGTCCAAGATAAAATATATAACAATAATCGAAACTATCGATGGTTCCGAACACTGCATTTCACATACACTGTAAACACAGACACACATCATCACAAAAATACATATTATATTTTTTTTAAATTTGGACAGCACCTCCTTTGTATATCATATCATCGCTCATAACCCAGCGTAGGTATATTTGTCATCCCCGTCGTAGATATTATCATAATTAACAGTCTTCCATCATAACAGTCTACAACTAATAGATGAATAACAGTCTCCCATCATAACAGTCTACAAAGTAAATATCATAAACATACATGTCTAAGTAAATATCATACATGTACTCAATAAAAATACCAACAAAGTAAATATCACAAACATACATGTCCAACAAACATACATGTCCAACAGAGTCAAATAAGAATGAAAATCAGTGTATCAATGATCAATGGGCCCATAGGGCCATTACATACAAAGATGATAAAAAAATCTACTGGATCACTGAGGACCCCTGCTACGCATATGAGATAGCATGTACTCATACTGCTCCTGTGTGAGCTGCACTATAGGGCCAGTAGGAGGCAGTGCAACGTCTGGAGTCAGTGCCGTCTATGGACCGGAAGGACGTATCTGCTCCAGCTCTCGCAGTCGCTCAGTATGCGCAGCAAGCGTACTCACCATCCTCTGAGAACTCTCCTCAATCGAAGTATGTATCTAAGTGAGTGAGGCAGATATGGTCCTCTGCGATCCCTCCAGCTCGACCTGCCTACGCGCTGTGCGCTCTGTAGACTCGATGAGCGTGTACAAGCTGGCAGCTGTAGCCTGCTGCAGACTCATCAGCTCCTGTATACTGTGCTCGACCGTATCAAATCGTCCAGTGATCATCAGATCGTCGGATCATTGCTCTGCGGTATGGTGATCAAAAATCTGCGGCTGTAACTCGCGACGCAGCTCATCGATCTGACGACCAATATCCTGAGCTCGTGATGACGCCTGCGAAGCTGAAGACTGCGCACTGACAGAGGGAGCCCGGGATGACTCTGAAGCCAAATAGGCGTCGTAGGATCCCGTACTGTAGTACGTACCCTTTTGAAGACCACCAACAGCGGTCATCCAGAGGTCGTCCGGCGATGGAGCTGTAGGCGGCTGGAAGGAAGTACCAGCCCCTTCCTCTGCTGGCGCACTAGCAGCAGCAGCCGTCTCCTCTTGTAGCCGAAGAAACTCGGCCTATAACAATGTTTGCTAACGTCTAAGTGTTTGCTAAAGTCTATATTGATATCTATTTTCTTGTTTTCTAAATTATAGTAAATTAATATAAAGAATAGAACGTACATATGCCTGCGTCGCCCTCTCGTCAATGAACTCCCCAGCCCTCCGATGGGTGACCAGGAAGACGGTCACCATGTTGGGGTCCTCACCCTTTTTTACATGTTAAAATATATTATCTATTATTAGTATCAAACATTCTATCCAACTATATATAAAATAATGTTTGTCACAGAAAACGTACCAGACGACGAAAATGCTCCGTCATAGGAATAGAGCCACCACACCACTTACTGGCGCTCGACCGCGCCACCTTGGCCTTGTCAGACCGCTCCTGGTACCTGGCCTCGCCGAATCTAGCCTTCATCGCAGTCCACTGCTTTGGCGTGATCCAATCATGGATCGGTTTTTCGGAGCGATCGTGAGACTTCTGGTCGTGGATCGCATCACGGATGAGCTTGCCTACGACAGCAGAAAATTGGGCCTCGATCTTCGCCGCCCGCTGTAGTGGATAGAAATAGGTCCTCTACAAGAAGTAAAATAGAAAGAGTTGTATAATATACACAAATGATTATTAAAATTTAAAAACAAACAAATTTTTTACCTTGAAGTGGGCCAACCAAAAGGCCTTCCTATCTGCGGAAGCATCTGAGTAGTTAATCCAAGGCCCACCATAGTTCTGCCTCAGAAATAACCCCAGCTGTCTCTATACTGCAGGAGGCCGATATCTATACAATAATAATTTCATGAATATATATGTACATATAATCATTTGAGAAATATATATTAACTAATTAACTTACTTCGTAGGCCCGTCCGTCCAAATCTCTATACGTGTCTCGTCCAGGGGAGCGCATGGAGGATCGCTCTCACCTCCTGCCTGACCAGGATCAGTCTGATCGCCGTCCTCCATATGCTCGACGTCGGCTCTCCCCATGGAGCCGTCGGCAGGAGGAATACTGGACGCAGGAGGAATGCTGGACGCGGGAGGAATGCTGGACGACATGGGAGGAGTCGCCAACGTGCTGGAACTGCCCTGTCCTGGTAATGGACGGGGAACAGAATGGTACACTGGCGTACTCGGAGATGAGGATGAGGGTACAGAATCTGCATCCCCAGCCTGACGCACACGGGACTGCCTAACATAATATCCTCCACGTCGTCCGGGTCTAGTCATACCTGATAATAACATATGATAATAAAATAAATATACATATTTATATGATAGATATCACAGATTTTTTAAAAATATCATAGTCACAAAAGTGTCACTAAAGTGTCAAATATGATGATAAAACAAACGTACAAATTTAATCCTCTTCTGAAAATTTATCTAGTTCGTTTAGGTCATCTTCTTCTTCTTCTTCTTCTTCTTCTTCTTCTTCTTCTTCTTCTTCCTCTTCAGATAATTCTACTTCTTCTACACAATTAGATGTGTAATAAGGAACTTTCGTCGTGTCCACTTCTATAATATTTGTTACAAGAGGTAGTTCATCCTCTTGATAAGATATATCGTCAACCTCAAAGGTATTTCTTGCTTTGGTCTTGCATACTGCCCACCAATCCGACCTTGTTGTTCCCCGTTTAGGATAACTTGTGACGTACACAAACTGAGCCTGACTTGATAGGACAAATGGTTCATAGGCTTGATATCGACGCCGATAGTTTATATCCACAAGATCGTGCTTGTCTACTTTCCAACCTTGACCTTCAATCGGATTGAACCAATCACTCCTGAATAACACACTCTTAGCAGGCTCTATGGACGCCGTAGAAATCGTTGCCCGCATCAACATCTTTGTAGTTCGAATATCTGATACACAAACAGCTGTTTTTTGTGGAATCGAGATCCACAAAGTTGTCTCTGATCGGGCAAGTTGTTGACTTGAACCTAAACCCATTCACACAGTAGCTTGGCCATATTTTTGCAGCATAAATTGGTCCCTTAGTTAGCGTTCTAATAGAATCATTCTCAAGTCTTATGCATGATTATCTGAAACAAAATTAGGTCCCGCATGCATATACGGCTCAACATAAGGCTACGGCTCTGATGCTAAAGACACAAGTTCTCCGTGTGCGGTCCACTGATAGTAATTAGGCGTGAAACCCCTCGAGTACAAATAATATGTCACTTCCACTTCTGGATAATATTTTACGTTATGACATTTCACACACGGACACTTAATTTTGGTGTCGTCCATGTACTGAGGGAACGCCTTAGCAAACTGCAGGAACTGCTCTACTCCCACTATGTATTCATCCCGCACACCACACATATCATCAGGATGACGATTGTACATGTGAAACCCATTTATTTTGTGATTAATTAAATAGTGTTTTAGTATTATTATTATTAGTAAATTTATTATTATTATTATTATTAAATATTTTTGAGTGCAAAAGATTTCGAAAAGTAATAATTAACAACATGGCTTTTTGAGTTCAGACCCAGACCCGAGTCCAAACCCAGACCCAGGCCTGAGCCCAAACCCATATCTTTTCATTTCTTTCCAATTTAATCTGACTTGGTTTACTAATTATAAAAAAAATATATAACTATTCAGCTAGTCCCGTAGGACCAGCAACTATTCTCTCACACACGAAATGGCCATCTCTCCACAACCTCCCCACTCTTCTCTCTGGACCACACGTTCTCCTACTCACCACACATTTCCTCCAACGTTCACAAACCACTTTTCCCCCTTTATTATCAACCTCCCCCACTTTTTTCCTCCACAAGAGAACAAAACTCTCTTCTCTCCCTCTCTCTCTTCACCTCTACACTCACTACTCACTTTCTGGAAGACTCTCACCAAACCCCCAAGCTCAAACCCTCGCCCAACCGACCCGAGCTCCACGCCGTACCTTCGACCGACCGCGTCTCCCCGCGTCCGCCCCTCCGACGCAAGCGACCCCCGCGGCCAGGCCCCGACTCCGGCGACTCCTCGGCCGTCCGCCGACTACGTGCGCGGCCTCGCGCCTCCCCTCGGCGCCTCCCCCGGCCGACCACGTTCGCCGCGCCCCGCGGCCGAGTCTGCCACCCCGCTCCCTCCGGCCGGCGTTGGCCGACCGCCCCTGGCCGCGCTTCCCCGACAGCGCCGCCGACCGTGTCCCGTCGGCCCTCCCCGGCCGACCTAGCCACTGTCCCGCCGACAGCCCCTGTCGTCGGCGTTCCCGAGCTCGCTGCCCTTTGGTGAGCTTTCCCCTGTCGTGCCCGCCGTGCCCTAGCTTCGGCGTTCTTCGACGTTCGTCGTCGTCGCTGATGATTTCAACGCTGACCTGGGGATTACTACGCTGTTTCAGAGCTCTTTTCCTTCTATTTTTCATCTGAGAGCTCTAGCCGAGCAATCCGAGGTATAACACCCTGTCCCGCTATTTTTATTATCTTAGTCGATGATGAAATGGTCCCCGATTCCCTTTGGGAACTCGGTTTTAGCGACGTTGTAATTTTTCGGGACTTTCGAAAAGGTCTCGTGGATTATTTTGAATTCCCGAAATATTTCGGGAATTGATTTTTAGTATGAGTTGGCTTTCCGGATTTTTTCGGGAACGTTCTGTGATTTGTGGGTTTGGAATCGGACTTCCGAAATTATTTCGGGTCGTCCCGATTATTTTGTGGATTGGTTGTGGATATTTTATATATATATATTTGGGTTTTTCCCTGGTTTGGGACTTGCAGGAATTATCGGCGCCATTTTCCCAGTTTTGGGTTGACCAAAAACAGAGGAGATGCTGCCCGATTTTTCCGTAAATCCTGAATTATTTTCAAAATGAATTTAAAATGATTTCGGGATTTTATTCGATATTTTATTTTTGGGTGACGACCGTATCGGTCAATGGACCCGGCTAAGTGCAAACGAAACCGGCCCCGCCCGGACGTTGAGGCAATTAGCCAAGATGAGGATTGGACCATATCTGAGACTCTACTATTTACCTTATTTTTATATTTAATTTCTGTTTAATTTTATTTAATATTTTCAGTTTAGGACTAACGTCAGTCTTATCTTATTTCAATTTATGTAAATAAATTATAATGGGCATAAGCCCAGCTGGCTGGTCTGTAACTGTAATAGCTTAGATTCCTGTCATTTTCTGGTTTTTCGAGTTTTTTATATTTAACGATTAAAATGATTAAAACGTATTTTCGTATAAAATTAATTAATATTTTCTCACGTAAAAATTGACGAGTTTATTAATAATTAAAAATCACGTGTTTTCTCACTAAAATAAGAAAAAATTTAGCTTTATATTTATATTTATAAAATTACCAAGTTTTCATAAATAGTCTGGCAGCGACGATGTTTTCCCGAATTCAAAGTTAAAGTGATCTTTTTCCCTCGTATTAAATCAACGCACAATAATCGTATTTTTTTGTGTTTGGTTAATTAAAAGAATTAAAATGGATTAGGACACAATTAGAGATTTTAACTAGCGTAACTAGATTGGTAATCCTGGTTTCTGAGTCAATTCTCGAATGTAGGAATTCGAGGACGATCCTAATTCCCATCTTGAAGTCTTCAACTTTCCAGTCCAGTCCATTTTGAGGCAAGTACATTTTGTGTTAGTTTACAATTATTTAGTAATCGTTTTAATGCAAGTTTAAACCACGATGCAACACGGAACTCTCTCTCCGAGAGCACTGACTGTAACTAATGTAACTATTGGGGACTGGGGGAGTAGTGTAATGAGTATGACCACATCCAAACTACTGTAACTACTGTAACTACTGTAACTATATTAGCTTACCCCTCATACACACGGGGATAAGTCGTATCTTACTGTAACAAACCCAAGCCGGTCATATTTCATTGCCTATTCACATCACAGAACTGTAACTGTTTTAAAACTGTAACTGCTTTATTGTGGATTTCAAAACTGTTTAAAAGTGCATGATTCTATTATTATTTTAATTGTCAAATTAGCATGAATTGTACTTTGCTCCCTCCTGACTGGAGATCCAAAATTTTTAGGTATCACTGATGAGGCTTTGTTCCGCGATATTTCCAAGGTCCCAGACGGGGATTTCGAGACTGATGAGCTGTTTGCTTAGTGTTTTCTTTCCTTCTTGATGTATGTAGAAAATGGTTTAAGTTGTATCTTTCATTTCATTGTAAAAGTTTAATAAAGTTTTAAATTTTCGAAGTTGAGTTGTGACAAATATAGTATTGTTGTATGGTTACCTGCTACTGTACAGCTTACTGCCGCCGTCTCAACAACGGTGCAGGCTGGGCATGATCCGACTAGACCCAGATTATTGGGATCGGGTCGTGACATGTTTTCAGTGGTGGACCATGCAGGTCAGAACAACAACTTAGAAAAACATACCTAGAAACAATTAGAACACTAGAACATTGATTTGTCACAACATAGGTCCGAATTATATATAAATAAATATTTTTGATTGATTATAGACTGGTAGGATACCTTGCTTATGTTTGTACCCTAAACCTTCCAGATTATAACCAAGGAAAAGACCAATCCTGCTAGCGATGAGGTGTCATCTCCGGATCATACCCCATCTCCTCAACCAAGTCCAGGGTTTATTCCCTCGCAGCTGTTTAACCGTCCCCATGATGCATCCAGTGAAGTTTTCACTACACTGGCAAATTCTATCTCTTCTCAACTGAGTTGCATTTTCCTTAGTGGAGTATCCATTCCTGTTGCTCTACTAGTACCAGCAAATACCTCCCAAATGGTTGCCCTATTCCAAGAAATCCTGGAGTTCCAGAAAGCTCAAGTTGAAGCCCAGCAGGAACAGATGAATATCACGAGAGAAGACATGAAGAACGTCAATGATGTAGCCTTAGCTGTCTCCAACCAAGTTAGAGCGGAACCTCACCCTAGGAGGCATACCCCTGAATCTAGAAGATATTTGGGTCCCATCAAGTACTCTACTTTTCGGCAGTCTTGTTGTAAGAGGCTATTGGCTTGTGAATACTGCAAGAGGCCTGGTCATCAGACCGCTAGTTGCCGCAAGAGATTGGGACAATGTTTGGCATATGGATCCGCTGAACATTGGGTAAAGGACTGCCCTTATCTTTCCATCAAACCAGAGCACTTATCCCAGCAACACCTGTTAGGCCACAACCTAGGGGCTCTTCCTATCCAGCAGACCTTGCCTCCTACTATAAGGCATGATGCAGACTCGAGGGGCATAGAAGAGGAAGCAGCTGGAGACTGCTCATGCAAGAGCCAGAACCATGAAGATTAGTACCTAGGACTGCTGAATAGCATTATTTATTGTCATAAGAGGTTGTAACAGGATGTCCTTGGATCAATCATGAGAGTTTTGCTATAATTCTCCACATGAATAAAATTCTTAGTTACACCTTTATGGCAGATGTTTTTCCTGATAGTCTTTCCGGATTATCCCAGATCTAGACCTAGGATTTACCATTGACCTAGTCCCCGGCTCTTTCCCTATTTCTAAAGGATGTTACAGAGTCAACCCGAAGGAGGCCAAGAAGATGAAGGACCAGATCAATGAAGGCTCTAGGGTTTATTCAGGAAGGAACTTCACCTTAGGGAATACCTATCTTATTTTTTTGCCCAAGAAGGATGGAACAACGGATGTGCATCGAATACCAGACACTAAAGAACAAATATCTTCTGCCCGGATCGAGGATCTGTTTGATCTGTTTGTGTAGAGTTAGGGTGTTTCGAAGTTTGATTTAAGATCTGACTACCATCAAATCAGAGTCAGGAAGGAGGACATTTCTAAGACGGCGTTCAAACACCAAGTATGGGTAGTTTTCTTTGGTCATAACGTTGGACTGACAAATGCTCCTGCTGTGTTCATGAATCTCATGAACGGAATTTTTCATGAGTATTTGAATCAGTTTATCTTCTCCATAGATAACATTCGGATATATTCGAAGACTGAAGAAGAGCATGAAGAACATCTGAGGAAAGTTCTGGAAACTTTGAAGAAAAAGAAGTTTTATGGTAAGTTATCTGAACGTGGATTTTCTTTGACAAGGTGGATTTTTGGCCATGTTGTCAAGAGAAGACATTTCGATGGAAGATAGCTGCTGTTGAAAAGTGGTATACCCCAAGTTCAATTCAGAAGTTTCTTGAACTTGGCTGGCTACTATCAGAAGTTCGTGAAGGATTTCGCCAAGATTGCTGAGTCGATGACGAAACTCACTTGGAAGAATGAAGAGTTCATCTGGACGAAAGATTGCCAGGCGGCATTGAGGAGCTGAAAAAGAGACTTACCACTACACCAATCCTTGCGCTACCCGCAGGAACCGGTGGTTTCTCAATTTACAGTAATACCTTTGGAAAAGGACTGGGTTGCGTTCTTCAACAACATGGAAAAGTAATTGCTTACACATCTAGGCAACTACAGACTCATGAGAAGAATTATCCCACACCTAATTTGGAATTTGCTGCAATTATCTTTACTTTGAAGCTATGGAAGCATGATTTTTATGGAAAGGGAGTAAAAATATATACGGACTACAAAAGTCTGAAATATGTCTTCACTCAGAAAGAGCTAAATGTTAGGCAAAGAAGATGGCTGAAGCTGATGAAGGATTTCAACATCGACCCGCTATACCACCCGGGTAGGGCTAATGTGATCGCTGATACACTTAGTCGATACCCAGTGGCGATGTTCTTAACCAAGGAGTGGCACCTACTAGAAGACGTCGAGAAGCTTGGACTGGAGGCTATACTACCTGGAGATAGAAGGACGGAGCTGGATGCTGATTCAGTGTTGATGAAGTTCGAGGCTGATGGACAAAATCAAGAGGACGTAGTTTCAAAACGAGGCACTTTGCAGGCTTAGAGATCAAGTGTTGGCAGGAACACAGCAGGGTTTCTAAATTGATCAGCAGTGGAACTCTGAAGAATGGTACGAGACTTTGCGTATCGGCTGACAAACGGAGGAACGAGATGATGAAAGAAATGCACCAGTCGCAGTATTCCATATATTCAGGAGCTAATAAGATGTATCGGAATATGCCTCCATTGATTGGTGCTATGGAATAAAGAAGGACAATTCCAGGTATGGGATTAGATGTGAATTTGTCAGCATGGGGAATTTAGTAAGAGAACAACAAGTTTGTTGCAGCCGCTGGACAAATTCGGAGTGGAAGTAGAAGCATATAACAATGAACTTTGAGTAAGGATTGCCTTATTCCCAAGGAGGGAAGGGCACCAATTGGATTATAGTGGACCGACTGACTAAGTCAGCACACTTTATTCCCTTCAAGGTTAGTTTATTCACCGAGGAGTTGGCAGCATTGTATGAGAGGCACCCCTACCGGATTTATGGAGTACAAACCGACGGACAATCAAAGAAGATAATCCAGACGCTTGAAGATATGTTAGATCTTGTGTTTTGGAAATTGGAGGGTCTTGGAGAAGATCATTTAAAATTTGTAGAGTTTCCTTACAACAACTACAAAGTTAGCATCGTCAATCAGTGGAGTTTAGAAGAAGGAGATAGCGTCTTTTGTGAAGATTTCCTTCTACCAGAGGAACGATCAGTGTTAGCAGAGCAAGAAAGTTGAGCCAGGTACAACAGGTCATGTGAAGTTTTAAGACGAGTTGGAAGTAGCATACCGGTTAGCTCTATCAGCTAATCTTGAGAGTGTGCAACGTCTTCTACGTATCACAGTTCAGACGCTACATTCCGGATTCGAGTCCCATATTGGATAATTCAGAGCTGAAGATTGGACTCAACCTTTCAGTGCCAGAGAAACCAATTGCAAGCGTAGTCAGAGGTGAGAAGAAGATCAGAATTTGAGCCATCACTTAAACTTCTACTTCTTATCTTTTCATTCTAAACTTGACTGATGCTGCTAAGTCAGCCTAGTTTTGCAAGCTATCTCTTTATCAAGTTTGATCATGACAGTATTTTATTGGGTGCACCCACTAAAATATTGTCTAATCAGGACCGGTGCATGATGGTCTGATCAACCTCGTGTACTTTGGTTCGCTTTTGTATTTTCTGCATGGATGATATCATAAATGAAACTTGTCCCTAAACCGTCTCATCCACGACTGCCTTGAAAATTCTTATTGTTGGACCTGAGTTACGGGCGTAGTACCCGTACCTGTTTGAATCTCCTACCCTGCCTTTAATTTCGAGGACAAAATTTTCTAAGGAGGGAAGATTGTGAAACCCATTTATTTTGTGATTAATTAAATAGTGTTTTAGTATTATTATTATTAGTAAATTTATTATTATTATTATTAAATATTTTTGAGTGCAAAAGATTTCAAAAAGTAATAATTAACAACATGGCTTTTTGAGTTCAGACCCAGACCCGAGTCCGAAGCCAGACCCAGGCCTGAGCCCAAACCCATATCTTTTCATTTCTTTCCAATTTAATCTGACTTGGTTTACTAATTATAAAAAAAATATATAACTATTCAGCTGGTCCCGTAGGACCAGCAACTATTCTCTCACACACGAAATGGCCATCTCTCCACAACCTCCCCACTCTTCTCTCTGGACCAAACGTTCTCCTACTCACCACACATTTCCTCCAACGTTCATAAACCACTTTCCCCCCTTTATTATCAACCTCCCCCACTTTCTTCCTCCACAGGAGAACAAAACTCTCTTCTCTCCCTCTCTCTCTTCATCTCTACACTCACTACTCACTCTCTGGAAGACTCTCACCAAACCCCCAAGCTCAAACCCTCGCCCAACCGACCCGAGCTCCACGTCGTACCTCCGACCGACCGCGTCTTCCCGCGTCCGCCCCTCCGGCGCACGCGACCACGCCCCTGCCGCTGTTCCGCGCGCGACCCCCGCGACCAGGCCCCGACTCCGGCGACTCCTCGGTCGTCCGCCGACCACGTGCGCGGCCTCGCGCCTCCCCTCGATGCCTCCCCCGGCCGACCACGTTCGCCGCGCCCCGCGTCCGAGTCTGCCACCCCGCTCCCTCCGGCCAGCGTTGGCCGACCGCCCCTGGCCGCGCTTCCCCGACAGCGCCGCCGACCGTGCCCCGTCGGCCCTCCCCGGCCGACCTAGCCGATGTCCCGCCGACAGCCCCTGTCGTCGGCGTTCCCGAGCTCGCTGCCCTTTGGTGAGCTTTCCCCTGTCGTGCCCGCCGTGCCCTTGCTTCGGCGTTCTTCGGCGTTCGTCGTCGTCGCTGCTGATTTCAGCGCTGACCTGGGGATTACTACGCTGTTTCGGAGCTCTTTTCCTTCTATTTTTCATCTGAGAGGTCTAGCCGAGCAATCCGAGGTATAACCCCCGGTCCCGCTATTTTTATTATCTTAGTCGATGATGAAATGGTCCCCGATTCCCTTTGGGAACTCGGTTTTAGCGACGTCGTAATTTTACGGGGCTTTCGGAAAGGTCCTGTGGATTATTTTGAATTTCCAGAATATTTCGGGAATTGATTTTTAGTATGTGTTGGCTTTCCGGATTTTTCTGGGAACGTTCTGTGATTTGTGGGTTTGGAATCGGACTTCCGAAATTATTTTGGGTCGTCCCAATTATTCTGTGGATTGGTTGTGGATATTTTATATATATAAATTCGGATTTTTCCCTGGTTTGGGACTTGCAGGAATTATCGGCGCCATTTTCCCAGTTTTTGGGTTGACCAAAAACAGAGGAGATGCTGCCCGATTTTTCTGTAAATCCTAAATTATTTTCAAAATGAATTTAAAATGATTTCGGGATTTTTTTCGATATTTTATTTTTGGGTGACGACCGTATCGGTCAATGGACCCGGCTAAGTGCACACGAAACCGGCCCCGCCCGGACGTTGAGGCAATTAGCCAAGATGAGGATTGGACCATATCTGAGACTCTACTATTTACCTTATTTTTATATTTAATTTCTATTTAATTTTATTTAATATTTTCAGTTTAGGACTAACGTCAGTCTTATCTTATTTCAATTTATGTAAATAAATTGTAATGGGCATAAGCCCAGCTGGCTGGTCTGTAACTGTAATAACTTAGATTCCTGTCATTTTCTGGTTTTTCGAGTTTTTGATATTTAACGATTAAAATGATTAAAACGTATTTTCGTATAAAATTAATTAATATTTTCTCACGTAAAAATTGACGAGTTTATTAATAATTAAAAATCACGTGTTTTCTCACTAAAATAAGAAAAAATTTAGCTTTATATTTATATTTATAAAATTACCAAGTTTTCATAAATAGTCTGGCAGCGACGATGTTTTCCCGAATTCAAAGTTAAAGTGATCTTTTTCCCTCGTATTAAATCAACGCACAATAATCGTATTTTTCTGTGTTTGGTTAATTAAAAGAATTAAAATGGATTAGGACACAATTAGAGATTTCAACTAGCGTAACTAGATTGGTAACCCTGGTTTCTGAGTCAATTTCTCGAATGTAGAAATTCGAGGACGATCCTAATTCTCATCTTGAAGTCTTCAACTTTCCAGTCCAGTCCATTTTGAGGCAAGTACATTTTGTGTTAGTTTACAATTATTTAGTAATCATTTTAATGCAAGTTTAAACCACGATGCAACACGAAACTCTCTCTCCGAGAGCACTGACTGTAACTACTGTAACTATTGGGGACTGGAAGAGTAGTGTAATGAGTATGACCACATCCAAACTACTGTAACTACTGTAACTATATTAGCTTACCCCTCATACACACGGGGATAAGCCGTATCTTACTGTAACAAATCCAAGCCGATCATATTTTATTGCCTATTCACATCACAGAACTGTAACTGTTTTAAAACTGTAACTGCTTTATTGTGGATTTCAAAACTGTTTAAAAGTGCATGATTCTATTATTATTTCAATTGTCAAATTAGCATGAATTGTACTTTGCTCCCTCCTGACTGGAGACCCAAAATTTTTAGGTATCACTGATGAGGCTTTGTTCCACGATATTTCCAAGGTCCCAACTAGAAGACGGGGATTTCGAGACTGATGAGCTGTTTGCTTAGTATTTTCTTTCCTTCTTGATGTATGTAGAAAATGGTTTAAGTTGTATCTTTCATTTCATTGTAAAAGTTTAATAAAGTTTTATATTTTCAAAGTTGAGTTGTGACAAATATAGTGTTGTTGTATGGTTACCTGCTACTGAACAGCTTACTGCCGCCGTCTCAACAACGGTGCAGGCTGGGCATGATCCGACTAGACCCAGATTATTGGGATCGGGTCGTGACAGTACATCCATGAACGATTCCGCAAGTAGTAATTCATATCCATTTGGAAATAATTCTGCAAAGATGGACACACATGTTCAGCTCAGTAACTAGTCAAACTGGGTAAAGTTGAGTTGACTTAGTCAATATCTTGGACAAACTAGTCAAATTGGGTAAAGTTGACTAAGTCTAGGCAATTATCCTTCACTAGACATAGACATGGAACAAATACCGATATTTGCAGTGTCCGAACTTCCTAGTGTATATTACAGTAGAGAGACATGGTAACCGTGTGTAGGGGTGCAACTCAGGCGGGTTGGGTCGGGCTTGGGGTCAACCCGAGCCAAACCAGATGAATCATAAGCCTAACCCGAGCCCAAGCCCGGCCCGACCTCGGGTTCAACATATGAAGCCCAAGACCAAGCCCGGAGGATCGGGTTGAACTCGGATTGGGTCGGATCCATCGGGTAATGTTGACCAACTGTTGACTTTCAGTCAACTGGTCAACTCTGGTTTGGTTTCGGGTCAATTCTAGTCACTTTTAGGCTAAGTTTGACTTTCGGTTGACTTTCGTTGACTTTTGGTCAAAACGGTCAACCGAGGTCAAAACTAGTCTAAGAGCACTAATTCTAACCATTACCAACCAAGACAATCAATTTCTAACCATATCCTAACACCTTAGACTGATACCTTAGCTTCTAGGCAATTACCTTAACTTACACTATTACGTTACCAAGGTAAACTCACTATCAAGCCCCTACCTTAGTTTCTAGGCACTTTTCGACCGTAACATGGTATCCTAATACCATGCCCTCGTATCTCGATATCATGCCATGGTATCTTGATACTCTAATTTCATATCTTGAAGTATCTTAGAACTTTACCCTTTCATAGGGTAAATCCTAATTATCTTGTGATACCATCTTGGTATCACAAGATACCTCAACCAGTCACGCTCACTCTAGCCCACATCTAACTCTAATACAAAACTTCTAATATAAAACCTTACTGACATATCTTCCACAATTTCCTCACTCTTTAACACAAACTACATCCTATTACCAAACCTTTCCTTAACATATTATCTAACCTGTAAACTGATAGTGAGTTTAATATACATGTTAGGGTTCATGTATGCATAGGGATTTATGGGTTTTCGAATTGCATTTGGATTGTCAACCTGTAAACTGATTGTGTACATTGATTTCTCATGTATCACACACATGTTTACACTCACAAGCCTGTCACTGACCTGAGAATACATGTGCACTCGACTGAAAATTGATTTCCTGATATCTACACACAATTACACTAAAACCTGAGAACCTATACTACCTACTGCTGCACTGATTTCCCTATACACACACTCATACACATGTACCCAATGAACTGAGAACACATTTACACACACACATGTTCATGTACTGCTATACACTCATGCACACACTGACCTAAGAACCTAGGTACTGTTTACACACACACTGGTAAACCTGGACTGAAACTAGCTTACTGATTTCCTATTCACACACACACGTGTACACATTACTGCTAACACCCTGTCCACTCATACACACATAAATTCCGGATATCTATACACACACATAGAGTCACTCACTCACACATGAACTCAGACATACATTCATACAAAGCTGAGAACACACACTGTCTTTACTGCCACACACACACCACTGTATGCTGCCACACATACACACACACACATGTGCACACATACACACACACATGTATATTAAACTTCAAATATTTTAACCCAAATTCGAGCCCGAACCCGAGTATCTTCAACCCTAACCCAACCCATTAACCGGGTTTAACCCAAATTCGAGCTCAGAACTTACCTGAAGTTTAGTATGTCTTATTGTCCTCAAATAGATACGTAGTCAAAGTGGACCATACAGATTCTTGAGGATATGTTTAGAGTACTTATGGTAGATTTTGGAGGGCATTAGGAAGACCATATGCATTTCGTGGAGTTCTACTACAATGATAGCTATAAAAAGAGAATTCATATAGCTCCCTTTGAAGATGTGTATATTAGGAAGCTTCATTCCCCAGTTTGATGGAACGATATAGGAGAATGCTATATATTGGGGCTAAGCCAGTATTTCATACAATTTAGAAGGTTAAGTTGATCCAGGGACATCTTCGAGAGGCCCATGACAAACGAAAACAGTAAGCTGATTCTCACCAACGACTACTATAGTTCAAGTAGGACGACCATATTTTCTTGAAGATCTCGTTGTCCAAAGGGACCATCAGATTTGAGAGTAGAGAGAAGTTGAGATCGAGGTACATCTAGTTGTTCAACGTATTAGAGCGTATTGGAGAGGTCTCTTATAGACTAGCATTGTCACTGTCTTCACAAGGTTGTGGACATATGTGCTAGACCCAAACCATGCTAGATCATTCAGAGATCATAGTTGGGACGAGCTTGCCGTACCATAAGCAGTCAATCAAGATTCTAGATCAGAAAGAGAAGGCGTTAAGGTGTTAGGTAGTCTTCGTTGCATGGAGGCATCATTTGCTAGGCCAGTCCAATTGGAAGTGCGAGATTCCATTCAAAAGCATTTCCATTGTCGTTTTTAGGATTGAGTTACAGTTTACCTTTATATTTCTTTTCATGATCTACTTTTTCTATCATTTTGAGGACAAAATGTTTCTAAGGTTGTAAGATGTAAATCTCTGAAGCTGATTTCCTAATTCCATATATTTATGGCATTATTAGTTTTAATATTATAACAATTTAAATATTAATATCATTATTTATATATTTATTTACTTTTATTTAAATAGTAAGTTACTCTTGTAAATATATAAGTATTAAGTTTACTAATTATTAGCTAATACTTAATTGGCTAGTATTATTATCCTTCTAATTACCTTTTTTTAAACCCAATAGATATTGTTCTCTCCCACTCACCCCCACGTGTGTTCCCTATTCACGTGAACAAAGGGACTTCTCCCTGATATAGAAAGATGCCATTGCAACTCTCTTCCATCTTCTCCAGAGCAGCTCACCCATCCCATCTCCTTTCTTTTTCTGCATACACTTCCTCCTGCCAAGCCTTCATCATCATCACCTTTATAACGATAAAAAATGAGAACCCCCATATGTTTAAAACTCTAAGGCCATCTCCAATCCAAGTCTTTAAACACCTAATTGAGGCAAAACCATCTCCAACCCACCCTCAATTTGAGAAAATTACTTCACAAAATTTGAGGGCAGGATGTTTAATCCTCAAATTTGAGGATCCATCATTCCCGACTATTTTATCCTTCAAATTGTAATTAATTACTAATATATTCTATATATGATAAATACTAAACGTAATTAACTTACCATATTTTTAATTTATAAGTATAAGTAATATAATAATTAATAATAAAAAGTTCTTGATGACGTCCTCTAATATATTCTAATGTTGAATATATTTATTATTAGTAATCTTTTTTTTTTATTAATTTTATTTGCAATGTAATCGAGCTCATTATCTTCATCAGATGAGCTAGATGAAGATATGGGCCGGCTCCAAAATTTATTGTTGAATAAAGATAGTATGAAAATAATGTAAGAAATTTGGATGTGGAAGTGGATGGTAAATTGAGTAGTGGTATGCAACCTTTTTATAGAGAAAAAAAGTTAGTATAGGACTAGGGAGAGACTAATTAAAAAAGTTAGTACATAATTTTCATGATAAATAAAATAAAATATTATTAATTATATACAATAATATAAGTAATATAATATCATCTAGATAAATGATATTAATAATCTAACATTAATGCATATGATTATATTAAATAATCGTGAAAAAAGTAAATTTATGTAGAAATAAATAACTGTTGTTTATTATTTAGGGATTGATGGTTTGGAGTTATAAAATTTTGAGAATAACATAATATGGTAATATTCCATTTGTAGTCCTCAAATTGAAAGAATTTTTGAGGATATGTTGGAGATGGCCTAACACACTTACTCTCCTCCTACCATTCCATCAAAATTTATTGTTCAATTTCCGTCCCCCTTTCATTCATATTCTTCCATAACAACAACTGAACAACTTGAATAACAACCAACAATAACTTCAACGACAACTTCAATAACTCATAATAAAGAATATCAACAACATCGGCAACCAAGTAGACACAACAGAGGGGAGGACCGTTATAGATCTTCTTCGGTAGAGAGACTGGTCTCGTCGCGTCCTCTGACAGACCCTCGGTAACATCTGACCGCCTTACCCCACCCCTTACGTTAATAGTAGTAGCAGAGGTAGAATAAGGAGGAGCAACATGTCACGTCCAAAAGTTTGTGCCCCATCGAGACGGACTTGTATAACTCTTTACGGACCGGGGTTATGCTGGAAGCTTCCGAAATTCTTTTGAGGATGGTGGAATCATCTAGAAGAACCAGGATCTCGATCTCTAGAAGATGGTAGAATCCTCTAGAAGACTCATAATATTCATGAAGACTTGTGATCTTCATGAAGACTCATGATTTTTCTAGTGCTCTAGAAGCTTCCTTGGAAATATCTAGGCCCAAAAATATTTTCTACAATAATTCCTAGAATATGTTGGTTCCTATGTGGACTTGATTTCCTTCTAAGCTTAGACGAGCAGGACTATTTGGAGGAGTACGGTCCAGGACCTGATTCAGTAGTGGAGCAACATAGGACTTGTAGGTCTACCCCCATAGAGCTTCCATGCGTTTGGGTAGGATTTCGTCATGGGATTCAAGTATAGTTATCTAGCTAGTCGATACTTGAATCAAATTATCTTATTATGTTTCAACATTTTATTCTTTATCTTATGCCAGTGCTTTGCATTCAGAGTTGTACTTGTGTGTTTGTTCCTACGAGAATTTATCAATTGTATTATGGATATTATTTCTTCATGTTTGCATTTCAGTTTCTATGTTATATTATCTGTGTGGATTAGATGTAGAAACCTATCTATCCTGTGCGGTATAGATATGGAATAAGTTTACATTGACATGTAGTACGTTTAGGTGGGTCCATTAGATTGAAAACTTACCTTAATTCGTATCAGCTGGCCAGATCATGTATTGATTTTATGTGAATTTGGGACCCAAACATGACATTTGAATTGACTTTGTTCAACATTGAGAATAATAATGATGGTAATTATTTTATTTATGGACTTGGGCATATTGGTACAGTTCTAACAGGTACACCAGGTAGGCCTAACTTTGAGATTTTTGGTTCAAAATTTGGCAAAATCAAAGTTGGAGCTATTCATTCACAAATGAGTTTTGTTAGTGATTGTAAGGCACAAATGAAGTAATATTTTACAAGTTCTTTATGAGTTAGTCCCAATCCATAATTTAGTTTTACAAGCTTGAAATTCCAAAACTTATTTTCAACAATATCACACACACCAAGTGGGTAAAAAGAAGAAGATAACTTCAATCCTGGAATTAACAGGACTAATCAGAAATGTTTGAACAATTTATTAAATCACTATTCATTGCCCCTCGTTAAATGGTTTTGGTTTGGACAGAAAGTGAGACAAAGAAAAATGAAGAAATATTATTTATGTGGGACCTCTCTCTTTTATTTTGTTCTTTTTCTTTGTCTCACTTTTTTTAAACCATAATAATTTTATCTCCTAATATTTAGAACCATATGTCTTCAAAATTCCACAAACTGGCCCCCATATCCTCACCCAAAATTTCGTTATTAAAATAATAGTTTGGATTAGCTACGTCTGACCATTCGTTTCCGATGATCTCCGTTGTCTCGATCCGGTCACCGCAATTAGTGTCACCGTCGAGGACGGAGAAGCAATCCGCGAAAGAATCCGACACCGCCGCCGGTGACGACAACCAGGTGTCCGCGGTGTCCGACACGAAATGATCCTCCGGAGTAGGATTCGGCTGATCACTGTTGCCCGGGCAGACTGGTAGCGCAGGGGAGCTGCCCGACGAGGCTGCCCGGATCCTCTCCACCAGCCTGGGCATCCATAGGTAGCGCATGACGTCCTTGAACTTCTTGCTGTTGACGTCACACCTGAGCTGCTTGGCGTGCTTTTGCACTCTTGTCCTCCAGTAGTTCTTTATTTCATTGTCGGTCCTGCCCGGCAAGTACTGTGCGATCTTGGACCACCTGTCAGATGAAAACATCATTATTTATTTGTTCTTTTTTAAAATTGGGGAAACAACGGCAGCTACCATTTTAACTGTTTTAACTAATTACATTCACATTGGCTCCAACATTTAAAATATTTGCAAATAAGTAAATTTAATATTTTAAAAATTATATATCTTCAAGGTTTTTTTTATTATTATCCAGCACAAGCGGGCTCAGTTAAATCGTCTCCCCCCTCACACGATTTTAGCCGGTCGTCATGGCATTTAGTACTCTTCGTGCAGATCTTTTTCGCACTGACTTTTTTCATCATCGTCCCACACGCACGTTCCACGCACTCTTCAAGGATTGTGTACTCAGTGTTAGATAGATAAATCTTAGATCTTAATACGCCCCTCCTTAAATAAATGTCTTTTTTTGTTGCACTAAGAAATCAAGATGATAAAATGCAGAGCTAAGGTGAGGCTCCAGTACATTCAAAAAAAAAAAAATTAATATTTTTTTATATGAGTAACTCCATACTCTAGTCCACCCAAGTTTAACGTAGTTCGAATTTTTAGTTTCGTCCTTGGTTGCAATGTAAGTTTTGACGTCAGATTTGTGAAAATTGTGGCTAGGGCTAGGGTTAGGGCTTACCGATTACCCCACCGGCAATGGAGTTCGAGGATGAGGAGCTGCTCTTCAGGGGTTATGTTGCCTCGCCGCACATCAGGTCGGAGATAGTTCAGCCACCGGAGGCGGCAACTCTTGCCTGTTCGTTTTAGACCTGCCAATTTAATTTATAAGAGAGAGTTAATTTAGAAACTAACTTAATTAGACCAATTAAACATGTTAACCAGCTGGTGCATGTATATGTGCGCAATGCAATATTTACTAAAAAGTTAATTTGGTTTTCTAATTGCGTACTGGCTCCATCCATCTTGTAAGTGTTGATTTACTCTCTTAATATTTATGATCCATGCATGCTTCTCTCCTAACTCTGATAACATTCTTGCTTGGATTTTGCTTGCTGGCATTTGAACTGGCAACCTACGGACAATGCTATTTTGCCCGCAATTTTTTGATCGTAGGCGTGACCGTAGGCCACCTAACGGTCTTCTATTGGTCCTGATTTTAAGGAGGTGGAGTCTGGTAATAACAGGAGGGCCAATAGTTGGCTACTACTTGAACTTATGGTCAGGTCCGCGGTCACGAACAACGGACAAAATATAATTTTCCATTAATTTTCCTCATTCACCCCACTATTCTCTAATAATTACCAAGCTAAGATGGGTTTCAATTAATGAAGATAATCTCTAAAGACATTCCACATTTTACTCTAGGGCAGTCCATTAGGACTGCCAACAAAGTTGACAGTCATAACATTAAGGAGGACTGCCAACTTCGTTCACAGTCTAACTTAATATTTAAATTCTTTAGGACTGCAAACTTTGTTGGCAGTCTTACTTTATGTTAGGCAGTTCTATAACTGGACTGTCCTGGAGTAAAATGTGGAGTGTCTTTAAAAATTACCTTAATGAACGACATATCGAAACTAAAATGAGCTTGCCTGAGCTATGGGCTAGAGAATTCCAGCGGCCTTCGCCGTGGTTCTCGATGTAGTTGACGAGTACGAGGTCTTCTTCCACAGTCCAGGGCCCTCTCCTGACGTCCTGCGTCTCTCCTTCACTTCGCGCCGAGGAAGAAGATGGACAGACCACCACCATCCCCTCATTCGTCTCCATCATCATGGGTCCGACCGATGGCTAGCCAGCTGCAGTAGTTATCGGTACAGCAGAGGGAGAGAGATGGATCATGGACATATATAGTGAAAGGATTTTATAGCTACATCGATGTCATGGTGTCAATTAAAGTGAGGCAGAGCGCAACTGAGCCGCAATGCAATTATATTAAGGCACTCTTCGCTTTCTAAAGTTGACAGCAGCCGCAATGGGATTAGGAGTGCACCACTGCGTGCTTCTAGTCTTAACTCTTCTTTTCTAGATATTCCTCGCTTGTCTATACTTAATAATACTGATTAGTATACGTGTTTTCTTCTAAGAAAACTACCGGTTCACATTAATGTGTACCTTTGATTTGCTCCTCCATTGACTCCCGTTGCCAACTTTTAATTTCTTTACTTCTTAATTGTCATGTGAGAAAGAGCTAGAAAGGGAGTCACGCTTGTTGTTGTTAATTCTCATGTGAGAAAGGGCTAGAAAGGGTCATGCTTATTGTTGCTTAGGCAATGGAGTTTTCTACCTCTCATATTTCTATAATTTGGATTTGTACATGTAGAAACTCTTATAAAATTTTCAATCTCTCGTACCAGCTAATATTGAACCCCATTTCCATAGTTTAAAGTATCAATCGTTATCGATCCGATACGGCCGATACCGATATGGTTTGACATGGCCCTGTCCGATATCAACCGATACCCGATACTATCCGATACCGACACTGGAGGTCTCTTTTCCGATCAATTTGGCAAAAAAAAAATGAAGAAAAAAAGACAAATCAACAAGGATTTGAAGTATATTAAGTTTGTAAAAGTATATAAAAGAAGAAAATTGATCTATTACATGTAAACCAATCGGTATGGGTGACTATTATTTTATTTAATTTCAAAACTACTAAAAAATAACGCTGGAAATACTTAAAATTACGCCTAAATGTATAAATATATGTTTTAGATGTTAATATTTATTAATATTTATTTGTTTTTCGATACCAAAAAATTCAATACTTCGATCATAAACCGTCGATACTAACGTTATCGCCAATACCGATACTCATAGGAGTGGTCCGATACCGATTCCAATATCGATAATGTGAACCTTGCCCATTTTATTAAACTAATTCTTTTATTTGTTGTCAGATATGATAGAAATTGAGAATGATTGGAGTATGTTTTTGATACAATTTCTCTTTAAAGTCTACCGACTAGAATAGAAATTTTCTTCAAGTACAACTACAGATAGGATAGAAATTTCCTTGGTACTGAATAGAAGAGCTAGCAAAGGAGTCATGCTTCTTGTTGCTTCCTGGTATTAAACATGTATGTATGTATCATTATGCATGCAATTTAAAAGTTCAACTCTAAGAAGAAAGGAATCTAAGAGTACTTTGGCTTGGGACTACTTTCTTGGAATTAGCTTAGTTAGTTTGGAATCAAGAACACAGAGCACCTCTCCCGTCCCGCAATGTTTTCCCACATTCCTTTGTTGGTTGTGTGATTAACTAGTGCACCTCTTCCTTACTTCTTTTACTCATGTCTTCTAGTGTTCAAGTAGTAGCCATATGCGGAACCAAAAATTTCAACTGAGATGAGTTGGAGTAAACTGAGGTGTAGACTAGCTCTTTTAATATATATATATATATATATATATATATATATATATATATATATTTTAGGGTGTCCACTTCTTAATGGTGCTTGGAGACATGTCTCCAAGGGGGCTCGAACCCGCGCCACTGCGCCGGGATGCTCCACCGTTTCCAACGGGCTACGGCCACTGAAATTTTTAACATATATATATATATATATATATATATATATATATATATATATATATATATATATATATATGGTAAAATGCAAAAAATGTAATTAAAATTATTTATCAAGTGTAGGCTGACTCTTTCATTTTTTTTATTTACTAAAACAAAAAATATAATTTTTTATTTTACTTTTTACAAAAATTCTATTTATAATATTATAAAAAAATATAATTTTATTTTAGTAGTAGTTTTCTAAAAAAAATTAATTTTTTTTAGATTTTAGATTTTTTTTGTTTTTAAATTATTTATCACATTACAAACTCAATTATATTATACGGTAAACCAAACATTTGCATATAATTAATATTATATTACATAGTTTGATTAAATAATTTAACTGAACATGGTAATATAATTACAATTCAATTACATTACAAATTCAATTATATTACAAACTTAGTGATATTATGACATTACAATGAACAATACGTAATCTAAATTTCTTTTTAGAATCAAGGACTAATTATTTACTAGCTCTCTTCAAATTTTAATCCAGGACCTCTTTGCTTGAAAGTTGCAAATTAACTTGTCCAATCTCTGGTGGTAAAATAAAATTGTTATTTTAGCTGTCTCGGCCTTAATATTGTTGTAATTATTGAGTAGAAAATCCTAATGAAAATATTAGGAGGGGGAGATATGAAAATATATTTAAGTTCCTCAAGTTTTTTTTAGGTTGTGCTTGAAGAAACAAGGCCAGTTCCTTGGGAGAAAGAAAATAGCATATCATACTTTATAGGAATATTGTAGCAAATACTATCATTCTAAATGTTGAAACTAGTATATATCTCCACTACTTTTTTGACTAGCAAATGCCTCTATTTTTGGTACGAAACAGTAAAAGATTTAAAATATATCCCCACTTTTAATTTTTAATTTTTTTTGTTTTACATATGAGTGAAGGTATTTGCTAGTTGAAAAAAAATAATGGGGTACATGATAGTTAGAAAATTTGGAATGTGAGCATTTGCTAAAATATCCATATTTTCTAAGTTTCCACGACATCTTGATTAGTAAATAGAAAACGCTATTTTGCCCGTCCGTAGGGCTAGCCCGTGTCCATGTGACAGGCTCACGTCCACGTGGCGGACAACTATTGCCCCCTGCTAACTTGGGCCCACCCTGTCGGGGGAGCCAATGGGTGCCTGCCACGTAGGGACGGACCAGCCTCCCGGACGGTCAAAATAGTAGTGTTGTTAGTAAATACTCTTTCAGCATTAAAAAAAACGTGAGGGGTTTGAAACGCACAAGTACAAAAATCACATTCCAAAGACGAACTATCATTTAGAGTTACTAAAGGCTGGGGGGGGGGGGGGGGGGGGGGGGGGGGGGGGGTGGGTTTAATACAAATTTTGTCACTCAAATATTTATTAAAGGTCGGTTCACTACATAATGGACAGTTATAGTCCTAACTGAACATGCAGGACTGTAGAACGAGATTTATATTGGATTGTCTGCCGTCTGACAGTCCCAACTAAAATATGTCGTTAATTTAGGACTGCCAAAAATTTTGATAGTCCATTATACGATGGATAGTTCCTTACAAGCTTGTAAATTAAAAAATTAGACTATTCCGAATAACATTTTGCAGTGCCTTGAATAATACTCTCTTTTTTACTAAGAAATCTAAATCGAAAGAAAATCAAAGAACAATCTAGAATCCAATTCAAAAAAGTCTCATCTAAAGATATAAAAGATTACATTGTATCAAATTTCTCCCACCGATTTGAGGTATGAATCACCACAACTACTTAAATATGAAAAATAAGCGGCACAAAACCATGTAATATGACACCAACGATCTTATAGACTCTTTCTTGATCCATCTCTCCTCTCTTGAAAGTTATTTTTTTTTAAGTTATATATCACGTTACGTTGAAAAACCTTAATATAATCATCCTTCAAAAAGATTCTAAAGTCTTAGAACGATACGGACCGTTAAAATAGATCAAAAACTGAACCCATATGTAGAATTCCGCCCATAAGCGGATTTACGGTCAGAAAATTGAAATCTGGCCATTATCTGAAGAATCCAATTTTTTTGCTTTAAATATTGGAAACGCGAAAAAAAAAAATGGTTTGATTTAATTTTTATAAAAACTTGCTTTCGTCGTTCATCTCTGGGATCATGGGATATCACTCGTCCCACCTTCGACTTCTTCCACATAGGAAGAGACCCATCCCAACAAGAAGTGATGGCATTTCTAGACTAAAATCTTGTTATGTGCAACAGGCATTTTTCCCATCTATTTGAGCTCGAATAGGAATGAAAGCGCATTATTTTTTCTATTTATAATAATAGTTAGAATTAAAAATAATGGACCCAAAAAATGTAATGCAGTTTGAACAAAAAAAAAGTTTGGAGTGTTACTTTGGATATCGAAAAAATAGCTATTGTTCTCTTAAAAAAATAAGGATAAATTATAATTTAATATTCTCAACTATTGACAATATTCAACTTGATATCCTAAACTACCCTCCTCCGGTTGCTACTTCTCCCATCCCCCTCTCCCGGAGGCAGGGCCGGTTTTGAGGGAGTGCAATAGGTGCGACCGCACTAGGCCTCTCGAATTCGTAGGCCTCCAATTTTTTTATATGTATATGTATATGTATTATGTATTCTAAACTAACTTATGGATAAATAATTAAAAAATCCAAAAATGTCAAAATTATGAATACATAATTTAAAAATTATGAATAAGTTAAACATGTATATGTATATTTATTATGTATATTATAATACTAAACTAACTTATGAATAACTAATTTCTAAATTCATTGGCCTTCCTTATGTATACTAAGCTAATCAAGTAGGGATTCTCTCAATTAACTAAGGCTATATCTATTTCCAATTAGGGAATCAATTAACAGAGGCTTTCACTATTTCCAATTAAGAAATTAAGTCAAAGATTCTCTCAATTCCATTCAATACTATTCAAAATCAGTACAAATGCTAAGACTTAATAGAAAAATCCTAAGACATATAAGATTCAAACAAAATTCTATGAATCCTTGACTTTATCGATAACCTCTCTCCTCCCCTTCAAAAAACGTCCACAAATCACAACTCTCTACTCCTTCAAAAAACGTCCATAGATCCCAAAACACCTCGTTTCCAATCCAGGATGCTCCGCCAATACCCCACGAGCACCCAGAAGCCCTAGAGCTGTCGACGAGCCCGCTCATAAACCGTCGTCAAAAGGTTGTGCACAAAGAAGACTATTGCACAGAATAAGCGTGGGTTTTCAGAAAGTTCATGCGAGCAGATCTCCACACTCGTTCAATGAAATTCCAAAACAATTGTATACGATCTCCTACAACTCTAATCTAATCCTCTAAAATTTTGTAGGTTAATTTGAGCTATAAAAAGAATAAATCATTAGCCAAAGTAGACCTCCCAGAATTATAATTTTATCTAAAAACTTGTCGAACAAGGGTTGTCCCAACAAATCGGACCACCCCGACTCGAACTGTTTGCATCGAAACACGCATATAGTATTTCTCGAGTGTGGAACTTGATGGAATTAAAATTTGTCGCATGAGTGCGACGTCCGTCGAAAATTATTGTATTAAGGATTTTGTAGCTATGAATGCTAAAAGATCGTTCATAATGTAACGATGGCAAAAGATGCTTGTTTGTTTTGCTTTATTTTATCTTATTTAGTCAAATATTGAAAGATATTGTGGTTGAATGTTTTTTTCTTAATTGATGTTAATTTTGGATTATTTAAATTCTGGATTTTTATTAGAATTTTTTTATATGAGAATAGGCCTCCGTTTAATTTTCGCACCAGGTCCAATCGTCCTTGACGAATCTCAGCTCCGGACCTGCCCGGAGGCCATCCTGCGCCCACCCACCCCCCCCCCCCCCCCCCCCCCCCCCCCCCCTCCAAGGACCACTCCCACTACTCGGCCTTGACGACCCACCCACCCTACCCGCCCCCGAGCCCGCGCTCCCACTCACGTGCACCCCCACGCGCTGTCACGAGTGTCGCCGCATGCTGTCCAGCGCGACCCCGCGCACTGTCCCGCGCGCTGTCCCGAGCGTCGTCGCATGCTGTCCAGCGTGCCCCCGCGCGCCGCCGTGCTCTGTCCCGTACCCACTCGTGCGCGCCCCGCGCCCGCTTGCGCGCTGCCTAGCGCTCCCGCTCGCCGCGCCTCCGATCGTCCCCGCGTCCGCCACCTGCTCGAGCCCACCATCCACTCGCGCACGCGCCTGCTGCCACCCGCAACCGGAGAGAGAGGGGTGGTATATATAAAAGTTGGTATATATAAAAGTTGAGAGTATCAAGTTGAAAAACAATGATAATTGATGGTATCAAATTACAATTTAGCCAAAAATAATAATAAATATATGTCTTTGGTGGGAGTAGAAACCCACAATAGTAACCAATAGCACGCTATGCATGCGTTGGCATCGTTAGTAAGGCCGCCCATATTTTTATCTGTTCGTCATCTTCTTTTCTTCCTTGAGGTCTCCTCCACTCGCACGGGTCAATCTCCTCTTGCAATAAAGTTAGAAGTGAAAGTGATGGTGTGGAGTTCCGGAGAGCATTACGAATTCGAAGCATACTTACACAAATAAGCTATTTTTGTCAAAAGTAGAGAATTTAGATGCTTTGAAATCAAAAGCATTAATTATTGACAATGATGAGAAAATCCAATTGTAGATGACCTCTCGAAGCGAAAGGAAAGCAAACTCTCACTTTCTTTTATATATATTATATATAGAAATATGGGAAATGATAGGAAATTTGATTATGGAATGATAGGCAAAGGAGATGATGGGTTCTATTATATGCTATCACGTTTAGCATGTAAGATAAAAAAATAAAAATAAAAATTGTCACTCACTTTTGAGATACATGGACTTGTGACCCATACACTTTTTCATTTTGATTGGTTTGGATAGATTAGAAAAGGAAGATATTTCCTATCAAAAGTGAGCTGCTAAATAGTGTATAATTTGCTACTACTTGTGTACTAGAAGAGAATATTATGAGAACATATACAAAACAAAGAACAACAATATTTATAATGGGTTTCTAAAATTTTACACTTGAGCTTTGAATAATAAAAAATTGATTTTAAATTAGCTAAAAATTTGACATTTGTCATAAAATTAAAGAGAAAGAGGGTTTCTTTTATTAAAATTATATACGGAGAGGAAATATAATAGAGGTGGTTATAGATAGAGACAAGGACATCTATATTTAATTTTTTCACAAATCATAACGCTTCGCATTTGATGTTCTCATCGACTCTGCCCAGATCGAGCGGACCAAAGCTGCCCCAGCTCGGCTCAGCACGGCTCGACTCAGTTTCTAAATTAAGAACCGTTGAGTCAGCGTTAGCGCTAACTGACACGTCAGCCCCGCTGCTGGCCTGAGTGGCTGACAGACGCCGTCCCGCTGTTGATAGACGCCCCCCCGCTGCTGGCCTGAGTAGCTGACAGACGACCCCCCCCCCCCCCCCGCTACATGTGGAATTTAAATTTTAACTTCAAATAAATAAATAAAAATTCCAAAAAAAAATCCAGAAAAATTACAAATTTTTTTATAAAATATTTCTAGGTGTCTAGAGCTTAAACAAAAATGATTGGTCTCAAAATATTACCATTTGACCCTGCAGTAAATCCCAAAAGCCTATAAAAATATAATTCCTCTAGGTTTTATTTTATCCAAAAATTTCCCAAAAAATATTAAAATAAAATATTTGGGCAATATAGGGAACCTAGTGACCATATGTGACCTAATACTATCATACTACACCTATAAGCTTTGGTACCAATTCACTGCGATCTCAAAATCAAAACCTTGATCTAACCATTATATACCTAATAATAATAGAATAAAATAAAAAAAATATTCTCCAAAAATTAAAAATAAATTTATAGGGAAACAATGCTACATCTACGGATGCGATGCAGGAAGGAACTGACGGTGACAATCAAAATGCATGCTTTTCTTCCATTTTAAAGACGGAATGTCTTACACTTTTCCATACATATCAGACAAAATATAATACATGAGTAGTCCACCCTGATAACATCGCGTATACTAGAAAATCGTTGATGGTCCACATGAGTGACGCTCTCATCTGAAAGTTTTGCTCCATCAATATATCATATATTTGAACGTCGAACTGCCATAATTGTTTTAACTCACTCACCAATGGCTGCAAGTAGATATCGATTTTTTTTAAATTTTTGATCGGATAAGATAAGTGTCAAGAACATGTAATAGTCTTCATGCACATCTACAGTGGTAGACTGTAAGGGATCAAAATCACCAGCCAACAAGAGTACTGAGATCCTGATTGTCCGATAGAAGTGAATTCATCAGAACATAAAGCCAACCGAATATTCCTAGGCTCAACAGCAAATTTAGGATAACTCCTATCAAAATGCTTCTATGTCTCTCCGTTGGAAGGATAAGATAATTCTTCTTCATCCATCTTCCGTTTCTTGCTATCTCATGTCATGTGTTGTGTTGTATTTACAAACATATACATCCTATACAGTCTCTTTGTGATCGACAAAAACTGTATGTATTTGTATGGACACAACCTTGCTCGGGAAGTTGACTTTTCTTTGCCTCGTATTGGCTTATACCATTCGTCATGACAAAAAATGCATATATTTTTATCATTGTTCTCCTTGTAATACAACATGCAACCTGTCACTTTTCGTTCCCAGAATACGTATTTTTAATACATGTACTACTTCAATATATTTATCATGTATTGTTCTATATTTAAATCCCTTTAATTTTATGTTAATTAATTTTCTGCAATTTTATTTTTTGCATTTTACTTTCTGCTTTTATACTCTGCTTTAGCTTTGCTTTGGGTTCGACTTGGATTGGTTCAATTATGTTGGTTCATCATGAACCGAAACAAACCCCCACCTACCACCACCCCTTCATTTAAAGTCTCATCCCCATTCTCTCTCTTCATTACTTCACCATTACTCTTCTTCTTCCTCATCAACTCTCCCCCACCTACCTAGCCGCATAGGCAAGTGCCAACTTGCTTCTTGATGGATCTCCATTTTTGTTGTTCCATTGTCTTCCTCTCAAGATTCTTAGATACTTTAGTACTCAACATTTTTAATTTCCATGGCTCATTTCATGTAGATCAAAATTTAATGCATTTTCGGATTTCTTAGGTTTGATCTAGTAACTTTGTTATTTTTTATTTTTTTGATGGTTCCATGTTGTAGAGGATTTCGTTCTACCCCATTTTGACCTATGGAAGTCCAGATTTGGGCTTGGAATGAAGGTTTGGAGAGCTTGAAAGTAATGGCTTCCCATGGTTCTTCTTCTCTTTCAGAAAGTGGAGAAGAAGAACAGTACTTAGCCGCATGAGTTTTTCATGCGGCAAGTCTCTCTTGGCCGCATGAGCGCTGTTATTTTTCAGCCGCATGGGCTTGATCGGCTGCTTACCGCATAAAGATCAGCCCCGAGCCGCATGGACTTATCTGGCCGCATGAGACTCTTCTTTATCTGCCGCATAAGGCTTTGCTACTTTCTAGCCGCATATACATTCAGTCCCGCAGCCGTATGTGAACTGTCACATCTCAGCCACATAGGCTTGTACCCATCTCAGCCGTATATGGATAATATGTATAGCCGTACGAGCTCATCTTAGCCGCATGACTGCATGTCATCTCAGCCGCATAGATTTGGTAAGATCCGAGCAGCATAAGCTCAGTCTTCCCGCCGCTGCATGTTAGTCTAGCCGCGTGGCTTTAACAGCCGCTAGCCACATAGGATTGTCTTCTTTGCCGCAGCTTAGTCACATGGGACTTGTGTCATCTTGAGCCGCATGAGAGTTATTTTTGTCTCAGCCGCATGAGGCCTAACCTTTCTAGCCACATGGCTGAGTTTGTTCTTCTAGCCGCATGGATTTAGTTCCTTAGCGCATATGCATGTTTACTCAGCCGCATGAACCAATAAATTCCTGGTCGCATAAACTCTGGCCCTAATGCCTTTTTGGCTGATCCTTGTCCCGAATTGACATTGATTGACATTGACTGATCGTCTTGGCATTTATTAACATTAATTGTTATCTTGACATTAACATTAATTATTATCTTGATTAATGATTGATCATGCGTTCCTAGTTGGAACTAAGAGACTGGCTAGTCATCTTATTGAATGAAATGAATGAGACACGTTCATATTAATATGAAACTATTGTAATCGATTGGTCGATCCTGAATATTGGCATACAGGCACATGCAGGCTACAATTTATTTATTTATTTATTTATCTTACTAAGCAGCATATGTACTTTATGGTCAAGACATGATTATTTTGTGGTTAGTTTGATTGTTGCATTACGCTATGTAAGACTTACAACCTAAACCGCACGAGTATCGTTGTAGAGTTGTGCATATCGTACCCCGTACGGAAGTACTCATTTTGAATGACCATGATCCACGGCATAGAATTTCACTCAACGTAGAGACTATTAAGTTAAATAAAATAATAATTGCATGGAGAGAATGGATTCCTGAGTTCTTACATGGCAGCCCTATTTGGACTATTAAGTGCCCGACAGGCCGGCTGGTTCCCACAGATACAGCAAATCTGCCACACAGGCAGGGAACGGTATCTGCTTATATTATTTATTGTATATTGTATATTGATGACGGGCGTCCCGCTGGAAGTCGTCTAATTCATGATTGGCGCAATTGATTGACTGGATAGACTAGCCTTGCTTGCACATAGTAAGAACTGAGGAATCCTCATTGCATAATTCCAGGATAACTTGGACCTCACCATAGCAAGCCGTAGTAGTGAATGGCCGATTTAAATTGATTTGTTTGTGTACTGTATCTACTCTGTTACCTAACTGAGATGATCAGAATGTCAGGACATGACGGGCCAACTTATGTCCTTGTTTGGTTGAGAGGTTGGTTCGAAGTGTCGTGATGTTATATGAAATCCTAGTAGATAGCAGAGATCTATTATCATATTCCCTTATTACTGGCTTTATTTCTCATATCGTGCTCCCTTGCGGTACTTGCTATTAGAGGTCTAACCTCTCTGATTTTATATGGCCAGATTTAGAGTCGGTCCCCGAGGATCCAGCTTACTTCTACCTCCAAGATGGTCAATACTAGAGGGATGATCGCAGGAGGACTCGAGTGGGTTCCTTACTTTTTTGCTCATTTTGTTACTTACTTTATACTTTGCCGTTTGGTACCGACATGTTAGTCGGATTGTCTTGTACTTACTTTTACATAATTGTAACTAAGTCAGACTGCAGCTGATAATAATTGTGTATACTTGCTATATCAACTGGCTATGTTTTATAAGGCCAAATATCAAGAACATTTTGACTGAGCGTTTGGGACGCCTTACTGCTTTATCTTACATGTTCTCTATTACTATTTCTTGTTTGAATGATTGAGACAATAGATGTGAAGTGACCATAGTGTGACTTTTATGTAGTATGCATCCCCCTCGTCTTATTAGACAGCATTGATCGTATTATACGGTATTCCTCTACCCGTAATACGTAGCTGGCTGAGTCATTCCCCCGCTCTCTAGTATTCTGGTTCTGGGGCGTGACACAACCATTTCGATAACAACCTATCTTTTTGTAGCCATATCCGAGTTTTCGTATCATCATCTTCGAATTGTAGAAGTTTTCATGCAAGTCCTTTGATCCTTTTGGCAACAACTCTCTAACAAACTGAATCATCCGGTCGTATCATTCCTACGGCAACTTAAAATCAGACTTGAGGTTCCACAGCTGCATCACCATCGACAAGACAGAATAAGAATCACAATCCGGGTATAACAGAGTATCAGCATTATTGATCATATCATAGCTAGAACTCCTTTGCATCAGGATTTAGATCATCCAGATCAAAACTTAGACGGACCACATCAAATACCAACTCACGTGCCAGGTTTTGCTGCCGATATTCGAAGTGATCTACGACCTCGTTTTGAAGGAGGACTAATATTGTAGAAACAAATGTTCTCCTTAAGCCGTCCACTCCTTGTACTTAGGTACGCAACCCTTCTTGTAGAGATGCTATCTCACGAGATCCACCTCTTTAAATGGTATATTACTAAATTTGACACAACGACACTTTATGAGCCTCTCATCCATGAAATAAGATTGTCTACTGCCGTATTTGAGAAATTCCTCAACGCTAACCTTGAAATCATTCGTCAAACAATTCCTGCTATCATATCGTCGATTGTACATCCATGAATGGTCAATTAAGTATCGAATCATTGCTTTCTTGTACGTTAATGATTATGCACGTACCATATATATATTCAAACAATATAGATTAATTAGAAGCAAACTATGATTTATCAACTCATTGCTCTCTATCTATCTTGAGTACTTTGATATGTAATATATATAATTCAACTAATTAATTATCTAATTGATGATGCGTGGAGTATCAAGTACTTTGCTTAATGCCAAGTAATTATATCGTTAATTGGTGAACACACAAAAGTTGGTGTGATCAACACGCTTAAAACTATCAAAGGTCACCTTTCAATTAGCATAGATATTGTTGTAGTTGTTGCTACTATTTACAAAAACAAATTTCCTCATCATTTATTTTCAACCGTTACAATTTATTTATTCTATAACTTTTGAATGTTTGAATCATGTCCAGATTCAATGTATCACATTTTTTATCATGTGCTACAATTTTCGTAACGTTAAAATTTAATAGGCTATTTTAATATCCTCATTATTCTATCCTTTGGCAATAGCCTATATAATGAGGTTTCCTCCTCCTCTCTTTGACATGAAAAAAGATCATTGCGAAAGCTCTCTCTCTCTCTCTCAAATTCTCTTCCCTCTTGAAATATTGTTCTTCATTTGTTGCTCTGGGCGGAGCTAAGTCGGGGTCATTCTTTCGACGTCGTGTGCGGCAACGAGATTCCGGTGGAGCGAAGATTTTACTACTAGGGGCGTTCGGATTCAGTCTGCACATAGACCCGAACTAACTCTTAGGGCAGTGCTTCGTGCGCGACTTTTTCGGAAGCCGGTAACTTTAATTTAATATATTTTTTTGCAGATTTTAATCCAAAGTTTTGAAGAAAATTTCTAACAATCTAAGAGTTATTCATTTTATAATCAAAAACTTTCTCTTTGTTATAAATATTTGTACATTTATTTGCTGTCATAAATTTTCCAATAACAATTTTGCTTGCTGTTACATCTTCCACGGGTCAAATAGGTCAGTGGTCGCACACTTGTTCTTCTATCTATTATCGGATAGGTCAAACGGAACACAATGAATTACTTGCTTTTAGATTTGTCATCACTATATATATTTCATATATATAATTATTAGCCTACTGTTGCATACACAGTTGTTTGCTTGCTTCTGAATATATTAGCCTATAAAATTGAGTGCTTTGTCTGTTTACAACCTGTTTGCATGCTTACAATTTGCCTGTTTGCGTGCAAGAAAATTGAGTTTTGAATATATATTAGCCTACATTTTCGTAGAACCATTCACTGTAGCAATTACCTCTAAAATAATTTTTCTAGCCATTACTGTAGCAACTACTTCTAAAATAATTTCCTTAGAAAAATTTGTTGTAGAAGAAATTTGTCTACACAATTGCATACCATAGCAAATAATTATCTTACCAAAGTTTGTTGATACTTAATAACTTGCTTACAAAAGTTTCTCAGCAAAATTGCCTTATACTTGCCTATATTTGCAATTGTTAACTATTGATATTTACTGTTAAATATTGTTTTATTGGCATAGTGATAAATTACCATTTATAATTATTCACATTGCCATTTATTTCAATATCACAATTTATTACATTGGCAATACATATTGTCAATCTCATTTAGCCCTTAAGCATTCCATTGAAAATTGCCAGTCCAACATATTATTGCTTAACAAATATTCATCAAATTATTGTTAGACAGTTTTCTTATTTAATTGTCCTCTTTTAAGTAGCATACTGTTCAACAAATCTTTCTTAGATATTGTTAAAGAAAATTGCTTACTATTTGTTAAATAATTGTCACATTAGTTATATATATATATATATATATATATATATATATATATTGTTGCTTCATAAGACTGTTTCTAGAAATTGACACCTTAGACAAACATTATTGTGTTATTACATTGTGTCAATACTAGCATTTTCCTTACTCAATATTTTAATTTAGGCTAAATCAAACAGTTTATTGATTTAGTAAATTCCTTTAATTTTAAAGTTCTAAAGTAGAGGTTTGTTTGGGTACAAGCCGACAGGGCCCTTTTATCAACAAGGCAAAAAATCATCTAAGCGACCGGTACTTAAGTGTTCCTAGTGAACCTCCGCTTGCTGGGATCCGGCCCCTACAGCTAACCCAACATTATCAAAACTTAAAAAACTAAAATTTTAAAGGTCGATTACTAAAATTATTTAAATTGTTAATTTTAGCTTAAACCATCTTTATTGAGTAAATAAATCTATGTAGCCATTTGGAATCTTATTCTCAAGTTTTAAAGAGACTTACAACAGAAGAAGAATATAGGTCTAATGCCACAGCTAGGCTAAACCTTGTAGAAAGTCCTTGGCAAACCCAAGCGTAATCATCAAGAAGACCTCCTTCAAAGGGAATTGCTCTAACAAATCAGATGCTAACATGACTCTGAATGGGTCTTCTAGCTTCTTCAGGTCTGTATCAACCTATAGTAAACATTTCTTACCATTCAGATGATTGGTGGTTGGATTCTGGAGCAAATGTTCACGTTTCTTTTGATCGCTCTAGTTTTTCAAACTATCAGGAATCGAGTGGAGGAGGTGTGACCCTAGGAGATGGCTCAACAGCACAGATTGAAGGAAGAGGAAGAATAGATCTGAAGATGATATCAGAAAAAATTCTACCTCTCCATGATGTGCTTCATGTGTCGTCTGTCAGAAGGAATCTTGTTAGTGGATCCCTCCTTGTAGCCTCAGGATACAAAATTATAATGGAGGCCAATAAAGTAGTTTTTTCTAAGAATGATCTGTTTATTGGAAAAGGATTTATGAAAGATGGGCTTTTTGTTTTAAGTACTATGAATAAAAGTTCAAATCCTACTTTTGTTGCAAATGTTGAATCATCAAATGTTTGGCATGGTAGATTAGGTCATGTGAACTTAGGATCTAACAAAAGGATGATGAACTTAGATCTCATCCCTAAGATTCCTATAGATGATGAACACAAATGTGAGATTTGTGTTCCAGCCAAACATACTAGATTACCTTTCAAATCTGTCTATAGAGATTCTGAACTCCTAGAACTTATCCATAGTGATGTTTGTGATTCCAATAGGGTCTTGACCCGAGGCGGTAGAAAATACTTTGTTAATTTTATAGATGATCATTCAAAGTATTGTTACACCTACCTCCTTAAGACCAAAGATGAAGTCCTAGACAGATTCAAGGTCTATAAGTCCGAAGCTGAGAACCAGCTAGATAGAAAGATTAAGATTCTTAGATCAGATCGTGGTGGAGAGTACACCACAAATGATATGACTAACTTCCGTGAAGAACATGGAATTATTCATGAGGTAACTGCTCCTTATTCTCCACAGTCCAATGGAGTTGCTGAAAGAAAGAATCGCACTCTGTTAGACATGGTCAATGCCATGCATCTCAGTTTAGGTGCTCCTGATAATCTTTGGAGAGAAGCCTTATTATCAGCCTGTTATATCCTTAATAGGATACCCAGTAAGACTAATGATAAGACAACATATGAGTTATGGAAAGGTCGAAACCCTAGGATTAATTACCTCAAAGTTTGGGGATGTCTAGCTAAGGTAGGAATTCCTGAACCCAAAAAGAGGAAGATAGGACCTAAGACTGTAGATGTTGTATTCATAGGATATGCCCTAGATAGTAATGCCAATAGATTTATTGTAACCCATTCTGAAGTAAATGAAATCTCTAATAACACAATTATTGAAGCTAGAGATACAGTTTACTTTGAGAACATTTTTTCCTTCAAGGATAGAACCACCCCTTCATCTTCCTATAATCCTTCTCTTACTCCATCTACTAGTTCTCATGATCAAATACCTAGTTCTCAACCTGAACAAGTCATAGAACCTAGGAGGAGTAAAAGAGAAAGGATTGAAAAGAACTTAGGAGAAGGATTCTTCACATTTTTTATAGAGGGTGATCCCTCAACTTATGAAGAAGCCATATCCTCTCCTGATGCCCCTTTCTGGAAAGAAGCTATTAACAATGAGTACAACTCCATCATGGAGAACAATACTTGGTTTTTAGCAGACCTTCCTTTAGGTAGCAAACCCATAGGTTGTAAATGGATCTTTAAAGAGAAACTTAGAGCCGATGGTACCATAGAGAAATATAAGGCTAGATTAGTAGCCAAAGGTTTTACCCAGAAAAAGGGATTAGATTATTTTGATACATATTCTCCTGTTGCTAGAATTTCTTCTATTAGAACCCTCCTAGCCTTAGCTTCCATTTATGACTTGCTGATCCATCAAATGGATGTAAAGACAGCATTTCTAAATGAAGATTTAGAGAAAGAATTTATATGGAGCAACCTGAAGGTTTTATTGCTAAAGGTCAAGAAAACAAGGCTTGTAGATTAGTAAAATCTCTTTATGGCCTAAAGCAAGCTCCCAAGCAATGGCACAACAAATTTGACAAAGTCATTATAGAATTTGGTTTTGTACCAAATGAATATGACAAATGTTTGTATTCTAAAAATACAAATGAAAGTTGTGTTATTTTATGTTTGTATGTTGATGATATCCTTATTCTAGGATCTTCACTGGAACTGATAAATAACACTAAGAATTATTTATCTAACCAGTTTGACATGTAAGACCTAGGTGAAGCAAACCTGATCCTAGGAATATAAGTGTCCAAATGCAAAGAGGGTTATACTCTATCTTTAGCACATTTAATTGAGAAAATGCTAAGAAAGTTTGAGTATTTTGATAAGAAATCTGCCCTTACCTCTTATGACAGTAATGTTGTTCTCAAGAAGAACGAAGGATCACCTATAGAACAACATAGATATTCACAAATGGTTGGGTCCCTTATGTACATAACAAATAGGACCAGACCTGATATTGCATTTGCTATTGGGAGACTAAGTAGATATACTAGTAACCCAAACCAGTCATATTAGACTGCATTAGACAGAGTATTTAGATATCTTAAGGGTACTCTAGATTATAAACTTTATTATACTAGACACCATGATATTATAGAAGTTTACTCTGATGCAAATTGGATAACTGATTCACATGATGTAAAATTCACTACTGGATATATTTTTACCCTAGTAGGAGCTGCAATCTCCTGGGGATCATGTAAACAAACCATCATTGCCAGAAGTACAATGGATTCTGAAATGATAGCTTTGGACACTACCTGTACAGAAGCCGAATGGCTTAGAAATCTCATTATGCATATACCTATTTCTGTTCATCATGTTCTTGCAATTTTTATAAACTGTGATAATAAATCTGTTATAGAACTACTAAAGCATGATTCTGTGAATGCTAAGATGAACAGGCACCTGCAGCTGCACTTCAAGTCAATAAAGAGCCTATTGGACAAATCTGTGGTTCTTGACTATAAAAGTCATTAAAGAACTTTACAGATCTCTTGACGAAGAGTCTGTTTACTCTTGACGAAGAGTTTGTCTAGGACATTGATCCTAGAATCATCGAAGGGGATGGGGTTAAGCCCATAGTATAGTCACCAGTAGTGGCAACCCAACCGAGTCTGACTGGAGATCCCAAGAAGTCGGTTCAATGGGTAGAAACAAGCTGGACTAGGTGACTATTATGGAACACTGACCTGAGATTAAATTCTCTTTAAAATAAAAGCCCAAGAGGCTATACATGTGTACATTAATATCCCATCCCTATGGTGACAGTGTTCCTTTTGTGATATGGATAGGGTAAGTTTTAAAACTCTTAATAAGTCCAAGCATGATATGCAAGGTTGATTCCTATTACCAACCCTTGAGGACTTACCTATATGAGAGGTTGTAATGGCCGCGACTATAGGACAGGGCGATCCTAGACAACTCTCATAAATGTGTAAAAGTGCGTATGGCCAATCAAACGTGCCACCCGATAGACCCAAGTACCTCTAGCGTACTATGTGTGCTAATTTCTGATTCTGGTTCAAGAAGACTGATTCAAGGCGTAGTCCATCAAGTTCTTCTTCAGACAAAGACAATAGTCACTATGTGAGATTCAAGGTTGTAGTCCATCTCATTTATGCATAGTATTTAACTGCCCAGAAATCGTTATCACCTTTAACTTTCCTCTTTCGTTTCTTTCCTCTATTATTTCGAAACTTGGTTTTTGGGGGGATTGTTGTAGTTGTTGCTACTATTTACAAAAACAAATTTCCTCATCATTTATTTTCAACCGTTACAATTTATTTATTCTATAACTTTTGAATGTTTGAATCATGTCCAGATTCAATGTATCACATTTTTTATCATGTGCTACAATTTTTGTAACGTTAAAATTTAATAGGCTATTTTAATATTCCCATTATTCCATCCTTTGGCAATAGCCTATATAATGAGGTTTCCTCCTCCTCTCTTTGACATGAAAAAAGATCATTACGAAAGCTCTCTCTCTCTCTCTCTCTCTCTCTCTCTCTCAAATTCTCTTCCCTCTTGAAATACTGTTCTTTATTTGTTGCTCTGGGCGGAGCTAAGTCGGGGTCATTCTCTCGACGTCGTGTGCGGCAACAAGATTCTGGTGGAGCGGGGATTTTACCACTAGGGGAGTTCGGATTCAGTCTGCACATAGACCCGAACTAACTCTTAGGGCAGTGCTTCGTGCGCAACTTCCCCGGAGGCCGGTAACTTTAATTTAATTTATTTTCTTGCAGATTTTAATCCGAAGTTTTGAAGAAAATTTCTAACAGATACAAAGTATGAGTTATAGAGCAACTAAGTATCACGATTATAACTATGTAAGTGGCAATTTTGCACTAAATCAAAGAACATCAATATCACCGAATTCAACTTGCCCATGTGCTTGACAATTTGAAAAAAAAATTCAAAATCTGTTAATTTAGTTGCTACGTACATGGACAATATAAATCTTTTCCCTCAATTGTGTGCGTCTATGTGCATGGCCGAGTGTTTTTTTCTTCACAATATACAAAGAAAACGCTATTCACAATGAGAAGAGAAAAATTGGAAAATGGAATTTACAATGAGGATGCGGGGTCGGAGGTGGGTCGAAATCTTACAACGACGAGGATCGTCGGAGGTCAGTGTTCAGGCCGGAGACGACAGCTCGTTGTCATGAGGCTCGGGAGGTGGAGGGTGTCAGCCCCTGTTTTTCAGTTTTAGTTAAATTAGTGCTAATTAAATTTTTTAATGTCATTTATAGCCTTAAATAATTATTAGGAATTTTTAGGAATTTTTCTAGAATTTTTAAATGAATTTTTAATAAGTGTTAAATACAAAAAATATTATTTTGTAATTTATTTAAATGTTTTAATAGCATTTTGTAATTTTCTGAATTGTTTTAATAGTGTTTTGCAATTATTAGAATTGTTAGTATATCAATTTGTAATTTATTAGAATGTTTTAAATGCTTTTGCAATTATTCTAATTATTTTAAAGACATCCTGTAATATTCCAAATGTTTGTGCAAATTTAAATTGCATAGTGCTCAGCGGGGGAGCTTTATGCAAATTAAATATTGCATTCCCTAAGGCGGTGGTGTGTTTTTGTAAATCTATATTTAAGGGGGGGTTTTCTGCAAAACCACCACCCGACCGCCGACTTCGGCCGTCATCTTCCTCGGCGATTAACGCCAAAACCCTAACCCTAACCCTAATCGAAACCCTAATCCGACCGACCCCAAACCCTATAAATAGCCCCCCGACTCGACCCTAACCCTAGACTTCATCACAGCCGCCCTAGCCACCGCTCTGCACCCATCTTCCCCGACGAACGCCGCCGGAACCCTAGATCTAGGATTCCAGCCGCCCTAGGCCACGTCCCGACGAGCCACCACCACCAATCGACTCGCCGGAGCAAAACGACTCAGCCCAAATTTTCTCCGACGACCCCGACGCCTCCTCCGCCCAGTCGCCACCCCAACAGCAGCCCCGACTTGGACACGTACGTGTCATCTACCCCCCCTCCCCGGTGTCCTGTTGTATCTCGTCCTCATGCACATGACTCGCCTACACACGACAACCCGAATGGTAAGTGCGGACACGGCAAACGCGTGTCGTGCGTGTCGTAAATCAACCCGACACATGGACTCCTGTGTCCCTAACTGTCAGGACACAGGATTATTATTATTTTTTTTATATGTATAAATAATTCAAAACCTAAAATAAAACAAACCTAAACCCTCCCCCTAACACAACTGTCGGGCTGACCCCCTGGCCAGCCCGACCTAGCCTAAACCCCCCCTCCCCCCCCCCCCCCCCCCCCCCCGCGCGCAGCAGCTCGGGTTCGAGCTGTGCTGCTGTTGTTTCTTTTTCTTTTCTTTTTCCTTTTCCTTTTCTTTTGAATTATATATATATGTATATTTATATATATATATGTATATACTTATATTTGTATATATATATGTATTATTACACATACTGTTTTATGTATATACATATGTATATTTTCTATTTAGTACTCTTTTTTATTATATTTGTGTATATATATTATATATTATTTCTTTATGTATATATATGTATCTTCTATATATATACATATATGTTATGTGTATATATATATATATGTATGCATAATTATTTTAGCCTAAGTAATTTATGTAATATTTACATATGTATATTTTAAATATATGTAGATATTACTTGTCATATTTTATGACTATTTTGTAAGTTTTCACATGGATAAAATATTAATATTTATTTTACATTTTTTTACCACTTTGTATTTTTGGATGTATTTAAATTACTGCAACCATTTGGTGTCCAAGCCTAGCATGGGTATTTGGGCTCAAATGTGTTTTCACACATTCAAGACCTGTACAAGTCATATTAGACTTGATTCATGGCCTTGGGTCCTGTATTTGAACTTTGGTTCAAATTATATACATGGACAAAATACGCAGATAATTAATTATTGTGTGCATTGGTGTTTTTGATTTTCTAAAAATACTTAAAGTATTGCTAAAATTATGGAAAAATAGTTTTTAGATACTATGTTAAGTTAGCTAATTTAGTATAATTTTTGTAGTATTTAATTTACTGTTTTGCCACTAGTTTGGCATATAAAACCAAAACTCATTTTCTGTATACTTAGGAAAACTGATTTTTATAAAATATTTGTACTCGTTAATAAATTCCAAAAAAATTATAATAAATTTCTATGATTAACAATGATCACTTTAGTACTTTACTTTAAGAAAAACTAGACTTTTTGCCTATCTCAAAAATTGTTAGAACACAATGATCTTTTGATTTATTTATTGATTAATTACGACTTGTAGCTTTTTGTTTTATTTGGAGTTTTAGTCATGTTGAACCCCATCCCTCACTAGTATAAAGACCCTAGAAAGTTAGTTAACATAGTGTGTCACCCCACATTGGTCTCCTATGCCAAGTCATCACTTTGGCTAGGTGCCCAGTCACAAGTCGTATCGCACCAATTAGTGTCCTAGTGTTTTAGCTTAGTGTAAAACTAAGTTGTTGTATTTACTTCTACAGTGACAAGTTACCCGGCATCCATAGCGCATTGTTATCGCAGCTTGTTTTGTTTTGCTTTGCTAGAGGCAAGTACTTTCTACGAACTTTACATATTGTCACATAAAATGAACTGCAAACCCCACCATGTTAAATGCTGATCCTTGGGGTAGCAAGTTAGATCTCTACATGTTGTACTTTCAGTTACTACCATGCTTAGAACAGTCTTGATGTATCTCTCACATGATTAGAATATGGGTTATGGGGAAACTGATAGTAGAGTACGTGATCATACCCCCTCTTCAGTACCGAGCAAAGTTACATTTTATATGATACTGCGCCGTAGGCCTTACTCTCCAAGCTGTATTTGTACGTGTGTACATATATCGCCTTTACACTTGTACGTATGTACATTTTATTTACATTGTGCCTCAGTACATTGTACACCTATTGACCGATCACGTACCTGCTACAGTTTTAAACATTACATATACATCTGTCTCTATGACATATGTGTCCTTGCCATGATAGACTGTGTGATGCCATGCTTTACAGTTATTCCTCTCATGTTCATTTTCATGTTTCATATGCTAGTTTGCTAGATTTAGTACTTGCTCCCGTCCTGACAGGATAACGTTGTAGGTATACTTACTGAGGAGGAGTTGCTCTGTGATTCGTATTATGGAGTCACTGCCGAGGACCCGGTTTTGCCATACGAGGATGTTCCTGCGGGGAGACTCGTCTAGATTGCTTAGCTGCTTGGGATACTTAGTGTAGACATGTATTAGACTATATCATTTTGTAACTGGACATGTATCCAGTTTTACATTTCAGTTTACTTGTACTTGGATATTTTATTATATACGACGACTTTTGTGTTTGGAGCATTTATGATTCTTCTTCACTTATAGAACTGTTAGCACATTTCGTCTTATCTTGTTATCTCTAGAACAGCTTACTGCGCTTTATCTTAAGCGTAGGCTGGACATGGCTCGGCCCGGCCCAACAATTTGGGTAACGGGTCGTGACAGAGGGCGCGGGATAGAAAGGGGAGAGGGGCGATGCAGCGAGAAGGAGGGGGTCAGAAGGAACCGCTTGGGTGTCTTCGAGATAGAGGAGAGGAGGCGGCGGCACCGGGGGTCGGAAGGAGGAGGGTCTGGGGTCGGAGGCGTCTGGGGTCGAGAGGAGGGGTTAGTAGGAGGCACACCAGGGGTTCCGGGAGGAGGCACTGTCACGACCCGCTCCCGAATAATCGGATACGAGTCGGACACGCCCAGCCTTCGTCGATGGACACGACGAAGTAAGCTGTACAATACTAAGGAAAACTCAAAGTCACAATGTAATGTAACCCAAAACACAGCTTTTATAATGTTCCCAGAAATCACCAATATCCATCAAGTGTTTTAGTACAATGCCAGCCGGAGACAAATCCGGTCAAATGAAATAATATACAACAATGAATCTCTAAGATACAATCTCCAGAAAAATAAACTAAAATAAATAAAAAGCTGCAATATCCAAGCAATCACCAGCTCCATGTAATCTCCCACTCACCTGCAACGATTCTATCAGAAAAAAAGCAAAGTATAACCCTGACTAGACAATATACAATATAATCTGTGATCCAGAGTACAAGGTGAAACTAGAATACCAGAAAACTAGAACATGAAATGAAACTGAAACTGCGGTACCAGAAATGAAATGTAAAACTGCAGGCAATGGATGACAATCAAGATGCTAGACAATGAACACGGTTATCAATGTACAAGGCAATCAATCACGACAATCAATATGCAATTGTGACCATTTTGAAATATTAAAACTAATGTGTGACCGGCTTAGGAACAATCAATCAATCAATGAGGCAATGAGTCAATTCTACAAGGTACGGCTTCATCGTACGTGACGTGTACGATTAGGCTATCCACAATACCTATGTTGGGTGTGGTTACACAAAAGCTAATATTTCCCCCAATCCCGCAATGAACAATGACTCACAAGCAATGAACAATGGTACAAGACAATCGTGTGTAATTCGTGTCAGATATGAGAACATGGCACATGAAGGTAAGACAGAAAATAAGGTACAAGTCAAGTCAGTGTACTTGCCTCGGTTTGGTTGCACGAGAATAATACTGCATGGTTGTAGATCACCTGTTATATTTTGTACAATTATTAGGGTTTGAATAATGACAATTAGCTAACCATATAGATAATTAATTATCTATAATAATTATAGGCAAAACTAACTAGCAATATTTATCTTGAAAATATATATAACATTGATTTACAATAATCAATAGTAACACTATTTTTAGAAAATAGATATAGCTATATAGTTTTTGTTATACAAAATGTCATTAAATAACAATTAAAGGTTAAAATCCTTATTTAAATATTTATGTAATATAATACTTAGTAAACATCAAGATTTGAACATAATAGAAATATTATTATAACATATAAACCAGCAGTAATTTGCTTACTAAATATTTTAAATGACTATTTAAGAAATAAACATACTTTAAAGTATATCTAGTGAATTACTATAAATTAACAATTATTTATCTACAATTATATGAGGAAAATAACTGATAACTAAACTAATACTAGTTAACAAGATTTAAACAATTAATAAAAAAAATCAGCCTTATATACTCAGCCCATTCTATTAGCCCAAAAACTCAGCCTGGAAGCCCAGCCCAACTTCTGTGGACCAAAACCCAGCCCATCTTAACTCCACTGCTGCCATTTATATATATATATATTTTTCCTTTTTTTTTATTCCTCGGCCCTTACTCGGCCCGCAGACCTTTAGCCCACAGACCCGGCCCATCTTGTAATACCTATAGTTCGTATTACGTATCTTGGTATACGTGTATGTATTCTTGACTCGTATTACGTATTTTTTTGCATGGTTATTTTGGCATGTCATTGGTTATGGCTTAGCTTGGTTCGGCTTAGCTTGGTTTGGTTTGCTTGTGGGTTCATTATGAACCAAAAGAAAACCCCCACCTACCACCACCACCCTCATTTATATTTCCATCTAACTCTCTCTCTTCATTTATTCTTCTCCTTCACTTCTTCTTCTCCACCATTTACTCTTCCACCTACCAGGAAAGAGAGCTAGGCAAGTGCAAACTTGCTTCATGATGGATCTCAAGTTTTATTGTTCCATTCTCTTCCTTACTTGATTCTAAGCCTCTTTAGAACTTGATATTTTTGGATTTGATGGATGGATTCTTATAGATCTAAGTTTGTAAACTTTTCGGTTTTTCTTGGTTTTGATCTCTAAAACTTGGTTATTTTCGAAAACTAGTGTTTCTATGTTGTAGAGAATTCAATTTCATGCAGTTTTGGCTTTTGTTTCGCTTGATTTCGACTTCGGATGAGGAAGTTATGGCCAAAACAATTTCTGGTCATTTCTATGTTCATCTGCAGCATGAGCAGCATGTCGCAGAAGGCGCATGTCGCAGTAGGCGCATGTTGCAATGAAGCGCATGTTGCGGTAGCCGCATATCATGTCGCAGAAGGTGCATGTCGCAGTAGGCGCATGTTGCAATGAAGCGCATGTCGCGGTAGCCGTATATCATGTCGCAGAAGGCGCATGTCGCAGTAGGCGCATGTTGCAATGAAGCGCATGTTGCGGTAGCCGCATATCATGTCGCAGAAGGCGCATGTCGCAGTAGGCGTATGTTGCAATGAAGCGCATGTCGCAGTAGCCGCATATCATGTCGCAGAAGGCGCATGTCACAGTAGGCGCATGTTGCAATAAAGCGCATGTCGCAGTAGCCGCATATCATGTCGCAGAAGGCGCATGTCGCAGTAGGCGCATGTTGCAATGAGGCGCATGTCGCGGTAGGCGCATATCATGTCGCAGTTGAGCCACATGAGGCACATGTCGCGATAGGCGCATATCATGTCGCGCATGAGCCGCATTAAGACGCATGTCGCAGTAGGCGCATATGGTGTCGCAGTTGCATGCATGTCGCAGAATAGGCCGCATAATGCATATTTTGACTATTACTAACTGTTATATGTCCTAATTGACTTAATTATTGCTCGAATTTCTCCCAACTCCCAACGTGGAAGTTGTAGATCTTTTCCTTAGCAGCAAGAATATGTCTCTAGTTATTTTATGTAAGTTTCTCTCATTCATAATATTGTAAGAATAGAACACGATAGTGGCCCGCTGTGGCGCACTCTTGACAAGTAAACTGACATGATATATCTCGGCATGCTGTTACGACAGCTAGCCTGACATGACAAGTATGAAATACCTGGACACCGTGGGCGATTGTGTTTGTACAAATAAACTGGTACTGTCTTGCATCATATCTAGGATGGGGATCCCTGAGTACCACGGCCAGGGGTACCTACTGAAATTGACTAAGGCTAATTAACTAGAATGATTCAGTAGTCATGAAGAGATTCCCAGCTACAGGCAATCCCGTTATCTGGGCGCATTAACGGATTTGTAGCCTACCGACGAGTAGGGCACATTTCCAGCACACAGTTACGTGTTGCATTCTTCATAACGGACATTCGACCCGGATAACCTGGATGGTCTGCAGGGCTTGTGGCTGTTGGGATAATCTCATTGCATCTTGCTAGTAACTAGGCCTATGATAACCCTAGTTAGTTAAAAGTATAAAGCCGTACTCTTGATTGGCCGTGATTGATTGGATGAAGTTTATTCTAGCTTAGTCTTATCCTGATCCTGTACAAGATTGTATCAGGACATGATTTCTTGTATCGATAAATGATGGGATACCAAGTTCTGTTCAGATGAAGGGTTACAACCCCGGTCCTTGTTTGGTTTAAGGGTTGTAACTTGGCTATCTGAATAGTTCCATGGTTATCTTATCATATATCGTCATGCTTATTGTGCCCGCCTTAACAATAAAGATCAGGGGTCCAGTTCTGTTCAGGCGAAGGGTTACAATCCCGGTCCTTGTTTGGTTTAAGGGTTGTAACCTGCCTCCCGGAGCAGTTCTGTGTCCTCTCCTCGTTTATTGTCTTATTGTAACCCCCTGTCATGCTCGTCATGTTTTACCTTTACTTCAATACCATGATTATTTATACTGGCCTTAACAATAAAGATCAGGGGTCCAGTTCTGTTCAGGCGAAGGGTTACAACCCCGGTCCTTGTTTGGTTTAAGGGTTGTAACCTGGCTTCCGGAGCAGTTCTGTATCCTCTCTTCGTTTATTGTCTTGTTACCTTATCAATAGTAATTGAAGCGGGTTTCTATTCAGGCGAAGGATTGCAACCCCGGTCCTTGTTTGGTTTAAGGGTTGCAGTCTGGCTACTTGAATGGTTTCTCCGTGTTCAATATATTATTGTTATCTCAGCTATTATCACTATCTTTTAATTACCTTTACTATTTATTTGTGATATGCTGGTTTTAGTTCCTAAGTGAAGCCTCCTTTGTGGTACTTGCTCTTTCTGGGGTCTGACTCAGCTGGTTTTGTGTGGCCAGATATCGGAGCAGCACCAGAGGATCCACCTGTCTTCCAGCCCGATGGTGAACACCAGGCGTAACCAGGGCAACGAGTGGGTTTCTTTTGTCCTCCCACTCTATTTGTAAAATTATTCTTTTGAGGCGTTTAGCCGGCGAGCACGTGTTAGCTCGTATTGCACCTTTATTTACTGTCTGCCTACGGGCTGTAACATGATTGACAAATCCTAGGGTTGATCATGTATTGACTAAAACTCTTGCTAGTCCTGATATTTTGTACGACTAGCTTCATGATCATCCAATATGTAATGTATGGGACGCCTTACTATTGTATATTGATGCTCTAATATCTTGTGACTGCTACTACTTGCTTGTGATTGAGACAATAGGTTTGATCTTGACCATAGGAGACTGATGGATTGTAGTTAAATCCTCATATATCTAGACAGCCGTGACCGTATAGTGACGTAGATTCCATTTTATTATACGTAGCTGGCTATGTCTGCCCCCGCTCTCCAGTATTCTGGTTCTGGTCCAGTATTCTGGTTCTGGGGTGTGACACATCTGCCCTAATATAATCCATTCTGTCTTTCTCTCTCTTCTTCATTCACTCGACGAACAGAATGTTCGAGAACCCAGCCGAAGACTCCGTCTTCTTCCTCTGCTCCGGCTGCTCCGGCGAAAACCCACCGTTCCACTTCGTCTCCTTCCTCCAACTCCTCCTTCTTCGTCTTCCTTCTGCTTCGAACCAGCTTCTTCCCCAGACAAGAGTAAACCCTAACCCTAAGCTCGTTCTTCCTCTTTCTCCTCTGGTCTTCTTTCTCCAGTTTTCTAGCCTCATCTCGAAACCCTAGGTTCTAGGCTTCCGTCGTCTTCAACCTCCAGCTAGGACCGAACCTATTCTCTTCCATGAAACCCTAGATCTAGGTCGTCTATTCCGGCGAAAACCCTAGTTTTTAGGTTCAGGAAACCCTAAGTCTTCCTCTGGCCCGACCAACAAAGTTCTCCGCCGACCAAAAACCTCTTCCACTCGTCTCTGGGTTCGAAACCCTAATCTCAGCCATCTCTCCTTATCCGGCTATAACCCTAGCTCCGACTTCCCATGGCCGAAACCCTAGGTCGTAACCCTAGTCCATGGCTGCTTCCCCACTCCCAACTACAAACCCTAGCTCCCAATTTTTGGTCAGAAACCCTAGATCTCTAGGTCTTCCCGAGCTTCCACAACCCTAGGTTAGGTTCAGGAAACCCTAAGTCTAAATATTGCTCTCCACTTCGTCTTCTAGTTCGGAAACCCTAGGTTAGACTCCCCACAGCCCCAAAATGAAACCCTAATATCCAGTACCAGAAAAGAAGAAGGGTCGAGAAAGAACGGAAGCTTACCAGCCTGAAGAGGAAGTCGATCCACTGCGGCGAGGTGCTGAGGTCCGAGCAGCAACGATGGCGACGGCTCGTGGACTCCTTGGCGGATCTGATGGACCCATGTCCGATCTGGACACGATGATGGAAGCTTCGTCGAGATCGGCGAGGAACTCCTGCGGCGGCGGCTACACGGTCTGGGGACGACGGCGAGGAACTGGGATCGAGACGGGGTCTCCTCGGGCTCGGTGCTCGAGCGCTGATGGCGGTGGCGTGCTGAACGAGGTGGCTCTCTGGGCGAGCGTCAGCACGAGAACCGAGATGGTGCAGTCCTCGAGGCGATGCTGATGGCGGTGCACGCTGTCTCCAAGGCTCTGGCGGTGGCGGGGTCTTCGAGATGGCTCACTGCTCGAGAACAGAGGCGGTGGCACGAGGATCGGGGTGACGGCGAGGTGCTGTGATGCTCCGGCGATGACGACGGTGGTCGAACTCCGGCGGCTCAGCCTCCTCCAGAGAGGAGAGAGAGAAGAGAAAAAAATTGTAGAGAGAGAGAGATGAGAGAGGGTGACGTGTCAGGGAGAGAATTGAGTGGAGTGTACTGTGCTGTCAGAAATGTATTGGGCTGCGTGTAATATATAGTAAAATAATATGTGTGTGTGAGTGGCACAGTAGGTAAATTAGGGTAGATCTGGGGGTATTGTGTGATGGCAGTGGTAGGTAAATACGAACAGATCTGGGGGTAAAATAAAATGGCAGTGTGGGTAATAATTTGTAGATCTGAGGGCAAGAGTGTATTTCTATACTAAATTAGTTTGAGAATAGCTAACAGAATTACAGATTTCAAATTTGAATAATTTAACCGAATTTCCAAACTGCAAATGTTTCCCTCCAACAGTTTTCAAAATTCGAAATTGAAACATATTTTCAAATACCAAAATCCAAAATATTTTCCTCCACAGATTTCAAAATACAAACTGTTTTAACAGGTTTTATTAATTATAAATTACCAACTGTTTGGAAAATAGTTACTGTTCCTCCAATAAAATCATACACTAATAAATCCAAAAATGATAATTAATTCTTTAACATAATTAATAGTTACTAATTAATCCGAAAATAGGAATTGACCCTATAACATAATTAGCAGCAGTTACTAATTTAATTATAAAATCAGTTTTCTTAATACTCAATATATAATTCCGGAAATAACTAAGAATATTATTTAAAGACAAATAACATATTTAAGAAGTCAATAAATTCAATATTACGAAATTGAATACCTATACATAGATATTTATTTAGCTACAAAAAATTTGTTTCAACCATTCATAAAATCAATCAAATTATTATTACATCAAACTAGTATTCAAAAATACTTTCCAAGTTGACTAAAATTCATTATCATCCGAAACTCAGTTTAATCGAAATTGGGTTTTGTAAGAAACAATATTTAAATCCAAAGAAAATTAGGAAAAATCTCAAAATTTACCAAATACGATTTTGGGAGTTACAGGCACACCGGAGAGAAGGGTTCGAGGAGGGGGCCGGGGAGGGAGTTTATTTTTTTGGTGTGTGTGTGTGTGAAAATGAAAAAACCAAGTTGTTCTGCCAATATGACATTTCACATTGACGGAATGAGTCTATTGCTGATCCGTTGCTAGATCTTTTTTTACGAATTAGCGACTATTTTTTTGGGTTAAAATTTAATATTATTTTTGACGGTTATTAGTCGATGTTCCGTCGCTAGTTAGCGACGGAAATGCTTCCATCGTTGAGTTCGTAGTTTTGTATTGTAACTCAACATATATCTAATATCCTATAAACATATTTATAACAAATCCAACTTCAAATATATTTAATATTTAAACTATAGCTACATGATATTATCTAAACATATATTAACAATTTCAAATGTGGAAATTGCTGAGAAACCCAATTTCGGGGTTGGTTTTTATGAAAAACCCACCCGCAGGATGGGTTTTATGAAATGTCCAGAATTATATATTTCCACGTTAAGTATTCCAAGATTTCCTTTAGATGTTCTGTATTTACAAAATTAATACCATAACTACCCCTCCGCACAAACTCATATTTGGATTGCGATTCTCTTCTTCTTCTTCTTCTTCTTCTTCACGAGAGATCTGAATTTCATTGCTCTCATCTTCAGCAGAGATCGCAAAGATCGTTCGTAGTTCACCGTGCTTATTTTCAGTCGAACTCCGATCATCACTCATCTTCTTTTTCTTCTTCTTCTTCTTTTCCGACAATTAGGTCAATTATGGAGAGAAAATCTTCTTCTTTTCATAAGAGTTAGCATCATTTTGAAAGAAGAACGAAAACTCTTGAATCTTTATTCATGTCAAATTTCTTTCAACAAAACAAAAAAATAAAAAATTAGGTTTCTGTCAACTGTTTTTCGTCGATATAACACGAAGAATAATCATTCTCCTGCATTTTAACAAGGAGAATGTCATTCTCCGTATAAATTAGGCATTCTCCGTGTTACTAAAACGGAGAATGGCTAACACGGAGAATGGTCATTCTCCTGTGTTTTAACATTTGAATGACCATTCTCCGTATCATTTAACACGGAGAATGACCATTCTCCGTGTAATTTAGCACGGAGAATGGTCATTCTCTTACGTTTTAACACTGGGAATGGCCATTCTCCGTGTAAATTAACACGGAGAATGCCATTCTCCGTGTAAACGTGTTTCTAACACGAAGAATGGCCAATCTCGAGCGTTTTAACACTGGAATGACCATTCTCCGTGCTAAATTACACGGAGAATGACCATTCTCCGTGTAATTTAAGACGGAGAATGGCCATTCTCCATGTAATTTAGCACGGAGAATGGTCATTCTCCGTGTAAATTAAGACAAAGAATGTCATTCTCCATGTAATTTAGCACGGAGATGGCCATTCTCCGTGCTAAATTACACGGAGAATGTCATTCTCCATGTTACTAACACAGAGAATGGCCATTCTCCGTGTAAATTAAGACGGAGAATGTCATTCTCCATGTTACTAACACAGAGAATGACCATTCTTCGTGTAAATTAAGACGGAGAATGTCATTTTCCGTGTAATTTAGCACGGAGAATGCCATTCTCCGTGTAATTTAGCACGGAGAATGGTCATTCTCCGTGTAAATTAAGACGGAGAATGTCATTCTCCATGTTACTAACACAGAGAATGATCATTCTCCGTGTAAATTAAGACGGAGAATGCCATTCTCCGTGTTATTAACACGGAGAATGACCACCCTCATGCGAAATTAACATTCTTCGTGTTCTAATACGGAGAATGGTCATTCTCTTGTATTTTATGGTCAGTTGAAACTTTGGAGGGCCATAACTTTTGACTGGGAGGTCGAAACGAGGTCCGGTTTGTCGCAAAACGAGCGTATCTTCGAGGAGCCTGAGATAAACGATTTTATCGTTTGTCGGCCTTCTGAAATTTCAAAAATGACTAAATTATTCCTCCTCTCATCTTTCCTCCTCCACCGACTGTCACTACCCCACCGTCCCCACCCCGTGGTTGTACCACCCTTGTGCCCCCCCGACCACCTCTTCATGTTGCGGCTGCAACAACCCGCGCTCCCGCCCCCCTCCCCGCGCTACGGCTACACCCCCGACCCCCTCCCCGCGTCGCGTCCCAAACCCCCGCCTAGGGGTGGAGGCGGGTTAGGGCGTGGCGCGGTCGGGGGCCGGGGTTGTGCAGTCGTGGCGCGAGGAGAGGGGATGGGGGAGCGAGATTGGTTCAGTTCGGAGGAGGGTGCGACGGGGGAGGTGACAGCCAGTAGAGGGAGAAGGGGAGGGATAATTTTATCATTTAAAAAAAAATTAGGGTTTTGTTATTGATACCTGTTAAAGTTGAGCGTATTAAGTTAAAAAATTCCAATAATTGAGAATATCAAGTTATAATTTAGCATATTTAAAGTTAACTTTGAATAAGCTATACTATAATGGGATAAGTTTCAACAAAGGGAAGCCAAAAGCGTCCTTGAATTTGCTTTGAGATGGTTGAGTAAAGAGTTACTGAAAAAGACCTCTAACAACAAAGTTACGTCTGTAGACTCTAAGAACAAACATCACTTTTACAAGATTCCGCACAGGTATCATTAAGCTCCTCAAATGTGTCTCTTAATTAGAAAATCTTTCTCCAACCTATCGAGTAGAAACACCTTGTCCGCTGCAACAACGCGTCGGTGCCAAGCTAAAGGTACACGGTCGACTTTTTTTTGTCTCTGGATCTTATCTAACTATAATTTCATCGAAAATGACGACTTTATTCTTTGTTCTTTGTTCTTTAAAAAAAAATAGCAATAGTGGAGACGAGTAGCAAGCGATGGCGACATAATTAAGAAATTCAAAAGAATCAAAAAGATAACTGAAGAAGTATAAACCTGATTGAATTCAAAAGCCAAAGTTGTATATCTATATAATATAGTTATGCATGTAGGTATACATAACTTTATCCAGGTCCCTTTTCAAAAAAATATTCTTGTGTTCAGTGTGGATAGGTATAACCTTTCTGGCTAAACGGATCGGTCTCGGAATCGAACCGCGGGAGAGATGTGCATGTCAGGGTCGGCCCTAGGGTAAGTATGACAAGCCATCGGCTTGGGCAACCCCCCGGTTAGGACAAACCCACCCCTCACCCTCCAGGCTCCTAAGTCCCACATCTCGGCCAATAGAGTTTCTGCGGTCCACCCCAATCCTTCCTGTCAGTTGAACTAACAATTATTTTTGCCCATATTTTGTGTTTTTATTGGGAAGCCCTCAAGTAGCTCAAGTCAGGAGTGAAACTCAGAATCCAAGCTCCACACCGCCGTCAAAACCGAAAATATATTTTTCTAGAATTGATATCAGTATAACATTTTATAGCTTGTTATAAAAAAATTTCTCTTTTTCTGAAGTCAAGGGCAAGGAACAACAAAAATTATGTCCGGATAGGACAACCCAACCTCCTGAGCCGGCCATGTGTGAGTGTAAAAAATAAGAACAGTAGGCACAAAAGACATACAACACAGCGTGCATAAACTCCCGTATCATGTTAGGCCGAGCATCTGAAAATAAATAAATAAATAAATAAACCTTTTCCAGGTCAGAACTACTCTTTTCCTGGTGATAGTCTCGAGTCTTCGCCAGGATCTCCGGGCGTAGTGGCATGTTAACTTTTGTGCAATGTTGCCAACCTAGTACCATTATTTTCTACAATAATCCCATTTTTATACTCAAAACCCTCTCCAGAACGTCAAGGGTTATGGCAATAGGAGCTTGAATTAGGAGTTCACATCTGGATGATCCGAGTTTAAGTGCGCGTTAATTGTGCAGGTCAGCCCTTCTGATTCCACATTGGCAGGAACGAAAGTGTTGGTCGCCATCGAAACCGCTTCGATCATCATTGACAATCTTGAACTATAGCTCGTCTACTTGGGCTAACAGTATACTTTTTTTGACTTGGGGGTGGGAAAATCTTACATTTTCTGACGAGATTGGCAGCTATATAGACTTTTGAATCAGCAGGCGGGAAAACTAATTAAGAAATTACATGGGGAACGAATAATATTAAGGGGGCGTTTGATACACGAATTTTTTTTTTTTTCAGATAAATTTAGGGTGGAAAACCTATTAGCAATATTGTTTAGGTTATAAAAAATTATTTTCCGGAATTGTGAATATTCTGCTAAACAATTTATCCATAAAACATGATAATCGTATACAGAGTAGGTGGGTATATGTTTTGTCGGGCAAATTCTTTTTCCTAATACTCTTTTTAGTTTGTTTTCCAGTCTTTTTGTTCTTTTTTTCATTCTTTTGAGAATTTTTTTTGGTTTTCTGTTTTTTATTTCTTTTTTGGTTTTTGTGTGGTTTTTTTTTTTTTTGAATTTCTCTTTTTTTAATGAATTTTTTTTAACTGTTTATTGGTTTTTCGTAGTTTTTTTTTTATTATCTTTTTTACCTAATTTTGGCCTTATTTTACCTAATTTTGGCCTTAAGGCCCGACAACGGTATACCGGTAGCGATGTACCGACGGTATACCGAATGATATCTTCTTTGAGTTGAAATGATTATAGAACAAAATTGTGTCAGACCGGGGTGTACCTTTGACTATGATACTATTTTTCCAGTGTATTCTAATATGCGTTCAAATCGATCCACATTCGTCGCCTTCAACTTCTCGAGCTTCTCTGACACATTGATGACGCTCGTCGCACTCCAGAATATTCTCCACATATGTTGAAAATCTCATCCAACACCAACATAATGTGCTTTCATATTTTGGTTATTATTTTTCAAGTAGTCAAGTTGAAAATATATGCTTGTAAATCATCTTGTTGCCAAACAGGCATAGAATAAATAAAGTTACTCTAGTCCAAGCCCTATTTCAAGCCCCTTCTGGTTATGTATACTTCCTTTAACAACTTTAGCCATATTTAATGACAAATGTTAAGGGTGATACAAAAATTACTAGGAAACAATACATTTTTGACAATTATGTGCATCTCCGGGACTGTCACAGGACTGTCAAAATTTTGACAGTTCTGAAAAAATAGGACTGTCAAAATTTTGGCAGTCCATATAAAATCAGGACTATCAAAATTTTGGTATTCCTAAAATAATAAGGGCTGCAAAAAAAATTTGTAGTTCTTGATATATATAAGACTGCCAAAAGTGTGATTTTTCGTAGTAATTCTTGTAGTGACCTTAATATTTGTCTATTTACACGGTGTCTCACGCATGTCGTGTAGTATTCCCTTCCATGTGTGTGTGTTTTGATTACCTATAGGGTAATGTAGCATCATGGTTGGTTCAAGTTCTATCTTGATAAATCCTTCCCCGAGATCTGAATATGTTTCTTCTACATTTCTGAGAGACACAGTTACATCAGCGGTGACAAGAAGTTGATTCTTGTTAGTGGACCCAAAGCCTAAAATTATATTACCAAATACTTCATTTGCCCTGTGATATCTTACTCTAGTTGCTAGCAAAGAAATATGAGGCCTTGGTAACATGATATATTTAGCCTGCCATTGAGAGAATTTCTTAATGCTTGCAGTATCTTTCCAGGATCAAGTAAGTTTATGAGATACCAATTAAAATATATTAACAAGGATACGCATTTTGTTAGTGTTTTTAGAGATATTGGCCCTCAACATAGTTGAATGGACAAAAGGGATTCAAAAAACCTGACACCAAAAATTTGGGATAAACAATATGTCGTTGTATCAGTTGAAATTTAACAGGCACGCATGAGATCAACAACAGATGCAACTGGCATAGTTAAATTCTGAACAAAAATGCTTTCTGTAGTAGACCACATATTTCGACAAAAAAAAATTTATCTGATTTACATTCTACACATTTTAGTCCATAAAAACACATTCTACACATCGTGAACCACTCAAACAACACTGAATGCCGACTGCAAAGTGGAAGAGAAACGTGTCGCAATGGTCTGGGATGCAAATTGCTGAATCTGTTTCTTGGCATCTGGGGAAACAAAACAAACACAAGAAACAGCATATCAACATTTATGCATATAGAATTTTTGGATAAAACCTACCAGTACAGTTACATATAAGGAACAGAAAATTGGACGGCAAATAAGGGTAAATAAAAATATTTTTCGTGTACGGCCAATGAAGAAACCAACTGCCATAGAGAAACTAAATCAGTAAATACGCATACAAACAAACATAAATGAGCTGGGGATTTGTTTGTGTGCTGAGCATATGCATGCGTGCCACATAACGCGTGCAGCGTGTATGTGCAAAGAGAGTTTGATAGTGAAACAAGTTCATTAATCAGTTACATTATGTTGACAGAGAAACATCTCTACAAAAGCAAAATATCTTGACATTTTGAAATATAATGTGTCTCCATTCCATGTCTCCCATGACTTTCATTTCTACCACGAGTATGAGGTTGAAGCCTTTATGTGTGGTTGCTCTCTACAAGCAATTTTCTCCACGGGAGAAATTTGGTTCCAGACCCTATTTTTACAAATATGCTCGACTCTCAATAGATTCCTTCTCCACACAAAATCTATATTTTTGGGCTAGATATGGGTTTTATTTTGGACACAAGTGGCCCTATGTTTTCACACACACACATATACACAAAAACAAGAATAACAAAGCCTTGGAGTCGGCCATTTGGATCCTCGTACCGGGTGTCCTCCCTAATATATATATATATATATATATATATATATATATATATATATATATATACACACACACCTTCTTTAACATTTCAAAACATGTTCGTTGAAGCCTACCTATAGTTCTAACAGCTCCATTAACCACTATATTATAACGCATCCTTACCCCCTACAGAAGCATCTATTGATCTGTGTTGCACATGTCCAAACCACTAAAGTCAATTTTCTTTCATCTTGTCATCAATCGGCGCCACCTCTTACTTCTTATGGATACATTCATTTTTATTATAGTCGCTCATCCATCTTAGTATTCTCATTTTAGCTACACTAACATTCTTGACATGTTTCTTAATTGTCCAATACTCTGATGTATAAAGCATGGTTGAACTTAGCAATTTTGTACAAGAAAAATTCAACTACAGAGGTATCTTACAATCACAAAGTACTCCGAAAATATTCCTCCTTTTTAGCCATAATATTTTAATTTTATGTATGACATCTTTCTCAATCTCCATCATGACATGAATGATCATAAATATCGAAAACTAACACTTTTAGTTATCTCATCCATATGAACACCCCCCTCATTTTTCTTTGACTTCACGTTAAAATTATATTTCATATACTTTATTTTTTCCCTAATATATATATATATATATATATATATATATATATGGATCGGGAGCGGGCGAACTCTGCGATCGGGCTAGGGCACACGCGGGGGCTTCCCCCACGGCCGCCGGACCCCATGGCCGGCGGCGGGAGGACGACGGCGAGGTCTGGCGACCCCCCTCCCGGCGCTGGGGGGGGGGGGGGGGCGGGAGCAGGTGCGGGGGGGTCAGGCGGACCCCCCAATGCGCGTGCGAGTGGATGGGCTCCCCCCGGCGGCTGGTGGGGGGGCGGGAGCACGGGGGGGGGTCGAGCGGACCCCCCGGTGGTGTCGACGACCCCCCCAGGAGGAGGGGGGGGCCGGGCGCGTCGGAGAAGGGGTCGGCTCACCCGGGGAGGGGGTTGAGGGATTTGGATCCGAACTTCGTTTTCGGAGCGGGGTCCGGGTCCCTGGGGAGTCAGTCGAAGGGAGAAGGATGGACGACGGTTACGCGCCGGCGGGTGGCAAAAACCGGGGGAAAGATGAGCGGCGGACAGGGTCAGGCTAGGGATCGCCATCCCGAAATCCGTCAGAACGGGACTGCGTCTCGGCCCATCCGGGGTTCTGGGGTGTCGGCTGGGCGATCGATGGGCTGGCGACCGAAGGCGACTGCGACGGCTAAGGGGAAGAGCAAGGTAGTGGATATGGATGTGCCGGGACCGGGGACTTCCCGTCCGGTGATTGTCCAAAGGCCTATTGGGGCTACCCCTCGGCCGGCTGGACGGTCCTGGGCCGAGATCTGCAAACCGGTGGGACCGAAATCTCCCACATCTATGGAGTACGTCCCGCCGATCAAGGTTGGGAGGGGCTATCGGGCGGTGTTTCCTGCGGAGGAGATCCAGCAGGTGACAGCGTACTGGGAAAATACCCTCGTCCTGTATGTCTTGGGTAATAAGCCGTTCTACGGGCAGATCCGGGGCTATGCAGCGAGAGTCTGGAAGCCGAAGGGGAGTATGGAGTTCTATGCTCGAGAGAACGGCTTCTATTATGTGAAGTTCGGGCTGGCGGAGGATGTCGCGAGGATTCTCCAAGGTGGCCCCTGGACGTTTGACGGCCGTCTGATCATTCTCAAGGAATGGACTCCAGAGCTGCGATGCGAGAGGGAGGTTCTGAATGCCATCCCAGTTTGGATCCGATTTCCTGAGTTCCCGGTTGGATTTTGGAGCATTCCACTGTTGATGCGCCTTGCTAGTCTGGTGGGCACCCCGATCAAGGCGGATGAGGCCACTACCTTTCGGACGAGGTTGATGTACGCGAGGATCTTTGTGGAGATTCGGGCAGGGGGGGAGCTCCCGAAGATGTTGGAGTATGAACTCCCTTCTGGGGAGGTGCTGACCCAGAAGGTGGAGTACGAATGGGTTCCACATACTTGCTCTCGCTGTTCCTGTTTCGGACATCTTGCCAGTGCTTGTCTAGTGGCTGGCACTCCGGTGGAGCCTTGCATCCCTCCTCGTGAGGTACCTGATGCCCCATGTGATATGGATCTCAGAGAGGATAGCGGAGCGGTGGTTCAGGAGGAGGAGGCTACAAACCAGGGGAGTGATGCCAGTTTGAGCCTTGTTGTTTCTACCCTACCTGTCCCTACGGGAGGGATGGGATCCACTAGCCAGGGACCGAGTAGTATAGTCACCAGACGCATGGAGGAGGTGGAGACTGAGGCACGTGGAGAGGGCGGTTCGTCTGGAGGGCAGGTTTACTGTAGGAAGAGGCGTGTGGTCGGCCTGCTACGGGATGGGCCCTCCATGATGGGGAACCGTACCACAGACAGAGAGGAGGAGGTGTGTGTCGCTAATCCGGCCTGGGCGTTGGTGTTATCTCAGGATGTTCCACATCAGATGGTTCCGTCTGGCATGGATGAGGATCTTTTAGCGACGGATGCGACACCTCCCCCAGGTGTCGTTCCGGGTGATTTTCAGGGGGCCCCTACTTCTCATTAATTAATGGCCATTATCGCCTGGAACGTGAGGGGGGCGTGTTCGCTAGGGAGGTGGAGAGAGATTTGTGGGGTGCTCAATAGAGAGAAGTGTGACATTTCTATTATCTTAGAATCCAAGATCAAAGGGGAGAAGACGCTTACTCGGCGGACCCCTTCTCATTGGGCCCAGTTGCACAACCTGGTCCTGTGTGACATGGCCAGGATTTGGGTTCGCTGGAACTCAAAGAGTTGGGATGGAGACCTGATTTTGATGACAGAGCAGTTGATAGCCATCTCCTTCGTGAACAAGGGTGGCTTCCGGTTCCTATTGGGGGCGGTCTACGGCCACAATGACAGGAGGAGAAGGGAGTCTCTCTGGGGGGACATCACTCGGGTATCCGCTGTTGCTGAGTCTTCGAGTCTCCCTCTACTACTGCTCGGGGACTTCAACGCTCTTATGCATCACGCTGAGAAGCTGGGTGGTCGTCCGGTCCCAGACTCTATCCTTCATGATTTTCAGAGATGCCTCCTGATTGCGGGGTTGCGGGAGCTGTCTCGATCAGGCTTCATCTGGACTTGGCACAACAAAGCTACTCTCAACAGGGTTGCTTGTCAGCTTGATCGCGCTCTGGGTAACGGGGAGTGGTTCCGGCACTTCCCCAACACTTCGGCTGAGGGTCTGGCTGCTGGGACCAGTGATCACTCTCCTATCCGGGTTGGATTCTCTGCTCGTCCTCCTGGGAAGTCGTGCCCGTTCAGATATAACAACAGTTGGTATCTTTCTGAGGGCTACATGGAGGCTGTTACGGAGGGGCTTACTAGCGGTCAAGAGGGGACGGCCCAATTCCGATTGGTTCGTCGTCTTAAGGCCACGAAGAGAGCCCTTCGGAGCTGGGTGAAGGGGTTGCCCAAGTCCACCTTAGAAGATAAGGAGGTGGAGCTGCGGACCCTGCAGCAAGATATGCAAGATGACATGCTGAATGGGGACCTGGCTGCTAGAGAGAAGGAGCTGGTCGACGAAGTCAACATCCTGAGGCTACAGAAGGAGATTAGCTCGGCTCAGCGGGCCAAATGTTCCTGGCTGAAGGATGGCGACCGCTGCTCCAAGTTCTTTTACGACGTTATCCGGACCCGGCAGAATAGGAATCATATATCCCAGCTCCTCGACGTTGATGGCAATCTGGTGGGGACGCCAGCGGAGATCCAGGGCGAGGCTGTCAGGTACTACTCTGAGTTATATTTCCAGACTGACTACCTTTCCGTGTTTCCAGAGGTTGTTACGAAGAGGTTGGTGACCCCATTTGGGAATAGCATTCTTCTGGCTCCTGTCACTTTGGAGGAGGTGGAATCTATTGTCAAGGCGGCGGACCCCAACAAAGCTCCTGGTCCGGATGGCTTCAGCAGTGGTTTCTTTAAACGCCATTGGGATTCTCTGAAACATCAGGTCGTTGAGGTGGTCCAGGAATTCTTCACCAAAGGAAAGCTTCTGAAAGAGCTTAATCACACATTCCTGACCTTAGTGCCGAAGAAGGAGGGAGCGACTGCTTTGGCGGATTTCAGACCCATTGCGTGCTGTAATTATCTCTATAAGATAATTACGCACCTTATGTGCCGGCGGATGGAGAGGATCATGCAGGATTTGGTCTCCCCGAATCAGGCTGCGTTCATCAAGGGGAGGTCGATCGCTGAGCACAGCCTCCTGGCCCATGAGATGGTAAGGGATTTCAGCAGACCGGGAGGGGAGAAAGCTTGTGTTAAACTGGACCTGAGGAAGGCATATGATATGGTCAATCGTGACTTCCTCTGTCATTTGATGTCTGCCATGGGGTTCGCGGATCACTGGGTTGAGTTGATCAGGGAGTGCATTACGTCCCCTACTTTCTCCGTTCTCATCCATGGTATTCCTTATGGGTACTTCCAGAGCAATCGTGGTATCAGGCAAGGTGACCCATTATCCCCTTACCTGTTCACGTTAGTTATGGAGTACTTTACTTGTTTGATGGATCGGGCAGTGCACCGGGGTCAGCTGGTACCTTTGTTTCGGAGGATGGTCCCCCCAGTTACTCACCTTATTTATGCGGATGACCTTCTAGTTTTCATCCAGCCTTCGCCGGAGGGGCTGCAGACGCTTGCGGATATTATGGATGATTTGCAGGCTCTTTCGGGTCTCCAGTTGAACAGGGATAAAAGTAGGGTCTATTTCAGCGCCCTATGCACACGGAAGGAGGAGAGGGCTGAGGTGCTGGGTATAGCAAGGAGTGATCTTCCGGTGCGGTACCTAGGGGTGCCTCTCACTGTCAATTATGCTCGGGATCAGGATTGCACGAGTCTGGTGGAGTATGTTCAGAAGCGAGTTGAGGGTTGGCAAGCAGCTGGATTATCTTTTGGCGGGCGCATCGAGTTGATCAGATCGGTGATCTCGGCAGTGGCCCATTTTTGGCTGCAGTCTATCCTCCTACCTGTGGCCACTATCCGGCGTGTTGAGCGTTTATGTGCCGACTTCATTTGGAGGGGGGGGATGCATGCGATCTCCTGGGACCAGCTTTGCCGTCCCAGGAAGGAGGGCGGAGTGGGGCTACGACCGCTGCTGGAGATCAGGGAGGCCTCTTCGCTTAAGCTGGACTGGAGATTTATCAGCAGAGGTTCTCTCTGGGCGGACTGGATGCACAGTAGATACGTGAAGCAGGGTAGTTTTTGGACGTGTTCAATCGACAACAACCACTCGGTCACGTTCAAGAACATATTGCGACACAGGGGGGTTCTTAAGTCTGCCATCCGGAGGGTTATGAAGGACGGGTCGAGCACGGATCTCTGGCTCGACCCTTGGATTGATCGGCGGTCGTTGTTAGACATCAGAGGAGTCCCGACTTATCGGGAGGACAGACGGGGTCTGACATGCAGTCGTATCATTCGTGATGGGGAGTGGAGACCGGATTCGTATCGGTTCACCGAGGAGCTGGGCGGGAGCATTTCATCTATTGCCATTGATCCGTCGCTGCCTGCGGATCGGTGGATTTGGGAGCCTACTGGAGCGCCTGCCGGGACGGGGGAGTTCCTATTCCGTAGCTGCTACAACCTTATCCGACGAGCTTTCCCGGTGTGCTCTGATTACGAGTTCGTCTGGTGCAAGGGTCTGGCCAGGAAGATGCAGTTGTGTGTCTACAAGCTTCTACTGGGCCGCCTCTTGACTAGAGATCGCCTGAGATCGTTTGGGGTGACGGTCCCTGACCCCACTTGTGTGCTGTGCGGTTTGGAACCTGAATCTATTAAGCATATTTTCTTCGAGTGCCCGCTGGCTTGGCAGATTTGGTTGGAGCAGACTCGGGTATTGGGAGTGTTCGCCTCTGGAAAATGTGTGGGTGACATCATCACGGAGATTCGAGATAGCAGGGGTAGGGGGCAGGACTGGTTCCGAACAGCAAGAGTTCGTCTGGCTGCTGCGGTTTGGCACGTATGGCGGGAGCGAAACCGTCGGATTTTCGAAGGGCTGATCACCCCTCCAGTTGGTATTCTCCACAATATTGAGTATGATGTAAAGGCTATGGAGAATTGAGAGTGTGAGTGGGAGTCCCACTCTGTTTGTATGTTGTACGATTATGGTTGTTCTTTTGGAATAAAATTCACCCTTTTTCCAAAAAAAAAAATATATATATATATATATAACAGAAAAGAGGTAAGACATTGCACATGGGTTGGCATGTCCTTGTTGTAAGAATTGACTCAATGACATAACGTATCACTGTACTAATAATAAATGTAAAATTTCAGGACTAATAATACTATATTATCAATAAAAGTAACATTTATACTGAAAAAGCAAAATAGCTCATGTCAAATTAAACCTTAGATAATAATAAATGTAAGAATAGAAAATATATTATGGAGATAAAAATAACAAAATACAAGTAAAGATAACATATTTACTTTTCTTTTGTACTTTTAAGAAACTAATTACTTAGTTACATATATGATTTGAATATTTTTGTAACCAAAAATCTACAAATCAAGTGGTAGAGACACTTGGCACAAGTAGGAGAGAGATTCAATCCTTAGTGGCCTAAAAATTAAGTGTGCAAAAAAAATGTTAATATTTTTAAGAAAGAATGAGAGTGCTAAAAAAATTGAGACAAAATGAGAAGAAAGTAGGAGAGAGAGAGAGAGAGAGAGAGAGAGAGTGGGAGGGAGAAAAGGGTTGCGGGAGGAAAAAGAATAGGGAAGAGAGATTTGTTTCAAATTTTATGTCATTTTCTATGGGAAATTTGGACTTTTCGCGCTGCCCACATGGGCTTTATAGCCCTATAGTAAGTGTGCAATTATTTTTAAACAGTGTATAAGGGACCCCTTGAGAGTTGAATAGGTCATCAGGGATCCCTACAAGCCATTGTTTTGAGAGAGAGGGATAGCAACCAAATTTTCCCTCCCTCTATTCAAAGGCTGATAGAATTCCTTATAGTCATCTACTTCTGCATGCTTTAACAATATCCTGATAACAGAGCCCTACACATGAGTCTCAAAGAGAAAATGTATGCTCTATCCTTCAATCAACCAAAACCACACCAAGCAAGAAAATACTCCTTAAGCAACTTCATCCATTTCTCCCTGGTGAAGCAAGAACACTTCTGTCTGTAGTAACTCTTTTGAAGTTTCTTGTTGCTGGAGACTAAACTGATACGTGTAATCATGAATTGTATAGGAAAGAGAATATGATGAGCATACTATGAGTGACCATGTATAACGATTATACTACATAGTGAACTAAAGTGTACATGTCTATAAGTTGACAATCAACAGTACTGTTCGCAGCTAGAGTTGAAGGATTTACAACTGCCACCACATTCAAACTATGAAAGAGTTTCATGTAGCAATAATTCTGCACGAGCCTTGGGTAAATTGGCAACTACCGAGATACCAATAGTTCAAGACAGTCAAAAGGAAAGTGTAACTTACTAACAGTGCCTGCTTGTCAGGGCCGGCCCTGGGGTAAGCCTGACAAGGCTTCGGGCTTGGGCAACCCCCCTCCATAGGGCAACCCCCCAGGCCATTTAGTTTTCTTAGGACCGGTCCAACAAAAGTTCAAATTAAACATTTATCTTTCAATAAGGGTAAAGGGCAACAAAAATTAGCTCCGGCTAAGGCAACCCAAACCGCGGGGCCGGCCCTGCTGCTTGTTAATATTAGTTTAGTCAGGTAGTGGGTACTAGGCAACATTTACTATTGCTCCTTAATGTCCGAGACTTCCAAATGGTTGGGAGTCTGCACCTATGCCATAATATGATAATACTGCTCGGTCATGCCACCAATGTACTCCATACCCTACTCCCTGTAGAATGCCCTCACATGCAGCACAACCAATATTTCATTTTATTTCTTTTTTTAAGAAGCTATATTCAAAATTTTCAGCTGAAACCAAATAATAGATGAATTATAATGAAACAGAATGGTCAACAAGTTGAAAATCAGCTATCGCAGAGAGCAAATAGGTCAATCCAAACCCTAGCCTTGGAAACTCACCCACAAGTCCTAACAACTTTTAGAACACAGAAGCACACATGAGCCCTCGGACCTTAAAGTAAGGTGAAGCAAAGGATTCAGAGTTAAAAGGCGAGCTTCAGAAATTTTATTTTTGCTCTACTCATAAAAAGAAAAGATAAATGCACCTAGTGATGATCGCACAGTGACATTGCAATTCACAGAAACATCTTTCATCTAAATGATCACATCATCAACAGGAACAAAAGAGAGAACTATAATATCCAAAACCAGCTTATCAAAATAATTTGATGTATTTAGAATCAAGGGGGACAAGGGAGAAGATCACAGGAGGAAAACTATGAAGAATGAAAGAAAACCTGTTATTACGAGGTTACAGGAATCTCAAAACCAAGGCCTTGAAATTTATGATTGGTTGAAGAGAGGGAAAGAAATATAGGCTATAGCTTAGGGTTGGAGATGAAAAGAGTTGTGAGAGAGAAGGAATTGTCAATAGTTGTGCCTCTTGTGCAATCTGTTGTAATCCTTGCTAAAGTACAAAATATTATATGTATTAAGAGAGAACTCATAGAAGGATAGGATAAGAAACAAATAGATGTACACCAGCATTTGGAGGTGGCAATATCGATGGCTCCTACTGATGAACCATAACTCGAGAGAGACGGAACTTTATGATGAAGTTTATTTGTTGATATGCAATTATGCCGGACACTAGACACAAAAGCTGGCAATTAGTTTTAACTTTATAAAAGCCAATTGTTAGAAACCCTTTATAAGTGCTTCAAGAGATAAATCTTCATGACAAAGAACAGTAGGATGAAGCATTCATTTTAGAGATAATTGTAATTCATAACAAGGATTAAAACTGTCAAACAATCATGTCAATTCATTAAAGGTTATGGACATCCTTGGTAGATATTCCATTTAGTTCATAAAAGCCAATTGTTAGAAACCCTTTATAAGTGCTTCGAAAGATAAATCTTCATGACAAAGAACAGCAGGATGCAGCATTCATTTTAGAGATACAATGTTCATCATATTGTAATTCATAACAAGGATTAAAATTGTCAAACAATCCTGTCAGTTCATTAAGGTTATGGAGATCCTTGGTAGATATTCCATGTAGTTCAAAACTAAAAATTAGTATGCACTTGACAGTTATGAATAAAAAGGAAAAGGGGAAACTTTGTACAGGTCCCTGAAATTTTTTAAGAGTGATTCGTGGACCCAGTTGAAAAGTCAAGTAGTTGTAGGACTCAGGTACATGGGCGTGTATAGCCCAAATGGCTAGTAGCGATGCCAGTTTGCCCCCATGCAAATGAAGAAATTTGATTGATCTAGGGACCTACTATAAACAGACTTTTTGACAAGGGCACCAGCCAGTTTACCAAAACTATTAGGTGCACAGTGCACGGGACAGCGACAGCGGCAGGAGGGAGGTTAATGAGTGGTTTTCCAATGAATTGGCGATCTCTGGTAGTCAGGGTAAGACTGACTTCTCACACTCTGGGAGTGAATGGGAGAATCCAGGTTGGTGGTGGGGCTTTAAAGAGTGACTTCCTCTTTGGCATGTGATGATGACAGCAGTCACAAATTGGACAGGAAAGCTAATTTATTTCTTTACTTTAAACAAAATCCATTCTTCCTCTCAGGGCCGGCCCTGGCCCAGGGCCCATGAAGTAATATATATATATATATATATATATATATATATAACATAGAACTAGTATGTACCATGACTCTCTTCTAACACAAAACAATTGTGATGTAGTGATTATTATGTTAAACTTGCACATTAGAGGTCCTAAGTTCAATTCTTGGTGGCAACATTGTTTTTAATTTACTTTTATTTCAGTTTTTTTTTTACATTATATACGGGCCCCATTTTGAAAGTTTGACTAGGGCCCCCATTAACTCAGGGACGGCCATGTTCCTCTAACTATATATCATCAAATATTATCTACTAATTCATCACGCAGTCGTCTAAGAAATACAATAAAATTCAAATTTAATATGCTCAATAATCAAATCTGAATATATAGTTCTAAAGTGAATATGAATATATGTGGTACCATAAAAATATAATAAAAAATTACAAAGAAAATAAGGTCAAAATTATAGTTTTAAGTAGTAAATAATATTATTTGGTGATTTAGATTATACCTTGGTTATAAAAATAAAAACAGCATTTATCTTCATATTTTTGAAGGAATATAAGTACAAACATCTATATAAAGGATAAGAATAACACAATATTGACTAAAGCAACATTATAGTGATAAGTGATTTAGATTATACCTTGGTTATAAAAATACAAATGGCATTTATCTTCATATATTAGAGGGAATAAAAGTACATCTATACAAAGGATAAGAAAAACACCATATTGACTAAAGAAACATTACCTATACTACTATATAATGAGAAAAGCTAAGCTTCACCGTGAAACTTTTTTCCCCGAATATAACCTTGCATATGTTTACTAATTAAAATTATTCATTAAAGTTAATAAGGACAAGTAGGTAATTACAGAAGTTATTTGGTTTTCCTAAATAGTCTTGAATAATATATATAATAATATAACAATACTAATATAATAAGAAATTTAGAATAATTAAGAGATGTGTATTTTAGTCTTCTCAAGTAGTCTTAAATAAAGATTAAAATAATTATAGCTCTTTTAGTCTTCCTAATAATAATCTATAATATACGTGAACACACGTGCATATATACTAGTACCGATAAAAATAATAACATATTGATGAAAGTAACATTATAGTGATAAAAATAACATCATAGTGACTAAATTAACATGATATATATATTGACCAAGATGTGATGGTGGTAAAAACACCATATTGACTAAAGCAACATTATAGTGATAAAAGTAAAACAATTTTGACTAAAGCAACATGATAGTGATACATATAACATTATACCATTGGAAAAAATATTAATTTTAGGCTACTTCAAATAGAGTATCATTTTCTAACTACCTTTCAATTTTTTTCATACTACTAATTTTGTGGTTTAAAATATAAAGGTATAAAAGTTAATAAGATATTAATGATTTGTATTAATTTAAAAACATTAGGAATACTTGCAACACATTAGGCAAATATGTAACTAATTTTGCACATCCATAACAAATTAAAACATCTGTAACATTAAGAATACTTATAATGGTTGTGTTTATAGATTTCATATACACTCTGATTCCTAACAAAATCAGATACGGACTGCTCCAAGTGCAGGTACTGAGTCGTCGCACCACACACAAGCATATACGGATTCTTGGGTTGAGTGGATTATGGAGAAATGGCCTTGGGTAGGTCCCCCACTACGGCCAGGTGGGGGTAGAGTTAGTATTCAGATCTAGGCTTTTGGGAGTAGTAGAATAGAAGCTAGGTTTAGAGTTAGGGTTTAGGGAGGCTTAGGGAAGATGGTGGCTGCCAGGATTTTGTGGAGGCTAGGGCTTAAGGGATTTTGTGGGGATAAAAGAGCTAGTTCCAGAGAGAATTATGATATGATACCAATGTTGAGAAGTCGTCTCAATACAATGGACTTATTTTATTTTGAGAAAGAGTGTACATTTATATGAAAGAGAGAATAGGTCTCCCTTCCTATAAGCTTCCCAGCATGGGAATAAACTAAGACAACAAAGAATATGGATGGTTCTCTCTTACAAATGATATTTCATAGTTATGCATATGGATTTAAAATTATAAAATTCCCACGATATAAACAAATGTTTAGATTCAGAATCATAAAATTTGTGTAGTTTAAGCTTTAGGAAACTGTTTTACTAACAATTAGACATCTATTATGCCTTCTGGAGTTTGGTTCTGTATGTGTAGATGCTGATTCTATAGTTCTTGGAGAATATTAAATGCTGATAAGAAATATATACGCACATGTGGAGTAGCCTGGTCAAGAAAATGCTGAGAGAACAAACTTAAACCAAAAAGTAGAAGAAAGTCATCCCAGTTTTGGGTTGATTATATGAATCAGCCAGTGTAGACTTCATTCCTATGAAAAGCTAAGACTTGAACTCAACAAGCTGGGTATTTGGAAGATTCAATGCTATCAAAATTTGATGAGCTCAAGAAAGATGTCCAGCAATCACATGGTTAGTTGGGTTTCATACAAAACATGTGTGATAGAGACATAGTTCCCTTGATTTGTATAAGACGGATACCGCCATGCTTTATGGATCAGAGATTTCAATGTTGAGTAATTGAAAAACATATCCATAAAATGAGAGATCCCAGAGTTGAGCAATTGAAACACATGTCCACAAAATGGGCATAGCCAAAATGAGAATGCTAGGATGGGTGAGTGGAAATACATTTAAAGATAGGATAAGAAAAGTGTGTACTAACAGAAAGTTGGAGGTGGCAAGAAAGGAAGATAAGATGACATAAAAGCATCTTAGGTGGTTTGGACATTTGCAACATAGACAAATAGATGAAATGGTTAGGATTGTAAGATATCAGCTAAAGGAGCTACTCAAACTAGGGTGAGGCCTAAACAAAAACTAGGACTGAGGCTGCAAAGGAGGATATGGTGTCGTTAATGTTGCATAGGGCACAGAGCTTGAGAGTGCCAAATGGAAGAAAAGGATTCAAATAGCCGACCCCTAAATTTGCTATAAATGTTTTGTTGTTGTTGTATATAGTCCTCTTGATAAAATCAAGGTTGTAAAAATCGTTACTCGGCCGCTAGTCGGTTCGCAGGGACTAGGGATTAATCGGAGACTAGTCGTATTAGTCGTTTCGAGTTTTTTTAATTAACAATATATATGCAATATATATGCAATATATATATATATATATATATATATATATATATATATAGTGCGTGTGTGTGTGTGTGTGTGTGTCAAGGTTGTAAAAATAGTTAGTCGGCCGCTAGTCGGTTCGCGGGGACTAGGAATTAATCGGAGACTAGTCGTATTAATCATTTTGAGTTTTTTTAATTAACAATATATATGCAATATGACAATATATATGTGTGATATATATGCTATAATTGGGGACTAGTCAGCTGTCGGCGGGGATCGGTGGTGTCGGTGGATGCTAAGTCAGTAAGTAGGGGGGTTTTTTTTAATCTTCTCCTTCTCCTCTTCTTTCCCTGGAGGCTGGAGGCTGGAGACTGTTCTTTTGGGTTTTAATTTTTCTTCAAATTGAAGTTCGGGTCGGATCTGCTACCCGCTTTTTTGTTTCCCCAACAGCCCAATTGGCCGAGTAGGAAACGCCTAGCCGACTGGGCCTCCTAGTCGGCCGATTTTTTTCGACTAGGGGGATCCGCCGACTTGTCGGCCGACTAGGGGCCAAATCTAGTTGGTTGGGTCCGACCACGGACTAGTCAGACCAACTAGAAGGACTTCTGCAACATTGGATATAATCACTTTGTCTTAGCAACCATTTCTATAGTGTTGATATTGCAACCTCATCTGGATGAGAGTCCCCTCTCATTCCAGTAAAGTCTAAAAATATTGCCTAAAGTTATCCCTAGTTCCAAATTATCATCAAAATCATCCTTATTTCTAGTAATGGCATCCTCTCTATTCTCAGAATCTCAAAATCTGTTCTGGCAGTTATCTCAAAAATACATTCCAGCATTACGAAATCCATTCAGGCTTGCAAAGGGCTGTCTCTACTGTCAGTAAAAGATGCACGCAATTAACCAAAATAACAACCTCTACATTGTAGTACTATCTTAAGCATCAGTGTTACCAGACTTCAGAAAACGAATAATCATATAGCAGTTACCTTTCTGGCATTTGGTGAAGCCAACAATATTTGCAATGCTGAGGGTCAAACAAACTCCAACTACTAGCAGATAATCAGCTTGGAACCTTATAAGCGAAAATATCCCAAGGAATATCCATGCAACAGCCTGCATCATGAGAAAAAAGTTCCTCTGTAACTACATGTACACGATGAGAATTAATGTGCCTCTAGTAGCAGAGCTCAAGACTGAGCTCAGCTTTATTGAGGAAACGCATAAAAAAACCGTGCTCCAGCTTGATCTCAGATTGGTTAATACAACAAAAGTTACAAACCAGATTCAAGATGCTTGAATAATTATCAAAACAAGCTTCAATTCTTTGTCAAGTTCAGATAAAGCTGAAAGCAGTGACCCATAAACATCAAAAGGAAAGGATTTGAGAACAAATTATTCAGTACCTTGTTGAGAATCAAGAAATGGTTGGTACACACCCAAAAAATAAAAACAGCAAGCTCATACTCAGACGAAAAAACAGACAACACAAAGAAGCATTGACACAAGACCTAGGAACTACCCCAATAAGTATCTTATTGGAATCTTCAAAAAAAAGGGCGAGCAAAGTGATACAAAAAGAACTCTGTTCTCCCTATTCTTTATCTACGAGACTCAATGTTCCTATTCCATGGACTGCTTCAAATAGGGTATCAGTCTACAAATAAATATCCTATAGATAATGAACAAGTATGAGATCTAATCTGCTTCCATATTCTCTACAAGTCAAATTTTTCTCAAAGTCAGGAAGTGTTACTTTTGTGCAACATTCAACAGCAATATCAACAATTATAACAATCAACTTCAGAACTTCATGTTTATAACTTTATATTCAAGTATGACACTAAGAAGCCAAGAGAGCATAATTTGGAAGAGGGTACACAGACTTGAACAAGCATCCACATACTACCAAATAAATGCACCACTTACGAGCAAGTAGCATTTTACGTCACCCAGTAAATCACAAAAAAGTAAACTACTTAATTATGAGAGCCACTTTATCTATTTATTAGTTTCCTGCTTGAACCAAAAGGCATCTTGACTTTCACCAGGTTCTCCATAAGCCTGATTAGTGGATGGGATATCTTATTGGAATCACTGGGTTGATGGAAATCCAGTCTACTTATGGCTCATTTATCAGCTTTGAGTGCGAGTCCGGATCTGTGTCTCATTAAGCCCTTCTTGTGTGCTGCTGCCCTTACAGACCAAACCCTTCCTTCTGCCACTGCTGATTTTGCTGCTGTACCCTGTACCAGACCACACAAAACCCTTTTCCTTGCTGCCCATCATTTCTATTCTCACCTTCAAATTTAACATCTATATTTTCACATTCTGAAGCTCGTCTTCAGCTTTCCTAAAGAATTAGCAAAAAACTAAAAATATGTGGTGCTTGTTTCTATTGCATCTCTATCCACATCATTTCTCTTTTCTTCCTTGGGATGATCTACAATGGCCAATGGTTGCGTATGCCTGCATTCAGGAGCTAATACATTTTCATATTAAGCCCTCAAAGGTAAATAGAACATATGTGCTTCTATGTGAGAGAGGAGATGGTCCTTAACAGAGCTGAACCGAGGAGAAGGGGCAACCCCAAAAGCTTGTTTAGGGCTTTGTTCTTGTTGCTTCTATGATGTACATCCCGTACATAGTTCATCTTGTAAATTTCTATAAACCAACTCTTATGAGACGTAGAAGTTAAGACATTTATCCAGTTATCCAGATATTAACCTTTGAAAGTGTAAATCTGTTTCTAGTGAACTATGGTTGAGATCAAGGTTCTAAACGGCGGTAGGTGGGTGGGCGGCGGAGAGGGTCCGCCAACCGCCTAGGCGTCTAATACATCTTGCCTATGTGTATGACATCCTGCATATGTATGTAAACACTAAATAAAATATTCAAGAAGCTAAAATTAGTTATTTGTAATTTTGAGGGTTTCAAATTTATTCAGATTGACAATATCTTTAATGCAGAATATGCAGTTGGATTCCCCCAACTGACATTAGTTATAAATTAGAATAAAGAGCGTCCAGAGTCCAAAAACTATGACGTTCCCTCTTCTTTCAGTTTTTTATATAAAATCTATAGTTTTTTTTTCCGAAATACACGTCCGCCTCCGCCGCCTCAGCTACGCCTATGCAGCCAGTTAAGTATTAGTAGTAGAATTAGTAGTATTGGGCTTCAGTCCCACATCGGATAGAACAATAGTGAGAGGGGTTAGCCTCTCATATATATATATATATATATATATATATATATATATATGTAACTCTCTCATCAACAATAATTATCTCATTATTCTACTCTACATGGTATCAGAGCCATAACCCATCCACTCATCTCCACAAAACAAAACCCTAATCTTAGATCCCGTCCCCACTACCTGATCAGCCCCCCCCCCCCCCCCCCCCCCCGTGCCACCCTTCTGCTGCCCCCTCCCCAGCAGCCCGCCTGCTGCTACCCCCATCCTGTATCCTATACTAAAGGTGTACATAAACCCTAACCCAGCCGCCACCTACCCCAAACCCTAGCCGTCTTTTCATATTAAAAAAAACATTGTGATCCTCAGAGGGTAAACAACGGTTTGTTTGCTGGAACCTCCGACTCTCAACATTTGACTTCAGGAATTAACAAAGAGCAGACAAGTTGTTTGTTTTGCGTGAATCTTTATTTTTGTCAGTGTTGTAAAAATTCCTCTAGGCGGCCGACTAGTCCCCGACTAGTCGCTAGTCGGCCGCCGCCTACTCGACTAGGGGCTAGTCCCCGACTAGTCACTTGTCGGCCACCGTCAACTCGATTAGGGGCTGGTCCATCCAAAAATTAGCCAGATTGGTACTAGTCTGGGCTGCCGTCGACTTCGTCAAGACAGCCGTCGTCGACTCTTTACTTTGTTGCTGCATTTTTCTATTTTTGAAAAAAGTGACTAGCCTACTCTTTTTTTATTTTTACTTTTGCTTTGTTATCTCTTTGCTACTGTTGTTGTGGCTCTTTTTTTAATTTTTGCTTGTTACTTTTTTTTGCTTTTGCTTGCTACTGCAGCTGTAACTTTCCGTACAAAATAGTAAGTTGTTAACATATTATTTAAATATTTATCGAAATAGAAATTTATGCAAAATAATGAATAAGAAAATGCACTGTAGTCTGCGATAATTAAAAGTTCAACAATTAACATATTATTTTTTAAAATATTTTTATAACATATTACATATATATATATTCATTAAAAATTCTAAACCGACTAATCCGACTAGTCCCCGAGTAGTCCGATTAATCCGTAGTCCCCACGAACCGACTAGCGGCCGACTAACGATTTTTACAACCTTGATTTTTGTTGTTACTTGATCTTCACATCAGGATCTACCAGAGGATAATTTGGGTTGCCTCTCTGTCCTGGCTTGTGTGATCCACATTCAATCTATGCTTCACATGCGCATGTCGATTCTGGCCACGTTTATAGCGCATTGGCAGAGTTGATGTGATTATCAAGGTGGACAGATCAAATCGACGGTCGAATCAGGAACACTGAGGGATGACTAGGACTGAGACGAATAGCAGTGCTACAAACACTAGTGTCAAAAACGCAATGGCGGCCTGGCATGACGATTTTATCGATTCAACTTGTCGATCGACGGTTGGACGGACCAGAGGGCTACTCGACATGGCAAAAGAAGATCGAAAAGACGCTTCGAAAAATGCAGTTGTCCAAATATTTGACTGACAACCCTCCAGTTGAGACTGATTCCATATTCGAGCAGTGGGAGACATATGATAGTCAATTGTTTACACAGTTGATGAATTCAATGGAACCATTTGTGGAAGACATGGTTCATAATACGAATTCGGTAAAGGAATTATGGGAGGTTCTAGCGGCGGCATTTGATGAAAAACGTGATTTGTCTCGTATCTACACGACTCGGTCGTTGGCGTCTACCGAGCAAATCAGGAAGATAAATCTCATAAGACCACTTCCGGACCTTTAAAGCTATGACTGATGAAATCGACCGCGTATTACCACTAACGACGGATATCAATGAAGTAAGGGCTCAACGTGAGCAGCTTTATGTCATGGCATATCTTGCCTCTTTCCGTCCTGATGTGGATTCTGCTCGCTCTCAGATTATTAATGGATCTTATATTACATCTCTGATGGAAGCTCATTTTCGTGTCCCAAGGACATCAAAAGTCGTTGAGACCACTCCGGGTAATGCTCCTGTTGATCGATATGCTCTTGGTGTTGTCCATGCTGGATTTTGTGGTCGTCGTGGTAGACGTAATGCTGGCCGTGATAGTGGACGAGACAATGACGGTCGTGCTGGGGGTAGACCGCGCACATGCTTCAACTGTGGTCTGCAAGGCCATTTCAAGTGGCAGTGTCCTAAAGCTCATGTCGGCAATGTTACATCAGATACTTTTGATGGTGGTGTTTGATCTGTTCAGATGACTGCAAAATCATATACAAATTTTCTTGACTTTCAAGCTCAACATCGTGGTAAAATATCTACATCTGGCTCCACAGTCGGGTACTCGGCAGCATGTATAGTGTGGTCGAAGCAGTGGATGATTGACTCCGGTGCGTCTGCTCACATGACTAACGACGCAGGTATGATTTGCAATTATATATCGGTGGATCGTGTTTCCAATATTACTGTTACCAATGGTGGTTCACTAATAGCCCATGGACGTGGAAGTGCTCGTCTTTCTTCCGGACTGTCACTCAATTCCGTATTACATATACCTGGAAACTCGTTTAGTTTACTTTCAGTTAGTCAAATTACTCACGACATGCATTGCTCGGTAATATTTTTTTCTAATGGTTGTGTTTTTCAGGACCTAAAGACTGTAAAGACTATTAGTAAGGAACATGTGACCGGAGGCTTGTACCTGTTTGACATACCTTCTTTTGTTGTCTGTACCAGTATAAAACTCGATCCTTTCGAGTTACATTGTCAGTTAGACCATCCATCAATCCAAGCTCTCCAGAAAATGTATTCATCTTTATTTGCTCCTGCTTCTTTTTATTGTGAGTCGTGTCGCTTGGCTAAGCATCACCGGATTTCCTATCCGGTGTGTCATAATAAAATTGCATCTGCTCATTTAGAGTTGGTGCATTCTGATATATGAGAACCTCGTCCGGTTGAATCAATAATAGATTTCAAGTACTTTGTTACATTTGTTGATGATTACTCATGTGTCACTTTTGTTTAACTGATTGAAAATCGCTCTGAATTATTTAAAATTTGGTGCAATTTTTATAACAAAATCAAAACAATTTGGTGTTCCGATCAAATGATTTCGAAGTGACAATGATCGTAGCTATTTTGTGAGTTCAATACTCATCTATCTCACATTGGCATCATCCACCAAACTTTATGTCCTTACACACCACAACTGAATGGTGTGCCCGAGCGCAAGAATCGTCATCTCTTGAAAACAACGCATGCTCTTATGTTTCAAACACGTACTCCCAAAATACTTTAGTCAGATGCGGTACTTACAGCTTGCTATCTTATCAATCGCATGCCATCGTCGATTTTCAATGGTACTACTCCTTTTTCTCGGTTATATCCCGAACGAGAGTCGTTTCCTCTACCTCTCAAAATTTTTGGTTGTTTGTGCTATGTTCGGAATACTCGACCCTTTCTAAATTAGATCATAATGCAATCAAACGTGTTTACCTTGGGTATCCTAAAGATCAGAAAGGATATCGATATTTTTTCCTACCTTAAAAAGGTTTTTTTTTCCCTCTCAGGATGTTACCTTCATTGAAATCGAGTTTCCTCCACTTTAACAAATAACGGATCCAGTTCCCCAAGTTTATCCAGAAGAGGATTTCTTGTTGTTTCATGTTCAAACACAACAGCCTCCCATAAGGGTGCCTTGCCCTACCGAGCAAGTATCTGAGTCCAATGGTTCGCAAATACCGGGTCAGTCAGTATCGACATCACCCGAATGATCATCGTAGATAGTGTCCACGGTCACAGAGCCATCATCCTCCTCTAGCTCCACTAATTTGCCTCCGCCTGTTCCACCAACTCGACCTCGTCGAGCCTGTCGTGATCATCCCTTGTATGTTACAAACTACAAAGGACTCGCGAGCCACACTCAGTCCTTAATAACTAATATTGATGGGATTCGGATTCTCAATACTGCTGAGGAGGGTCTCTAATATCCTGGTTGGTAGGGCTGGGCACGGGTCGGACCAGGGCCAAATTTGATGGACCCGAACCTGACCCGTCACTTGGCGGGGCGGAACGGGGCAAAAAAAATAGAACCGGACCGGACTCGACCCGTTCAAAACGGGTCCGAACCGGACCGCGCGGGTCCAAACAGGTCCCAAAACAGTAAAAAAAAAATCAAAGATCAAAATATACAATGTATGTTTACTCATCGCTCATCACAGAACCAGCCCGATCATTCCTTTATTGATTACACAGTATACTCATAAAATATACCAAAACAAAGAGCAGAGGTGCCAAAAATGGCATTGCTACGATTAATATTTTGGTCCTAGTCAGCATTATGGTAAAAATAAAAAAAAACTGAATAGGACTAACATCACAAAAATGATTCAATTGAACTTATCGTACTTACTGCTCAGCACATGGTCATTTGTGCTAATAAAACATTAAGCAAATAATAACTGAAGTTTACAAACATCTTTGCTACCTTGATCACCATCAGATCAAGGTGCCATTTAATGCATTGAATTTTAATAAGATTACAAACTATAATAACAAAACATCTCTCTCCATACAACCCGTGTAGAAAATAAGGGTAAGTTACTAACTGGAAAAAAAAATCAATATAAACGGGCCGGGGCGGGGTCCCGTCTATTTTGAGAATACAACCCGTCCCGTCCCGCCCCGACCCATTTAAATATAAAATTTTAGTAACCGGCTTGTTTGGGTAATATACGGTTCGGGCCGGGTCGAAACCGCGGGTCTTGGACCTGTATGCCCAGCCCTACTGGTTGGCGTGCTGCTATGAAAGAGGAGATGAAAGCACTCCGGAAAAACCATACTTGGAACTTAGTAGATTTGCCTACTGGTAAGCAGGCAGTAGGTTGTAAATAGGTGTCCACGATCATGGTGAAACCGGATGGTACTCTTGATCGCCTAAAGGCTCGTCTAGTGGCTAAATGATATTCTCAGACCTATAGTAAGGATTATTTTGAAACCTTATTTCCAGTTGCCAGGATGACATTTGTGTATGTACTCTTAGTCTTAGTTGTTCGCTATGACGGGCCATTGTTTCAGCTGTACTATAAACCGACTCTTATAAGAGACATTATTTTTACCCAATTATTCAAATATTAACCTTTCAAAGTGTAAAGTTGTGTATAGTAAACTGAGATGACTTGGTAACATTACAAGGTTCGCAGTATCGGTATCGGACCATTCCTATGAGTATCGGTGTCGGCGATATCGATAGTATCGGCGGTTTCGGATCGGAGTATCGGATTTTTTGGTACCGTAAAACAATTAATTATTAATAAATTATTAACATTTAAAAAAAAAATATTTTATATATTTAGGCATAATTTTAAGTATTTTCAGTGTTATTTCTTAGTAGTTTTGAAATTAAATGAAATAGTAGTCACCCTTACCGATTGGTTTATATGCAATAGATCAATTTTCTTCTTTTATATGCTTTTACAACCTTATTATGCTTCAAACCTTTGTTGATTTGTTTTTTCGTTCAATTTTCTTTTCGGAAAAGAGACCCCCAATGTCGGTACCGGTCAGTATCGGGTATCGGTCGGTATCGGATCGGGACATGCCAAAACGTATCGGTATCGGCCGTATCGGATCGGTATCGGCCGATACTTTAAACTATAGGGAACTCATCGTGAGGGATTCTTCATACAAATAACATGCATTTTTCAACTTTATGAGATATCAACCTCCAGATGACTTGATTTCCTATATTCATTAGTACTTACTGTGAGATATATTGTCCACCAAAAGAGCCATGAATCTTTCTTGTTCATTCGAGCAAGGGACTGCACAAAGAAACACCAAAACATGAGATACATGGACAATTTCAGACCAATTACCGGCACATCATAAAGTAGACCCATCTCATTACTCGATCAATTACTCACCTCCTGATCGAGGCATTCAAATTTCCACACACTTTCCCCCTGCTCATTGATCTCGTTCCACCACCTCAGCCCGACCAGTATCCGTCCGCTGACATTCTTGACGACCCAAAAATCAAGAGCAGCGAGGAGGACGGTGACCACGAAGATGATAACAAAGCTACTGAAGAAGAGCGCCGACAAGATATAGAACGCTAATGCTGCAGCCTGTAATTTCCATAAACAAACTAACTTGAGTCCCAAACTCGCACATACAAATACTAAATAAAAGGGTAAAAAGCACCTTGAAGAGGACATGAAAGAAGCACGTCCTCGGGTTGGCGTAGTTCTCTACAGGTGGCTGCATAAAGAAACACTAAATGCAATCAGAGGAGACAATTTCTTGATTTAAGAGATCACAATCTTAATTATTATGACATCTTAAACAAATATTTCCCAAAACTTAAATAGGATTTTTTTTTTTTTTTCTAGCATACAAGTCCACTAAAACTACCTTATTTCGACATAAGCTCCCGAAACTCTTGCTACTTATAAATCTCCCAATTCACTAACAATTAGAGTTAAATAACAAGATTATTATGAACCTCTTAAACAACTATTTTGCATACAAGTCAATGAAACTACCCTATTTTCTGTATAACTCCCCCAAATCTTCTAATTTGCTTACAAAATCCCCAAATCACTAACAAATAGAGTTAAATAACAAGATCTAAGGGGCTTATATCTCCAAAAAGAAACAATTTACATCAAATTTCCACCGAGGGATTCGTTATGAAGAGAGATGAAATCGGAAAGATCAAACCCACGATACAGTAAAAAAAAAGATTGCAGAGGAATACTCGCAAATCGAGAGCTTGGGTTTCAACACAACATCACAAATCAAAATTTATAGACAACAAAATTGTGATCCAAACGAACATTAAAGGAAGCCCTAACCCTAATATGGAGAGGAGTTACCTGTAGTCGATCCATTTTTTTTCTGATGATTGATTTCGAGGACGACGACGAGAAGGAGGAAAGTAGGAAGCAATGGAAGCTAAAATGTAATAGCAGTCGGAACAGCTCGGTTCGGTTCGGTTCGGTTCGGTTCGCCCGGTAGTCTCAAATGACCCTTTTTTTGTTGATGGATTTACAACTTCCCTTCCAATGATAATTACAGAAGGTAAATTATAAGGGCACACCACATTTTACTCAGGACTGTCCAAGTGTTAGTTTTTTATTATTTACAAGTTTGCCACTGAAAAAATTACTCAGGGCTATCCAAGTGGTAGGTATAAAAGATAATCAGGACTGCCACAATTCCTGGCAGTCCTAGAAGTAATGAGGACTGCCAGGAATTGTGGCAGTCCTGAAAGGGACATGCTCTACAACAGGACTGTCACAATTTCTGGCAGTCCTAGACATATTGAGGACTGCCAGAAATTGAGGCAGTCCTGAAAGATACTTACTGTACAACAAGTTCCTTTCAGGACTGCCACAATTTCTGGCAGTCCTAAAGTCGACATTCCCGAATGAAAAAAATATATTAGGGTTTATTTCAATCTTGATAATAGAGTGAAATATGCATTTTAGGATTTATTTCCATGCATTTTTTGTGAGGAAAGAAGTATTTAACGTTTATTTTCATACATTTTAGGGTTTATTTAATTTTTTGGGTGCCATCGAAATTGGGAAAGAGAAGGAAACTAGGATTTTGATGGAGATGGTGATGATGGAAACGGTGGAGAAGAAGAAGATGATGATGATGAGAAAAAAACTAGGGTTTTGATGAAGATGTGAGAATGGAAATGGTGGAGAAGAAGAAGATGGATAGAAGAAGAAGAAGAAGAAGAAAGTTAGGGTTTGTGAAGAGAGAGAGTGGAGAAGAAGAAAATGGACAGCCCCTGAATAGAAAATTTGGACAGCCCGAGTAAAAGTTCCTCAAAGCCTGGCTAGCCCTAATCCTGGCTAGCCCCGAGTAAAAAAGGTTGTGCCCTTATAAATAGCCTTACAGAAACAAGTAGCGTGCACTTGCATTAATGTACGCACCCAAAAAAAGAAAGTATTAAAAAATAAATATAAATATTGCCATTTTTTATAATTGAACTCAAACAACCAAACTTCCACTTTAACCACTTGAAAGTATTTATATTAGGTAGTCAAATAATTACTTAATTTTAAAAAAAAAATTAATTGAGTAATTATAAATGAACGTCTTAATTTTGAGCCGTTTTCAAGTCACCTTAGAGCATCCACAGTGGAAATATTTCAAACACATACTCCAAATTATTAGAAATTATGTAAATTATTATTTTTGGAGTATCTCCTTGATATTGGCATACAATGCTACACTCCAAACAAATACTCGAAATTAACCTCCTCCCTCTTTTTCTCTTTATTTTTAGTCCATGTTTGGTAAGATTTTTCCTCCCTATTTTTATCTTTTTCTTTCTTCCTTGTTTAGTAAAAATGGTTAATATTTGTGGGCCCAGAAATTGATGTAGAGGAGCTACAACACCCTCCAAATCTGGAGTGTCTATTAGCTTTCTAGCAATTTTCAAGTATGGACAAGTGCTCATTGCAGCATTCAAGTGATACAGAATTTGACTAAAATTTAAATGTAGCACTTGAAATCTCTCCATTGTGGATGTTCTTATATTACTAGAGAAAAAATAATAATAATAATAATAATAACTACAATAAATTTTTCTTTGTATGCGTTCTTGGGTTTAAAATTTTGAAACAAATCAATGATTTAACAGAAAATTACCTATACAGTAAAAAAACTACAAATAAGGTAAAAAGTTTGAGAAAATTCAAAAGAAGATACAAGTCGCCAATAGCAATTGCGACTTCAGTGCTAACACTCAAGTCGTCGTTGCTTCCGACAAGTTAGACGTTTTTTATTTGTTTCTGAGTTTCGTTTAAACAAAAAAAAAGCATCAAAACCGCCAGAGCGGTTGGCGACTTGGCAGCATGTCAACTTGGCTGCGTAATTAAAAAAAAAAATTGTTAGAAGCTTTAGAAAAACAAAAAAGCAAAAAACAATTTTAAGATAATACAAATGCACTCATGTTGCCGCCACCACCACCACCACTACTACGGTTGACTTGAACATTTATTTTCCTTTTTAAAGTTCAAACCGGAAGTACCGACGACTTGGCGACTTCAGTGCACATCTTAAAAAAAGGGAGTGATTGCATGGAATTCACATGACTACATTGATTAGAGTGCTTACATCAACCACGTACTCGTTCGTGGTGTGTAGTCCGTTAGGTACACCGGAGAGTCCTGTGGGGATGGGCACGATTTGATTCTATCCATAAGCGTCACTCGCCAGTCCGGAAAAAAAAGGGACATCTCAAAAAATAAAAAATAGTACTCACCGAGCATCTCTTCACATTTTTTTAAAAGTGATGAAGTTGCCAGTGCCACTAGCAGCTTGGTCTCTTGCTTTGGTTGCCTCTATAAAAACTACCAAGTTGCCAACTGCTTCTGGCGTTTCAAAAGCACCAGTTACTTGAGTGCAAGCACGGGGGTCCTCGTTGCTATTGAGGACTTGTGTATTCTTTTGAACTTTTTCGAACTTTTTATCTTATTTGTAATTTATTTATTTCAAAAGCACCAGTGACTTTTTGACGAGTTAATTGTTGGAGTCTTAATCTATTAATTAAAGATATGAAATTTGTCCGATTACATCTCGTTTTCAATTAAGCACTCAAAAGAGAGCAACAATGGTATTGGTAATTTAGATTGCATCTCGTTTCCAGTTAAACGCTCAAAAGAGAGTAACAATGGTATTGATAATTTAGTCCCACATCGGATAGGAGAATGGGATCACGAGGATAGATAATTGTCATAAAAGGGATGACAATGATTTTGGTAATTTAATCCCACATCGGGTAAGAGAATGGAATCATGAGAGTAGATAATTGTAATTGGTTAAGGCCTTAAATTCAATATCGCACCTCAATTCATTGACCTATTATATTCAACGGTGAATCACATTCTTTAAGTGTTCTTTAATGGATTAATCGTCTTCCTTAAAATGGGTCGTCTTTAAAGATAACTTTAAAAAAATTACTGATAACATTACAAGTTATGATCCTCGTTCAAATCGTCTTCCTTAAAATGGTTATCTTTAAAGATAACTTTAAAAAAATATATGCCAGGTTCGCTATCTTTTAAAGTACCTTTTATCAAATTCTGAACGGAAAGGGAAACAAAAAATATTCTTGTAACAAGATTTGTTTCAAATACAAATTTTCTTACAAGAGAATCATCATCTCATTTCCGACAAAAACAGTTTATTGACCACATTGGTATATGCTTGCATTCCAAGCAAAAGTAGAACAGCCATAGTCATCCTAGACTTGGAATGAAAGAAAGCTTTTGAATGAGAATTTCAGACATAGAACCATGATGGGAAAATAACACCACAATCTGAATACAGAGAAATTATCCAGATTATTTCTGGTCTACAACGACGGCAAATGCTACGGGAGTCTATAACAGTAGTAGAAACATAAGCAAATATGTCGAGCTTTTCCATCTGCTACAATATATATATATAGGAAGCTCTGACATGAAATCCACCGACCAACCACCAAATAGATTTAGGCCTGCAAAACACATGGAGATGAGACGTATAATCAGTAAACCACAAAGTACAACCAGTAGAGCACGCAGATTAATTAAGAAGGAACATTGAAATTAAAGACTGCTTTTATGAACCGAACCTTGTTAGCAATGTTGTTCGAGAGCCAATCCAGTCCCTCATAGAGGCCTTCTCCAGATGTGGCACATGTGCTCTGGATGTACCTGAAGGATTCAAACAATGGGTGAAAATCTTTAAACGCTACTATTCAACATATTCGTCGAAAATAAAATAACATTTTAAATATACAAACATCAGTATGAGAGTGAAAAAATATAGTACCAGTGGCGTTGGCGAAGGGAATGCAGGCCAAGCTTATCAGTGATCTCTGCAGCATTCATGGCATTGGGAAGATCTTGTTTGTTTGCAAAGACGAGCAACACAGCATCTCTCAACTCATCCTGTTAATCCAAAACATTATTAAAATGTGAATCAAAGATGGCGGTTAAACTGTATTAAATAATATTGTTGCTCTCAAGGAAGTGTCAGCTACTGATATTTCATATAAAGAAATCAATAAAATCTTGTATAAATAATATACAGGATAGCATTACTTTCCACAAAAAGCTAACTGGTTCATGACCTGCACCATTGCAAAGACCACCACATAAGTGGTATTGTTACGAGTTGCCCCCACAATTTTTGGATTCCCTGGGAAATTCAAGGTAAAAGTTGTTTCGAGTAGAGAATCAAACGAGACAAGAAGTGTTCTAAAAATTGACATGTTCGGTCGTCTAAGGCGCCGCCTAGGCGCTAGGCGGTGCCCTAGGTTGAATCGAAAGCCCTCCGTTCGGCAGGTTTGTGCAGCCATGTTCGGCCATGTGCGGCTATTCGGATTTTAAGATTTGTTAATGCTTAGTTGTACTATGGATATGTTGTTTGGATTTTAAGGTTGGATTTGGATTTATAACATTGAAATTTCAAATTTCTAATATAGATATGGTGTTTTTTTTATTAAATGTGTTTCATTATGAAATAATGTTGATGATGTCTTCATGGATTATGATAATGATAGAATACATGTTGATGGTTTCTTTATTAAGTGTACTACAGTATGATATAACACTAAAAAATTGATTCATGTTCAGTGTCTAGCCGCCCCTCTTCTGCACCGAATTCGCATAGCTAATGCTAGAACACTGGAGACAAGTATGCCCATTTGTCATAGTGACTCATAGTTTATCTGAGTAAAAATTGGGTTAGGCGGCCACCTACGCACTAGGTGGCCTCAGGCCGAACCGAAAACCCCATGTTCGATGAGTTTGTACGGTTGTGAGGCCATGTTCGGCTGTTCGAATTTTAAGATCTTTTGATGTTTTTTATGCTTAGTTGTATTGTGGATATGTTGTTTGGATTTTAAGATTGAATATGGATTTAGAACATTGAAATTTCAAATTTGTATTATGGATATGGTGATTTCTTTATTAAATATGTTTCATTATGATACAACACTATATAAACTGTGACAAAAAAAAAAAACATGTTCAGCGCCTAGGCGCTAGGCCCCCTCCTTCGCACCGAATCCGCCTAGCGAATTTTAGAACACGCTAAGCACCCCTCCTTTGCACCGAATCCGCATAGCGAATTTTATTACACTTGTTAAAATCATATTGATATGATACAGAGTGCTGACAAACAGAGCCTATATTGCCTGGAGGATTAAGGATGGTAGCACGCTAGTTTTTTGTAGGCAAATAATATACAATTTGATCAATTAGAGTTGTGCCAATGGCCATCGTGATTCATCCCATATATTTCGGTGAAGTAATATAATTTTGAGCTGATAAAGATTGCTGCCAACAGTACCTGGATTTAAGGTTGCTGGACGACTTAGGATAGCTGCCAGCTACTTTCCTCATGCAAACATACTCTACTGTTTGATCAATTAAGAGTGCCATCAATGGCCATAGTGACTCATCCCATCATATTGATGATGATACAGATTGCGGCCAAATAAAGTCATATTGACTTGTATTTATGGATGGTTGCCTGGACAATTAAGGATGGCTGCTCGGTTTCCTAGGCAATTTGTTTTGCAGGTAGAATATACAGTTCGTTCAATTAATAGGGTTGAAACATATCGTACCCATGAGTTACCTCTTCTTTCATTAAACAAAGTGAAACATTTCTAATATAGTTAAAGGTTTGTTAACAGTTTAGGTACACAAGCTACTTGTAAATCAACATAATATTTCAAAGCTTAGTATTTTCTCCGTTTGTAAGTAAGTTTCGTATGTTTCCTATTATGTGTGAATTTTACTATGAACATAGGACAATATGCAGGTTAGTGGAGACAGATTGAAGAATTAATGTAAGAGTAAAAAAGATGCAAACTGCGAAGCTAAATAAAGTAACCAGTAGTCGTATCGAACATAGATTATAAAGGTATAATTAAGACTACTAAACAGATCAATATTTCAAAGAGCAGAAAGCAGATTTTTATCACAAGATGTAATTCAATAAGAGTGTTATGTTCAGTGTGCTTTGAAAGGATTACCTCATTAAGCATCCTGTGAAGTTCATCCCTAGCCTCAACAACACGGTCTCGGTCATTACTGTCAACCACGAAGATAAGGCCCTGGGTATTCTGGAAGTAGTGTCTCCACAGAGGTCGGATCTGATATACCAGCATATGTTAAAAATATATCATCCCGAGAGGATACAACACTATTTAGACCTCATAAATAAGTATTTCTTATAGCAGATAGCTAGAAATGTCAAAATGATAGTAGGTCGAAGTGCTATGATTCTGGATTGCCAGAGCCTTCTTTATTTGTGGTCCCCCAAGAGTGCCAAAGATTAGTAGAGTACGAACACGCACACACACAATATAATAAAGCGAAATGATGTTTCGCCAAAACATAAAACGATAAATAAGGGAATGAATTAAAATATAGGAGGTGTATCAAATGTCTACGTATATGACATGTACATGTCAAAAAACCTTAAACTAATAAAAATATTAATAAATGATATAAATGAGAAGCAATTTCAAAAACCGAATTAAGGAGTGCCGGTGGCACGAGGATAACTAGCGTGTGTGCGTGTATGACAACAAGGTGACTTATATCAGAATAAACGACTAAATTGTAAAATCGTGCATATATGAACAAAAATGAAGAGTGCTAGCTGCCAGTTGAACTTTATCTAGTAACATATCTAAAAAGATGAAAAAGTAAGCATGTTTAAACCCCTTGTATTAATTATGGTGTAACTTTTGCCAATCAATGGAACAGGAACAAGATTTGACGTATAGATTTTTAGGCTAGAATTTCCTACAGTGAACACATTTGGAATAAATAAATAAACAAATGTAGTCCCTATTAACTAGATTTGGCGTATAGATTTTAGGCAATAGACTTTCTAACTAACTCTCCCTAGCTTCTATCAGGCAAGGTAGTCAAAGGCGCAAGGCACACTCGAGGCGCGAAGAGTCCATATAGTACAAGGCACAAGACGTACTTAAGGCGCGCGCCCGACGAAGCGAGGAACAAAAATAAAAAATAAAAAATATACACAAAAAAATAGTAATGCAAAAAATAAAACCAAATAGCATATTAAAACCAACAAAAATATGTTATAACACAACCAAGTGAACTAGTATAGCAGCACTAGCAGTAACAATCAACAAAACTAGTAGGAGTTTGTATTCTTCCTACCACGCTTTTAGTAAATTTTTGTTTTTATTTCAGTTCAATTGTAACCAACTTTGGAAACCGTTGAAAGGACTAGTATAGCAGCACTAGCAACAATCAACAAAACTAGTAAGAGTTTGTATTCTTCCTACCACGCTTTTAGTAATAAAAAAAATTACAGTTCAATTGTAACCAACTTTGGAAACCGTGGAAAGGACTACATCCCTCCCACATGTATGAGGTAAGAAGAGCCATCTCTATGCCTCAAAAAATTTTTTTATAAATATATAGATAAGGCACATCTTTTCTTAGCCGTACCTTGCTGAAAGGCGCACCTTAGGCACGCCTTTGGTGAAAAACGCCTCGCCTAGTGATGTGCGAGACGCAACTGTTGTGCGCCTTTCTACGAGGCGCGCCTTAGACTACCATGTTATCAAGCTGAAAATAATGACAATAATACTAATAAATTATATAGATCAACTTCTGATAATTTCCCTAGAGAGAAGTACTTTAATAACATGTGGCTGCCACCCTAATATTTTGCAACCAAGTGAGTTTGCAGCACATAATGGACAGCTATCATCCTATTCAGTGCACTCTTTTCTCTCAACGCATTTATGTGCTACCAACTCATCCACTTGGGCAAAATTCTCTTCCATAAAGGTTCAAATCCCATGATCCCCACAGTGCAAGGCCCAATATGCTCCCTTTCACAGAACAAATTAAGTCCAAAGCATTAAACCTTGATTTGACTAAAATCCAATCAGCACAAATTAACACAAAGCATTAAACCTTCACTGATTTGACCATAAATCCAACCAAAGAGCAAAAAAAATTGCCGACATCAGAGGATGTATCATTATGTAGTGCACACCCTCTTAAACAAAGAGTGTTGCAGCCCATTCACCAAAGTCCAATGTGTTCCCTTTAACAGCACAAATTAATCCAAAGCACAATAAAGCTTAATTGATTTGACCAAAATCAAACAAAAGGGCATAAAGATTTGACCAAAATCGAAATCAACAAACTCATCAAATTCCTTCTTACAACATTTGGGCAACTCCAATGAATCAGCATGACCAAGGGAAGCATCTGTGTGTTTGATAGTTCCTTCTCACAACTTTTTTGTCGGCATCAGAAGATCTAGCAATATGTACTGCACACCCTCTTAAGCAAAAAGTGTTGCACCCCATTCACCAAAGTCAAAATGTTTCCTTTTCACATTAAACCTTCATTGATTTGAGTAAAATCCAACAAAAGAGCAAAAAGATTTTTGCTGACAGAGGATCTTCAATATGTACTGCAAGCAAAGAGTGTTGCAAGCATTCAGCAAAGTCATCAAATTCCTTCTCACAACATTTGGGCAACTCCAATGAATCAGCATGACCAAGGGAAAGCATCTGTGTGTTTGATAGTTGCTATGCCGTTTTTCCACATCACATCATATTACTTGTATCCAAGATAACTTATGCTCTCATCTCCTACTCCAACCCTGCTGCTGTGATTACATCTGTTAGGGTCCTATCAAGCGAACTATAGTGGTTTGCTTGTATGAATATTTATCATTTGACATCTTTAAGATACAAGCAAACCAAGGTAGTCAAAGGCGCACTTGAGACGCAAAGGGTCCATATCGTCCGAGGCGCAGGGTGCACTTAAGGCACGCGCCCGAACGAAGTAAGATAAATAAATAAATAAATATATTAGTAATGTAAGAAATAAAACTAAATAACATATTCAAACCAACAAAAACATGTTAAAATATAACCAAGTGAACTAATTAAACTGTAGCCAACTTTGGCAACCGTAGAAATGACTACCTCCCTCCCACTTGTATGGTAAGGCTAACTCCATGTCTCAAAGTTTTTTGGGAAAAAAAACACAGACAAGACACACCTTTCTTGGTTGCGCCTTGCTGGAAGGTGCGCCTTGGGTGCGCCCGGAGAAGTGCGCCTCGCCTAGTGAGGTGCAAGGCGCAGCTGTTGTGCCTTATGCAAGACATGCCTTATATATATATATATATATATATATATATATATATATATAGTTTGCAGTACCGGTCAATACCGGTACCCGTACCGATATGGTTTGGCATGTCCCCATCCGATACCGATCACTACCATTGCTGAACAATACCGACAATGGGGATCTCTTTCCCAGTCAATTTGGCAGAAAAAATTGAACGAAAAAGACCAATCCGTAAGGGCGTAAAATTATAATAAGGTTGTAGAAGTATCTAAATGAAGAAAACATATTTATCACATGTAAAGCACTCAGCAATGGTGACTATTATTTCATTCAATTTCAAAACTATTAAAAAAAACACAAGAAAATATTTAAAATTGTGACCTAAATTTTGTAATAATTATTTGCTTTCAATACCAAAAACTTTTATGCAAGGATTCCACAAAGACATTATAGTAGAATAGCTCATAAATCAGTGCGCCTTTGACTACCATGAAGCAAACTATAACACATATATATAGTTTGCAGACCGGTCGATACCGATACAGACGTACCGATATGGTTTGGCATGTCCCCATCCGATACCGATCACTACCGCTGCTGAACAATACCGACGTTGGGGATCTCTTTCCCAATCAATTTGGCAGAAAAAATTGAACAAAAAAGACCAATCCGTAAGGGCGTAAAATTAAAATAAGGGTTTTAGAAGTATCTAAATGAAGAAAACATATTTATCATGTAAACCATTCAGCAATGGTGACTATAATTTCATTCAATTTCAAAACTATTAAAAAAAACAACACAAGAAAATATTTAAAATTGTGACTGCATGTATAAAAATCTAAATTTTTTATAATTATTTGCTTTCGATACCAAAAACTTTTATACAAGGATTCCAAAAAGATATTATGGTAGAATAGCTCATAAATCAGGATGGGCTATTCAATCAGGATGGGCTATTCAACAAAATATTTGGATTAATGGTAGTCATAAATCCAAACTATATTGAAAAACTAAAGATTTTGATGGAAAACCATGGTCGACAACATGTGCAGATCTGACCCGAACATAAAATTGCAAAAGTCATAATTGATATCATTTCTACTCCAGAAATAATAGAAGTCACTAGACCTTTATCTAAAAAGGAATAGTGAAAATAGATACGGATCTCCCAAGTTTGAAGATGTTCTATTATTGATTTATTTATTTCTATTAAATCAAGATCAGATTGTTTAAATTGTTATAAAACGTTAACAAAATGTGTCACAATTGTTGTATCACTAGACTTTTGTGTTTCATTTCTGGAAGAAAACTTCATAGTGTAAGAAAAAATTATCATCACATTTAGATGATGTCTCTCTCTTTTCCTTTTAAGAAAAAAGGATCATGAAATTTTTTAGTAATCTTTGAATGTTTATCAATTAAGTTATTATTAACTTTAATTTGTTCAGCTATAAACTTTCTAGTATAAGAAAGTTGGTCTGAAATGTTGTTTATATGGCAACCTAGAAACGGAACAATCCTAGTTTTAATAAAGCCCCAAAGCATGGATATATCACTTAAAGGTAACCACCAGTACCACACATCATGGACGTTCTAAATTGTGAGTAACAATATCAACACTACTAGTATAATTGATTGATATAATACGGATAAAGCAGAGGCATCGAATTTTTACAAACAGTCATGTCAAAAGAACATTAGTTTTCAAAGGGAGGAGGTACTCAAACAAAAATACAAATTCTACGTAAATGATAGTCTTGATAAAGCCCCCAATTATGGATATATCACTTAATCTTACATAGGTAACCACCAGTACCACACATCATGGACGTTTTAAGTCGTGAGCAACAAAATCAACACTACTAGTATAATAGATTGATATATTGGGGATAAAGCAGAGGCATCAAATTTTGACAAACAGTAGTGTGTTGAAAAAGGGAAGAGGTACTCAAACAAAAATCGCAATTCTACGTAAACGTTAGTTTTAATAAAAAAAACCCAAGCATGGATATATCACTTAATCTTGCATGGGTAACCACAACCACCAGTACATCACATCATGGACGTTCTAAATTGTGAGTAACAAAATCAACACTACTAGTATAATTGATTGTATAATGGTGATAATGCAGAGCCATCAAATTTTCACAAACAGTGATGTCGAAAGAACATTAGTTTTCAAAAGGAGGTACTCAAAACAAAAATACCAATTCCATGTCGAAAAAGGGAGGATGTACTCAAACAAAAATAGCAATTCTATGTAAACGTTAGTTTTAATAAAGCCCCCAAGCATGGATATATTACTTAATCTTGCATGGGTAACCACAACCACCAGTACATCACATCATGGACGTTCTAAATTGTGAGTAACAAAATCAACACTACTAGTATAATTGATTGCTATATTGGTGATAACACAGAGCCATCAAGTTTTCACAAACAGTGATGTCGAAAGAACATTAGTTTTCGAAAGGAGGTACTCAAAACAAAAATACCAATTCCATGTAAATGATAGTACAACAAGATCATGAAATTGAATTCACATGAAAGGGTACAAAAAAATCACATGAAAGGGTACTAAAAATCAATTTTGAATTTCCAGTAGTGTGGACATTGTAAAGTGGAGTTCATACCTTGTCTTGACCCCCCACATCCCACACGGTGAAACTGATGTTCTTGTACTCCACAGTCTCCACATTGAATCCTGAACAAATCAAGGGTTATCAAGATTGAGAACAATGTCCAATATAATAATATTTGACTAACCACAGTATTCAAAAGAATATTTAAGTCAAAACACAAAAAAGAAGACGGATCAACTTAGACGCATGGAAGTAGGAATGAGCATATATCGGTTTAAAATCGATAGCCGACCTGACCGAATTATAAATTTGGGTCGGTTTTTATTTCAGATCGGTTGTAAAAGTTTTAAATCGGTTTCCAGCTCAGGGTTCGGGTTTGGGAAAACCAATCAAAAAAATCTGATAATTTTACCCTCCCCCTATATATCCTCTTTCCAATCCCCACGCCCCAGCAGCCCTAACCCTAAAAAGATTTTATGCGGTCTCCCTCTCTCGATTAAAGGAGAGAGTGAACTCTGAATTAAAGGGGAGATCGGAAACACCTCTCTTGTTGGCCCATTTCATGGTCACACCCGATTTTAATAATCGACATGAACTTAAGTAATACACAAAATATACGAACTGCTGCTAATCATTTCAGGACTTGTGAAATCAATATCAACAAGCGTACTACTGCATCATCAAGCACGTAAATCATCAGTCTGAAGCTTACTTTCATTGGAATCCAGTCCGAGTCATTTTACACTTTATTATGTATTTTATCTTTATTGAGTCTAGGATATAAATTGTAAGATCGACTAGGTAATACTGGCTTAGGTTAATCATAGTCCACTTTTCTATAAAGCCTACCTATTCATATTCCATCCACCAAAAAGTTCAATTCCATTTTTGAAACAGAATTTGACAAATGTTTAATATTTTTCCTAGACAGAACTCAAACCGAGTTCGGTCCGAACTCTGCCCGAGTTCGGTCTGTTTAAATTCAAATATCTGTTGCCTCCAAATCTGCATGCAACGTTCATATGCCAAATCTTTGCATCAGAACTCCGTCAGAACTCTGCCCGAGATCGGTCCCAGAAAACACCTATAAATAGAAGAGAGTTTTTTATTTCAAATCACTCATTCATTCTTCATCTTCTCTTCTCTATTCAATAAGTGTTTTCACCCGATCAAAAGTTTTCATATTACACCTACACTCCTCTTAGCCAAAAGCCACTAATATCTATTTCGATCTAGAGTCTTTTGGTTCTCAAGAGTTGTAAAGAGGTTGTTCAAAGTACAAAATTATTTTGTTGTGGAGCCGGTCGTGCGCTCGTCACCAAGCACGGTGTTGTGAAGTTGGTCGTGCACTTGTCACCAAGCACGGTGTTGTAAGAGACTGTAAGCTCTCAATTAGCTTGTGCTTTAGTGGATTAACATCGAATAAGAGTACTCGAGACTGGATTAGTCCTCTCAGAGGAATACCAGTATACATTGCTGTGTCACTGAGTTTGATTTCTCTATCTCTTGCTATATTTATTTACTGTCTCTTACTTACTGCCATAGTTATCTATTTAATTTTTAAATTGGTGATTATTTTCCGCTGCACTCGCACTCACTTTATTCACCCCCCCTCTAGAGGTGCTCAACGGTCCTACAATTGGTATCAGAGCAGGTTATATTCTAATATAACAAACCTCAGAGAGTATATATGGCAGCCGTGAAATCAATATTCAACGGTGAAGGACAATCCACAAATAGACCCCCACTATTTGATGGTACAAATTATACCTACTGGAAAACACGAATGACTTTCTTCTTAAAGTCTCTTGATTTTGATCTTTGGTCTATAGTTGTTGACGGTTATAAAAAACCGGCACTTACAGTAGTTGATGGCCAACTTGTAGACAAGCCTTATGACAAATATACAGAGGCTGAAAAAGCAAAGGCTAGTCTAGATGCTCATGCCATCAACGCACTGTTCTGTGCAATTGACAAAACGGAATTCAACAGAGTTTCAACTTGTAAAACGTCTCACGAGATTTGGAAACTTCTTGAGGTAACTCATGAAGGTACTTTCCAAGTGAAGGAATCCAAAATCAGTAGACTAGCACAGGAGTATGAATCTTTTAAGATGAAATCCGGTGAGTCAATTACACAGATGTTCACACGTTTCCTTGATATTACTAATCCTTTGCAATTTCTTGGTAAGGATTACATTAATCATGAGAAGATCAGAAAAGTGCTACGGACTCTAACCAAGAACCGGAACCCGAAGGCAACAGCAATCATTGAAGGAAACAATCTCACCACCATGTCTCTGGAAACATTGATGGGCAAGCTCATGACCCATGAGCTTGATCTGCAAGAGTTTAAAAAAGCAACCCCAAAAGAAAAGTCTATTGCCTTCAAAACTCAAGCCAGAAAATCTACATGCAACGATTCTGAGGAAGAATCATCAAGTGGTGATGAACAAGCCCTACTAGTGAAAAACTTCAGAAAATTCCTAAAGTTTGAGAAATCAAACAGAAGGAAGAGAGATATCAAAGAAAGCAATGAAGATGAAACAATATGCTTTGGATGCAAGAAATCAGGGCACGTGAAGGAGGACTGTCCAACTTCGAAGAAAAACAGTCCATACGATAGATCAAGATCAAGCAGAAAAGCAACAACAGTCGAAAGTATGCTAACACAAGTATCTGGCATGAAAGTGATGCCAGTGACACAGAGGAAGAAGATAGACCCTGCGGAAATGCCAATGTTTGTCTTATGGCTTTTGATAAGGTATCCTCAAACCCTTTGTATGATGACTTTACTTTCGATGAATTAGAAAATGGCTTTAGCGAACTACTTGAAGAACACAGAACTGTGCTTGACAAGTATAAGCAATCTCGAAAAGAGATGAAGGCATACACAACCGAGATAACTAGACTGTCCAGTCTTATTGAAGACATTAAAAAGACGTCTACTACCGGTAACATGGAAGAGAGAGCCAAACTCAAAGTAGACTATCATGAGGCTATCCTCAAAGTTGATAAGAAAGAAAGAGACTATGTCAAAATACAAGATCTATATGACATAAAGAAGAAGAAGCACTTAGTCACAGAACAAAGACTCTCAGACATGACTGCTAAATATGAAGAGTCTGTTGCGGTTTCTAAAAAGTTAGAAATCAAGTTAGGCAAACAGGCAATACCTGTGACACAGCCTAAGTTTAGTCCTAATGCTACGTATACACCTAAGAGGACTAAAAATCAGAAAGCATGAAAGAAACATGACTATCACCATGCTTTCACTTATAGGTTTTCAAAGAAACCAAATAAGCATGTCAACACAGTTCCAACTACCACTGTTTCTAAACTCACTTGCACATATTGTGGTACACATGGACACATTTCACAGTATTGTTTAGCAAGAAAACTTGTTGACAATCGCACTTTATTTTGGAGACCTAAGACTAATCAATATGGACCCTTCAGTAAATGGGTACCAAAGGATTCATCTACTTGTTTTGTATGTGGACCCTCAACCCTCTCATGCTAAAAGCAAGTGGATCATCGATAGCGGATGTTCGCGGCACATGACTGGTGATGCATCTTTGTCCGCCACGCTATCGATGAAGAAAGAAGGATACGTCTCCTTCAAAAATCTGAGAGGTGATATCATTGGCAATGGCACTGTTGGTATATCTCCTTATCCTGTAATAAAAGACGTTTGTCTAGTTACAGAATTGAAACATAACCTACTAAGCATAAGTCATTTGGCTGATAACGGTTATGGTATCAACTTTGTAAAAGACAAATGTACCATATATGATATGTCATCTGGTAATCCCATATATGAAGGGATTAGAGAAGACAATATTTATGTTTTCTTTTTGGAGAGTACTAATAATGCAGGAAGATACCTAGTAGCTAATTTAGATGAAAGCTGGCTATGACATATGAGATTAGGACATGCAAATATGGACAATATCTCACGACTGAGCACTAAGAAGTTGGTAAAAGGACTCCCCGAGATTCCATTCAAGAGAGATATGGTATGTGTTGACTGTGAAAAGAACAAAGCACATAGGTCTACATTTAAATCCATCAACATTGTAAGTACTTCTAGACCTTTACAGTTGATACATATAGATTTATTTGGTCCTAGTAGAGTCGCTAGTCTTGGCGATAAGCTCTACGCTTTTGTTATTGTTGATGATTTCTCTCGTTTTACTTGGGTTTATTTTTTATCAAACAAAAGTGATGCTATTTTTGAATTTCAGATATTTTGCAAAAAGATACAAAACGAAAAAGGCTTCATGATTACTCGTATCCGAAGTGATCATGGTGGCGAATTCGTAAATACTGATTTCAAAAAATTTTGTGATGATAGTGGGTACTACCACGAATTTTCTTGTACTAGAACTCTCCAACAGAATGGTGTTGTGAAGCGGAAGAACCGTACTCTAAGCGAGATGGCTAGAGTCATGCTGAATCAGCATAATCTTCCTAAATACTTTTGGGCAGAAGCTGTTAGCACAGCCTGTCATATTTTAAATAGGGTGTTAATTCGATCTATCTCGAAAAAAATATCGTATGAACTTTGGTTTGGAAGGATTCCAAACATTTCTTATTTCAAAGTTTTTTGATGTCGCTGTTTTATCCTGAACACCAAGGACAACTTGGGTAAGTTCGACTCTAAAGCAGATGAAGGAATGTTTCTCGGATATGCTGCTAAGAGTAAGGGATATAGAATTTTCAATAAAAGGTTTATGATTGTTGAAGAATCTATTAACGTTACTTTTGATGAGCTCAATAGTCACAGATCTAGCGACAGTGATGATGAAGGTGTACAAGCAAAAACCGATAAGAGTCCTGTGGAAGATCTGGCTCATAAATTTGAATCATTGAAGTTCTTACCAGATCATGCAGAGACACTCATCATAGGTGATGTATCAAAAGGTGTAAGTACACGCGCCTCTCTTAGAGATTCTGAAATAGCAGCAAATGTAGCTTTCATTTCTCAAATAAAACCTAAGAATATAGAAGATGCATTTACTAATGAGTTTTGGATTAATATCATGCAAGAGTAACTAAATCAATTGGAGAGAAACCAAGTTTGGGAACTCGTTCCTAAACCTATTGTCAATCGATAATTGGTACCAAATGGGTGTTCCGAAATAAACTTAGTGAAGATGAACAAGTTCTACGCAACAAAGCACGTCTAGTGGCACAAGGTTATAATCAAGAAGAATGTATTGATTATGACGAGACATATGCTCCTGTTGCTAGACTAGAAGCTATCCACATGTTTTGTGCATTTGCATGTTTTAATGATTTTAAATTATTTCAAATGGACGTGAAAAGTACATTTTTGAACGGATTTCTAAAAGAAGAAGTTTTTGTGAAACAACCCCCTGGATTTGAAGATTTTCAAAAACCTGATCACGTCTTCAAGCTTAAGAAAGCACTCTATGGACTCAAACAGCCACCTCGTGCTTGGTATGAACGCCCAAGTGCCTTCTTACTTGATAATGATTTTTCAAAAGGAAGAGTAGATAAAACTTTGTTTATCAAATCTTTAAATGATAACATTCTTCTTGTGCAAATATACGTTGATGACATTATATTCGGTCCTACAATTGGTATCAAAGATAACTATGGTGAATAAAGTGAATAGAGTGAGTGCGAGTGCAGCGAAAAATAATCACCAATTTAAAAATTAAATAGATAACTATGGCAGTAAGTAAGAGACAGTAAGTAAGAGACAATAAATAAATATAGCAAGAGATAGAGAGATCAAACTCAGTAACACAGCGATGTATACTGGTATCCCTCTGAGAGGACTAATCCAGTCTCGAGTACTCTTACTCGATGTTAATCCACTAAGGCACAAGCTAATTAAGAGCTTACAGTCTCTTACAACACCGTGCTTGGTGACAAGTGCACGACCAACTTCACAACACCGTGCTTGGTGACGAGCGCACGACCGGCTCCACAACAGAGATAATTTTTGTACTTTGAACAACCTCTTTACAACTCTTGAGAACCAAAAGACTCTAGATCGAAATAGATATTAGTGGCTTTTGGCTAAAAGGAGTGTAGGTGTGATATGAAAACTTTTGATCGGGTGAAAACACTTATTGAATAGAGAAGAGAAGATGAAGAATGAATGAGTGATTTGAAATAAAAAACTCTCTTCTATTTATAGGTGTTTTCTGGGACCGATCTCGGACAGAGTTCTGACGGAGTTCTGATGCAAAGATTTGGCATATGAACGTTGCATGCAGATTTGGAGGCAACAAATATTTGAATTTAAACAGACCGAACTCGGGCCGAACTCGGTTTGAGTTCTGTCTAGGAAAAATATTAAACATTTGTCAAATTCTGTTGCAAAAATGGAATTGAACTTTTTGGTGGATGGAATATGAATAGGTAGGCTTTATAGAAAAGTGGACTAAGATTAACCTAAGCCAGTATTACCTAGTCGATCTTACAATTTATATCCTAGACTCAATAAAGATAAAATACATAATAAATTGTAAAATGACTCGGACTAGATTCCAATGAAAGTAAGCTTCAGACTGATGATTTACGTGCTTGATGATGCAGTAGTACGCTTGTTGATATTGATTTCACAAGTCCTGAAACGATTAGCAGCAGTTCGTATATTTTGTGTATTGACTTAAGTTCATGTCGATTATTAAAATCGGGTGTGACCATAAAATAGGCCAACAATCTCCCCCATTTTGATAATTGACAAACTTGAGTCTATGCCAAAATATATCTAAAATAGAACAAATAAAATTACCTAAAAAAATGGTTTTGGTAGTCTTTCTTTGATTGTTGATTTTGGTATTTGTGCTCTTTCTCCCCCTTTGTCAATGAAAAAATAGTTTTTGCTCCCCCGTAATGTGTGAAGCCAACAATGTTCATAAAACAGACAAAGTAATACTAAAGAGAGAACCAAATAACAACAGTTCCACAAAGTGCATAAAATAACTAGTACTGAAAAGACTGAAAATGTCATGCATAAAAGATACAATCATCATCATCACAAAGTGCTAATAAAATGTCTAACTGTGAAGTTTAAACATAAAAAAACATCATAGATCATCATCTAACAGTCCTATCCACAATCCACTAGCTAAAGTCCACATCACATAGGAGTGTCGTCACCGTCAGGAGCATCCGGAGGAAAATATGCAGCAGTAGGATCGAAGTGAGAGAAAGTCGTCTTATCTCCAAACCTGGGTCCTGGGAAGCCAGGGTGAGGAAGTATGGACACTGGATGTGATGGGTCATGGGAGAGACTCCAGTGGAGGTCAGCAATGCCATTCCGCAACACCTGAGCCTGGGTGATATGGCGGAACTCTGAGTCAAGATAGCTCTGATGACGTTGCGCAGAGAGGACAACAAAATCATCAAAACGCTGAAAAAATCCAGGGTCAAAACCCGGAGCAGGGGCTGGAGCAGCAGCATCAGGAGGAGGAGCCTCGGGGTCAGCATCTGGAACAGGCTCAGCACCAGGAGGCAGAGGAGTAGGGTACTCAGCACCAGGAGGCAGAGGAGTAGGGTATAGCCTAGATCTACTAAGCTCTATGGCTGTGGAGGAAGAAGAACAGGTTTGAAGATCGATTTCAAACCTTCGAAAGATAGATGCCAAATGCATGGAATAGACGAGGTTGCGTCCTGTATTTCTGCAGTTCAGCATCCAAGCCATCATGGTCTTGAAAAAAGAAAATAGAATGCCAAAGTGGAGGTGATACATGGCGGATAACTCCAAAAAGGTAATCTCATCAGAGGATTCCTTCTTCGGAAGAAGAACGGAGAATACAAACATATGTAGTTCATAAAGTTTTGGTTGAGATGTTTAGGATAGACTCTAGGAACAGGTCTGGATGGCACAGAAGTTCTTTGAAGGAATCGAGAGTGACACTTCCGAAAATTGGATGTAATGGATATCCACTAATGCTTCACCTATATCAGGAACATGAAAGTATTCACTGATGTCGATGGCGCTGAATTCTAGTTCTTGCCTAGCAACGCAAGAATAGAAATTTTCGTTAGGTTTTACTTACAAGTTGCAGTAAAACATACGGACAGCGTTATCATAGATATTCTCGACTACTTCGAAAAAGTCACGAAAGCCGAGACGGTCGAATGTGGGAGCATATTCATAAAATATAGTGAAGTTCACACGTGCTCCAGCACATATTCTACAATCAGAAAATGAATCAAACCAAAGGTCCGAAAATTTCTTGTCAAGGAAAAAGACCGAAATCAAAATCATCGGGATCCTATGGATCTAGCTGGACTAAATACATTAGTGGGGACGTAGTCAGAAGAGGAAGATCCTGCATGTGAGGAATCAACCTTTCTTTTCTGGCTCTTGGGTGCCATAGATGAAAGGAAAGGGATAATGGAGTACCTTGTCAAAAGGAGGAAGAAGATGGAGAGGAACTGCCCACAAACTCCGGAGAAGCTTGAAAGGAAGGAGGAAGAGCTCTTGGGAGTAAAGGAGGCTAATTCTCGGTTTGGTGGTGAGAAAAAGTGGAAGGAAGAAGGGGTATAAATAGGGCTAGGGCCGGTTGTTCGATTCTGGAAGCTGAACAGTGCCGACCGAACTCGGTCCGAACTCGGTCAGAAGACTACAATCTGCACTACACTAAGATTTCCATTTATTGTGATATTAAGGATATGGCTACTAGACTCTATATTACCCCAATATAAGATTACTAGGGCCTACTAAAGGTACCAGGTTTTAGGCATTTGGGAATTGGGTTTAAATCATATTGATATCCTCAATGTTTGCCTAATTGCAAGAAATATTTTTATATATCCAAATCCAAGAATTCCAAACATCATCAGTTCTAAGCCTACACACAAATTCTACTAAGGTCCTATGGGGTCCATAAGAGCTTATCAATCAATGTCCCAAGTTCTTTACTTCAAATCCTAAGTGACACCCAATCCTCATATTTATCCAAAAATAACACTAGCACTATTAACCTGACTAAGAACCCTGTATGTCACTCACGCACAAAACACATTGAAATTCGTCATCACTTTTTACGTGATCACCAACAACACGGGGACATCTGCCTAGAGTTTATTGACACAGATCATCAACTAGCAGACATTTTCACAAAGCCACTGGCTGAAGACCGATTTATCATAATGAGGCGAGAGCTCGACATACTTGAATTTTCAGATTCATAGTGTAGTATGTTTATTAAATTTATTTTTATGACTCGAAATTTCGTAATTTATTTAACGTAAATTATTTTGGGTACAAGCCGAAAGGGCCCTTCTGTCATACAGGTGTAAATAGCCTAAAACGACACGGTGCACTAGTCTTCGGACTACCGCTAGCTGGGATCCGACCCCTACAGCTAACCCAAAGTATTAGAAGTTATTAAATGAAGAAGTCAACAGTCATAAATTCAATTTTTAAAAATAATACTGCATTTATGGCATTGGAAATACAAGCAGCCGAACTCTAACCGAGTTCGGTCGGCGCTGTTCAGCTTCCAGAACTGAACAGCCGGCCCTAGCCCTATTTATACCCCTTCCTCCTTCCACTTTTTCTCACCACCAAACCGAGAATTAGCCTCCTTTACTCCCAAGAGCTCTTCCTCCTCCTTCCTTTCAAGCTTCTCCGGAGTTTGTGGGATGTTCCTCTCCATCTTCTTCCTCCTTTTGACAAGGTACTCCATTATCCCCTTCCTCTCATCTATGGCACCCAAGAGCCATAAAAGAAAGGTTGATTCCTCACATGCAGGATCTTCCTTTTCTGACTACGTCCCCACTAATGTATTTAGTCCAGCTAGACCCATAGGATCCGATGATTTTGATTCCGGTCTTTTTTCTTGATAAGGAATTTTCGGACCTTTGGTTTGATTCATTTTCTGGTCGTAGAATATGTGTTAGAGCACGTGTGAACTTTACTATATTTTATGAATATTCTCCCACATTCGACCGTCTCGGCTTTCGTGACTTTTTCGAAGTAGCCGAGAATATCTATAATAACGTTGTCTGTATGTTTTACTGCAACTTGCAAGTAAAACATAACAGAAATTTCTATTCTTGCGTTGCTGGGCAAGAACTAGAATTCAGCGCCACCGACATCAGTGAATACTTCCATGTTCCTGATATAGGTGAAGCATTAGTGGATATCTATCACATCCAATTCCCGGAAGGAGTCACTCTCGATTCCTTCAAAGAACTTCTGTGCCATCCAAACCTGTTCCTAGAAGAGTCTATTCTAAATATCTCAACCAAAACTTCTATGAACTACATAGGTTTGTATTCTCCGTTCTTCTTCCGAAGAAGGGATCCTCTGATGAGATTACCTTTTTGGAGTTATCCGCCATGTATCACATCCACTTTGGCATTCCATTTTCTTTTTCCAAGACCATGATGGCTTGGATGCTGAACTGCAGAAATGTATGACGCAACCTCGTATATCCCATGCATTTGGCCTCTATCTTTCGAAGGTTTGAAATCGATCTTCAAACATGTTCTTATTCCTCCACAGCCATAGAGCTTAGTAGGTCTAGGCCATACCCTACTCCTCCTCTGCCTCCTGGTGCTGAGCCTGTTCCAGATGCTGACCCCGAGGCTCCTCCTCCTGATGCTGCTGAGCCTGTTCCAGATGCTGAGTTTGATCTCTCTATCTCTTGCTATATTTATTTACTGTCTCTTACTTACTGCCATAGTTATCTATTTAATTTTTAAATTGATGATTATTTTTCGCTGCACTCGTACTCACTCTATTTACCCCCCTCTAGAGGTGCTCAACGGTCCTACATCTCTCTCTCTCTAGTAACTCTAAGCTCTGATGTGGGAGATCTGGAACCCCTAACCCTAAATCTCGTCTCCCTCTCTCTCAATCTGTATGTACTAGAACAAAGGATTTTGGTTTCGATCGACTTACTCGACCGAGGACAGAGGATCTTCTGAGCTCGGTAAGTATGCAAAACTTCTTTTCCAACGACTAAATCTTACAAAACTCCAACAAAATAGTAGGAAGTAGTGACCTCTCTCTCGAATTTGTAGAGCTTTCTGTCTCGCCGTTCTATCTATAGCTCAAATGGCTCCGATATCTGAAAAATCCATGAAGCTGGAAGCTAAGCGCAAAGAGGAGAGTTCTTGGCATCCTTGCATAGTTTCACTCGGGTCTACTCCTTCCTTTCCCCTCTATATAATCCCCAATATTAAATGGCTTTTGGTCAATCACAATTCCGCCACTAAATTTCTTGATGGTTTCTATTTACGATGACCATTCATATGGATTATTGCTATATTTGACTAATGCTTTTAATCTAGAACATGAATAAGTATAAAGCTAGATCATAGAGTATCAACATCCGCTTTATATATATATATATATATATATATATATATATATATATATATATATTAGTGTAGGCACTAGGCAGTTCAAGAGTAGTACTTAGGTTGTTGTAACATATCAAAACACTGCTTAATCTTGATATGCATATTGAAATGTAGTATTATAGCGTCTAGTTCATTTCTTTTAGCACGGTGTCTTATCTACAAACTATTTAACTTTCAAGATTTTAGTTAAAATCTTTTTTTTGAAAAGTACCATGTTCACAGAACCTAATATTTTTATAACGATTTAGTGATACTGGGTTGTTGAATGTGTTTACAATAAGTAATATGATTATGAAGGGGTTTTCTTTCACCTTGGGATTTATGGATATTCTTTAACAAGGATTTTTATATACTGGTATTGAGCACGTAGAGAGACCTATGGTGATAGTTTTTTTAATATACTTGAAACGTGTGTCAAAAAAATCAAATGTGAGTTGGCCCTAATACCATATAAAGTCCATGTGAATGCATCAAAACTCTAATACTGTTGCAAGGAATGAAATATCAACTACTTCTGTTTAAAAATATCAACTCTCGTCAATTTTCTCTAAAACTCAAAAAATGTTGCTCCAGTACCATTAGAGGATTTTGTATGGTAAACTATGTTGTCACAGACGATGCCTAGGAGTGCAGGTTGGAGAAGACTCGCCTCGACCTGGAAGAAAAATTCCTGGTTGAGGCAATGCTCACCTAGGCGCCTGCCTAGCGTCACCCAGGAGAAAAGACCTACCTGGGGTCGCCTAGGAACTCCTAGGACCGCCCAATTATGCTTACTATCTTTATTTCATATTGAACATTGGTTATTTCATATTTTTGGCTTCTTATATTACTTTTATGCTTATTGCTTAATATTTACTGCTTATTACTTATACTACATATTTGTTGTATACATAATTACAGAATTTTTTTGTTTCAAGAGCAGCGAATCCTGGACGGACGCCTAGGCGAGATGGGTGGCATGTCGCCTCGCATAGCGCCTAGTACAACATAGATGGTAAATAAAATTTTAATAAGGTTTCTCTCTCTTCTATTTAAAAATATAACTCTTGTTGATTTCTCTTAATTGAGTTTCTGCTTTTGATATTAGTTTACTTCATATATGGCTTAATTCAACAAAGTGATTGCATTAGTGGTCCTTAGATTCATTCTATGGAGCAGTAGTTTAGGAACAATTGTTCTTCCTTCGTTGGGTAAGTTTGGGGTTGCTCTTCTCTCTCTCTCTCTCTCTCTCTCTCTCTCTCTCTCTCTCTCTTCTGAGTTCTATTGTATCGTTATATGGACCTTGTTCTATCATTATATGGACCTTGTTCGTTAAGACTTTCAACAAAGATTTTTGTTTTTTTCTATTAGTATTCCCTTTCAAACTATGAATCTTTTTGTTATGTGCTTCGGTGGTGCATGATTGCGTTCTTGCTGTTAGTGTGGGTTATGCAGCAAAAAATAAATAGCAACTAAGACTTGCGTATGGACTGGACTATTGTTGGCAAATTGGGTGGAATGCTCAATACTACATGCAACTTTAGGAGGAAGTTGGCAAAGGCGGACAGCTTTGTGCAATACTATAGTAATGTATGAATGTAAATATGTAACAGCGTACAAGGTTATTTATTTACTAAATTGTAATGATTGTACATGTAATAGCTTTTGAACAGCTCAGGCCTTTTGGTAATTTATTTGTACAATTTTGAATGTAATAGTAATATTATTGTTGTGCTGCAAGGCTATTGCTATTTGCTACTGCTGTAAAAATGTTCGATTTTTTTGTAAGCAATGGAAAATTTTATTTCTATAAAAAATTTAAGAAAAATTGTGAATGTTAATTTTATTTTTATGGTGTTAAAATCTTGAATGAATGTAAGTTATTTTTGAAACAATGGACAGATCTGGGCCCACTCTGGGACGGCCCAAAAGCATTTTCCGACCCACTCTGGAGGGGCCCAAAACATCGATTAAACCGAAAACCGAGCCGTTAAAATTTGGTTCGGGTTCGGTTTTGTAGCTAAATAGTTCAATTCGGTTGCGAAACATTCCGGTTGGGACTTGGTTCGGTTCCGAAAAATTCCGGTTGGGTCAACCGAACACCCCTACATGGAATTTGATTCTGGCAGTAATAGGAATTATTGTCTACAATTCCAGATTTAATTGTATAAATAGATCATGAAAGATAGAGGAAGCAGTTTGCGAGAAATCCTCCTCCCATCACCATGTGTATATTTAGTTCGGGTTTACTTTTAGTAAGATTCACACGAGCATTTAGTATAGAAATGGGTATATGGGCACTTTTGGATTTCTTCTATCCCTTGAGGACCCAATCCAGATTCTAAAAATTTCTAATGCCTTCATGACCCAGAAAACCAACAAAAATATATTGAAGGCTAAACTACCATGAATAGATTTAACAATAAATGTATATTAGAATAATGTCTTATAAGTAAGCCTGTAATGCGTACCAATGGTAGGAATGGTCGTCACGATCTCTCCCAGCTTCAGCTTGTACAGAATGGTGGTCTTACCCGCAGCGTCGAGACCCACCATGAGGATTCGCATCTCCTTTTTGGCAAAAAGCCGGCTGAAAAGCTTGGTGAAAGAGAGCCCCATCTTCACACCTGCACAAAAGATCCATAAAATTATAAATTTCACATCCAAATTATTTCTCAGTGTTTCCTTGGATTCAAAAAATCACACACTAAAGACCAAACTTCTGCAAAGATAACTTTTCTGTGAGAGAGGTCTTCCTAACCAAACGTGTGATTTTTTGAGAGAAGAAACACATTGCTACTTCCAGATGATAAGAATTACTTGCTTACAAATCAAGAACATTTACAAACGATTGGACCAAATAAAACCTAGATCTCTCCAAAACAAAGCCTAAAACCGCAAATTTTATGATAAATCCCACATATCCAGATCTGTATTTCCCAGATCGAGAGATGGAGAGCAAATCGATCGGACCCCGAGGAAAATATCGAATTTTGCAAACGGAAAGCAATAGATCACAGTACATCTACCATCATTTCATGCTCAAATCCAACAAAAATCACAAATAAACATCAGATCAGGAACAATCACACATAAAAAATTAACCGCAGCTGGATCCGAACGAATCTAGGGATCGATTTCGAATAGAACCATCGAATTCCTCCTCGATCACGTCAAGAACCAACAGATCACGACAGAACTACCACCATTTCGCGCTCAAACATAACAAAATCGCCCATAATAACCATCAGATCCGCTCGAACCTAGGGTTTATTTCCGATCATTTCATGCTCGAATCGAACCAAATCACAAATAAAAATTATCACATAGGGATCGAAATTAGGGTTTGAGAATCGCTTACAGAGAGAATGGGGAGAGAGAGGCGATGTGGACGACGAGCAGATCTCACCACCACCAGCAACAAAGATATCAGAAAATAAATGGTGCTGCTCTCCTTTCCTTTTTATTCTGACGGAAACGTGACGGACGTTATGTTCCCTCCGTTAGATCACAGCTGTCCGTCTTCCCCGTACGATTGGTAGACGTGTCGGTGCGCTGCGACACCAACCGTTAGTTCACACGTCTACTCTGTGTGGAATGGCAGTCGCAGTGTGACCGGGTCAAATCATTTGGGCTTGCCTCGGTGACTAAACTAACATCAATATGTGCTAGTAAAAGCACATAAAATAAAAAAAAAAATTTCTAATCTTATTTAACTATTTAAATTTAAAATAAAATCTATTAAATATATTTATATTTTAATTAAAATAATTTATATTTAATTATAATTTTTTAAGGATACATGTGAATAAAAATGGAGTATTCCATTATGCGAAAAAAAAAGTTTAAAATTATAATTTTTTATATTTTTTTCCATTAAATGATTTATGATATATATACGACTTAGGCGGCTCATTTTTTAGACGTTTGGAAGCCGTATTATATAGTAAAAGATTAGTTATTATTTACTTACGTTGCACGTACAATGACTCATCTCACCATGATGTACGATATCAATAGTCAATGGCTTGAATTTGGCAATGCCCTCGTGTACGATATCAATAGTCAATGACTCGTCTCGCGAAAATCCACCATCCTTGATCACGATACCGAAATCACATAAATCGATAAAACACAATATACGATAAAGGGAGCGGATCAAAAGCCCCCCTTAGAAAGCCCCCCAAAAACCCCCCTCACTCTAATTCGTAATATTAATGTTAATATTAATGTTAATGTTAATATTAATGTTAATATTAATGTTAATGTTAATATTAATTTTTTTTATTTTTTTATATTAATGTTAATGTTAATGTTAATATTAATGTTAATGTTAATGTTAATGTTAATGTTAATATTAATTTTAATGTTAAGTTTAATGTTAATTTTAGTATTTAATGTTAATATTAACATTAATATTAACATTAACATTAATATTAACATTAATATTAACATTAAATTACGGATTAGAGTGAGGGGGTTTTTTTTGGGCTTTCTAAGGGGGGCTTTTGATCCGCTTCCTACGATAAATATTCACGTATTCGTATACAGGTATCGAAACGGTGAGACAAACCTCACAAAACATCTAGTACTCAGAAATTTATAAACTGTTAGAGATTGAAAACTCAGAATGCAACCAAGTTGCTACAAGTTGGAACAAAAATAAGAAATTAAGCTTGCTAGGGTGATGAGAATTATCATTACTCAAAACGATATTTGACCTTTTTCCATCTAAATGCTTCAGGAACCAGCAAGTTCAAATAATGAACTAATAGAACGCTTCTTTGTCACATTCTAAAATCTAAACGATGAAAATGACCTCTTTGTTATTACTTCTCTTAGGTACTGCAAACTCTCCTCTCACTACACATATTCTCTTTCGCTAAGTATAGGAAGTACCAAAGAACTAAAAATATATATATGGAAGTCAAACCCCTAGCAGCCAAAACATTGAATACCAACGTGAGTAGATAGAAGAGGATAACCCTCTATAGTGGGTGAAGTTACAACAGTAACTTTCCACTAAGGGGCTGTTTGGTTTGCTCCTATGGGCTGAAAGTGGCGCTGTTTTTTGCAACTCGGGTGAACTGTTGGCCACTTTTGGTGTTTGGTTGGGATGGTTTATTACTTGCAAGTGGCTTGATGTGACCGGTCCCCAGTTCCTGTCTCTACCAAAAAACTCATTTTGAGTTCCGGCCATTTGTGTGTTGAAGTCCAGTAAAACTGGGAGGAGAGAGAAGAAAACTGTCACGCCCCAGAACCAGAATACTGGAGAGCGGGGGCAGACATAGCCAGCTACGTATAATGAGATGGGATCCACTCCACTATACGGTCACGGCTGTCTAGATATATGAGAATTTATCTACAAGCCATCAGTCTCTTAAGGTCAACAAGAAGCCTAGTGTGTCACTCCCCATTCCCGGAATACGTAAATTTTTTATTTTTCCTGTATATGGTATCTGACACCTGTATCTTTATTGTATTTATCCTGTATTTGTAACTGGCCATGGCATGGAACAGTATCTCGTCGCGGATTAGTGTGCCACCCCTTGTCCTTGTCTGGTTGTAGGCGTGGTTCACTGTTTCGATGATAAGATTTCTGAACCGTGTTGTGGTTAGGATTTTATTTAATTAATTTAATTAGTTGTATCATGTAGCATTTAACATGTCATTGGTCATGTGGTTAAGAGCATGCTTAAGCTTAGGGTTTCTTTGAGTCAACCCAACCCCTATATATATTCTCTTCCACACTCTCTCTCCTCATTCACTCTTTCATTTATTTTCCTCAAGCAAACTTTTAGGCAAGTACATCTTGCACCAAATGGAGAGATTATTGCATTTTCATTTCTTGATTTTTCTTTGATATTATTTGTCTATATTGTTCTTCTCTTCATTCTCTACAAGTTTAGTTCTTGGAGTTTTTGATTTTAATGGCTAGTTTGGTGTAGATCTAAGTTTCTAAAACTAGGGTTCTATGGGTTTCCATGGTTTTGATCTATCAAACTTGGTTGTTTTCGAAAACTAATGGTCCTATGTTGTAGGGAATTCAATTCTATCCAATTTTGACCTTTGAAAAGTTAGATTTCGACTTGTTTTGAGGAAGTTATGGCCAAAACAATTTTGGTCAAACTTCTATGTTCATCTGTCCTGATTCTGGCAGGGACGATGAATAGTGTCGAGCCGCATGAGGATGCTGCATAGTGCCGTATAGTGCCGAGCCGCATAAGGATTCTGCATAGTGCCACATAGTGCCGAGCCGCATGAGGATGCTGCATAGTGCCGCATAGTGCCGAGCCGCATGAGGATTCTGCATAGTGCCGCATAGTGCCGAGCCGCATGAGGATGCTGCATAGTACCGCATAGTGCCGAGCTGCATAAGGATTCTGCATAGTGCCGCATAGTGCCGAGCCGCATGAGGATGCTGCATAGTGCCGCATAGTGCCGAGCCGCATGAGGATGCTGCATAGTGCTGCATAGTGCCGAGCCGCATGAGGATGATGCATAGTGCTGCATAGTGCCGCATAGTGCCGAGCCGCATAAGGATGCTGCATAGTGCTGCATAGTGCCGAGCCGCATAAGGATGCTGCATAGTGCCGCATAGTGCCGAGCCGCATGAGGATGCTGAATAGTGCCGCATAGTGCTGAATAGTGCCGCATAGTACATATTTTGGCTGTTTTTGGCTATTTTAAGTCCTATTTGGCTGAATTGTGGCCAGAATTTCTCCTAACTCCCAACATGAAAGTTGTAGATCTTTGTCTTGGCTTCAAGGACCTTCATGTCTCACTTTAACCTGAATTCATATGTGACTTTTATGTCACGAGGAGTCCGAGTGACTTCCTGACTTGACCATGTTCCTGACCTGATTACCTGTATACGTGCTGGTACATGTTCTAAGTGTGTATTGAGATACAATATTTGTATGCACTGCGGTGCCATTTAATGAGTGCACTGAGGTGTGACTCTACATGCTAAGTGATCCTTCGTGTTATATGTCAATACCTGTGTACCTTCCAGCAAGTCATAGTAATTGGTCAGTAATAGTGTCGTGGTAAAATGATTGTTGTTTGATGCATTACACTAAGCATGGATCTAGATTGAGCCGATGTGGATTCATACTTAGGGTACACGTACTATGGTACAACATATAGGAGGATGACCATGTGACCACGACATGTAATTCCAATATCGAGATAGGGTTAATCTAAGCAACTTAAATTGGTAGAAGCATTGGGAGGGAACAGAATCTCGAGATCGTACGTCACCAGCCGCCCTGGGTCCCGTCCTGGCGCGTCGGGTTGGCTGCCTCGGATACTGTATAGTCATCCGCACTAGTGGAGTGCAGTATCTGATTTGTGACTGCCGAGCCAGCTCTTCCTATAGGAGAGCTGGAACCGTTACTGCTTATTCTAGCGCGGTGGCCTTTCGAGGGACCGGTGCATTTCGTGCTTGCTTGTATATAATGGTTTGGCTAGCCCTGCTGGAATGCGATACGATCTGAGGATTCCTATATATATATATTGCATTACTGGGATAACCCAGGCAAATCATAGAAAGCCGTAGGATTGATTAGCCGATTGTAAGCTGACTTGTTTGTGATATGTTTTCTTCTGTTAGCAACTGAGGAACATGGACTATCGTGGTGCGTGGTCCAACCCATGTCCTTGTTTGGTTGTTGGGTTGGGCTATTGTGCTGCGATAGGCTATGGACCGAAGTCGCGATCAGAAGCCCTTTTACCTGCCCATGGTTATAGGATATATCTTATCTCGGTACGATATTGGCACCGTTTGTCCTTGTTTGGTTGTAAGGGTGTCGTATTGTCTCGATGATATGGTATAAGCCTATAACTCATGAATCATGTCTTATTTAACTTATTGGATTTATCTCACTCTTTTGTGCTCCCTTGTGGTACTTGCTATTCGGGGCCTGACCCCGCTGGTTTTGTTTGGCCAGATTTCGTAGCAGCTCCAGAGGATCCAGCTTTCCACCCGAACAATGGCGCACACCAGGAGTATGGGCGCCAGGGACCATGAGTGGGTTTAGCCGGCAGTTCTGAACACTAGTTTTCTTTACATAATTGTAATTAAATCAGACTGCAGCTGACTATAGTTATGTACTATTGACTCTCGGAACTAGCTCATCATTTTGTATAGCTAGACTCATGAATCATTCTGATGAAGCGTCGGGGACGCCTTACTGCTTTGTCTTATATGATCATTATTTACTGCTTCTTGTTTTGATTGATTGAGACATAGATGCTCTGTGGGACCATAGGAGACCTGATTGTAGCATGCACCTCCTAGTCTCTTGACAGCCACGATCGCCGTATGACGTTTATATACCTCATACGGTGTAGCTGGCCTAGTCTGTCTCAGTATTTCGGTACTGGGGCGTGACAAGGTTTTAGTGGTGGCCCATGCAAGGTCTGTTTTTCAGACTTGTGGGGTGTTGCGATTATAGGAGTCTCAATCAAAACATGTTCCCCTTGATCTCCTGATTCGTTTTCTCTTTCTCCCACCTTGATTGCTAACTTGATTGTCATCCTCGAATCCTTCCCGTCCTGTCTTTTGATACCTTGTATCCTTTCCTTTAGGGTCACATCATTTTCGGCTATTGGAGGAGCCGGCATGGAAGAGAATCCAGTAGATCAGGGACCAGTTGGAGATCAGCAAGGGGTAGCCCCTCTACCTGGACAGATTCCCATCGAGAACGTTACCGAGCATGAGCCAGTTGAGCTACAGAGGCCAGAGGATCCCGTACCTCCAGTGATGCCGGTAGTACCAGTAGCACTAGATACACCGGCACTATTGCAGATTATTAGAAGGTTATTGGAGACCCAGCAACGCCAGACGGCAGCCCAACAGCAACAACAAACCCGACAGCAAGAACAAAATGTGCTACAGAATCAGGGGTTGCAATTAGCCCTTGAGAGAAGTGTCAGGAATGACTCAGGAGCGTTTGGAAGGTTTTGTCGACTTAACCCGAGATATTTTGACGGCACGGAGGATGCCATCACGGCGGATGCTTGGCTTCAGGATACAGAGGCCATATTGACTGCAGCAAAGGTTCCAGCAGAAGAGAAGGTTGACCAGGTCAGACTTTTACTTCAGGATCTCGCCCGCGATTGGTGGGCATCGGAAGAGGTTGGAATGAGGCGTCCTGTTCCCTGGGATAGCTTCAGTACCAGATTCAAGGCTAAGTACTTTGGCGTGGTAGCGCGATATGAGCTACAGCAGAGGTTTATCAGTCTCAAGCAGGCTGGTAAGACGGTGGATGGTTATGCAGCGGAGTTCTGCAGGTTAAGTAGGTTTGCTCGGATGATGGTGGCGACAGAGCCAGAAAGAGCAATGAGGTTCCAGCAGGGACTTCACCTAGAGATTTTGCAGCTGGTCGAGGGGCACGACTACCAGACATTCGATGCAGTATTGACGGCGGCTCGGAGGCACGAGCTTACTATTCAAAGGTTATCAGCAAGGACTGGGGGCCAGAAGAGATCTCATACGCAGAGTGCTGGAGGAGGAGCAGTACCTCGGACGTCAGCACCAGCACCTGGCGTCCGTATTCGTGATGCAGCACCAGTCACGACAATTATGACTGCACCAGTTCGACAGCAGCAACAGAGGAACCAGCAGCAGCGTCAGGAAGTACCAGTGGGTTGCACTTACTGTGGTAAGGGAGGGCACACTAGGGATGTGTGTCGTTCAGCTAATGGATTATGCTTGAGGTGTGGCAGTCCAGACCATAGGATTGCCAATTGTCCTATGATGCAGAGGCCAGGAGGGCCAGCTCAACGATTTCCGGCGTTGCCAGCTCCAGAGGTAGCACCGTATCAAGGGCCAGCACTAGCAGTGAGGCCACTAGCCCAGCGCCCATTACTGACGCAAGCTCAGATGTACCGACAAGCGCAACATCAGGTTGGACAGCAGGGCCAGGGAAGGCAGGGACAAAGGCAAGAAGAATTTGGAGTATTAGAGCAGAGGTTAGCTGAAGGCGGTCAGATTTTGGGTAAGTTTTGAGTATTATTTATTATAATTCCTTGAGTTCTATATTCGAAGAGTGAAGGCGACTTTCTCGTCTCACTCATCTGCTCTCGTATCATGTGATACGTGATATTCATCATGTGTCTTGATTACGAGAGTACGTCCTGGGCAGAGTCTCGTTCTTGATTTAGTCATTGGTACCGACTTATCTCAAGCGTTGACCCTTGTCCATTTTGGGAGTCAGTGTAGGACATCGAGGACGAATTCCTACCTGACTTGAGAGGCATGTTTTATTCGTATGTCTCCGATCACTTTCCTTCTATGGTATGATTATTGTTTGTGCTTTTACTTAATAGTTCTTTCTTTCGTAATCTGTTCATATGTTATGTGTTGTTTGATAATTGTACTTGCATTATGTCATGAGTGTATTTCGTGATCTGAGAGCGCGCTCGACTAGCCTTATCGAAATTCCGAGGACGAAATTTTTCTAAGGAGGGTAGAGATGTCACTCCCCATTCCCGGAATACGTAAATTTTTGATTTTTCCTGTATATGGTATCTGACACCTGTATCTTTATTGTATTTATCCTATATTTGTAACTGGCCATGGCATGGAACAGTATCTCGTCGCGGATTAGTGTGCCATCCCTTGTCCTTGTCTGGTTGTAGGCGTGGTTCACTGTTTCGATGATAAGATTTCTGAACCGTGTTGTGGTTAGGATTTTATTTAATTAATTTAATTAGTTGTATCATGTAGCATTTAACATGTCATTGGTCATGTGGTTAAGAGCATGCTTAAGCTTAGGGTTTCTTTGAGTCAACCCAACCCCTATATATATTCTCTTCCACACTCTCTCTCCTCATTCACTCTTTCATTTATTTTCCTCAAGCAAACTTTTAGGCAAGTACATCTTGCACCAAATGGAGAGATTATTGCATTTTTATTTCTTGATTTTTTTTTGATATTATTTGTCTATATTGTTCTTCTCTTCATTCTCTACAAGTTTAGTTCTTGGAGTTTTTGATTTTAATGGCTAGTTTGGTGTAGATCTAAGTTTCTAAAACTAGGGTTTTATGGGTTTCCATGGTTTTGATCTATCAAACTTGGTTGTTTTCGAAAACTAATGGTCCTATGTTGTAGGGAATTCAATTCTATCCAATTTTGACCTTTAAAAAGTTAGATTTCGACTTGTTTTGAGGAAGTTATGGCCAAAACAATTTTGGTCAAACTTCTATGTTCATCTGTCCTGATTCTGGCAGGGACGATGAATAGTGTCGAGCCGCATGAGGATGCTGCATAGTGCCGCATAGTGCCGAGCCGCATAAGGATTCTGTATAGTGCCGCATAGTGCCGAGCCGCATGAGGATGCTGCATAGTGCCGCATAGTGCCGAGCCGCATGAGGATTCTGCATAGTGTCGCATAGTGCCGAGCCGCATGAGGATGCTGCATAGTGCTGCATAGTGTCGAGCTGCATAAGAATTCTGTATAGTGCCGCATAGTGCCGAGCCGCATGAGGATGCTGCATAGTGCCGCATAGTGCCGAGCCGCATGAGGATGCTGCATAGTGCCGCATAGTGCCGAGCCGCATGAGGATGCTGCATAGTGCTGCATAGTGCCGAGCCGCATGAGGATGATGCATAGTGCTGCATAGTGCCGCATAGTGCCGAGCCGCATAAGGATGCTGCATAGTGCTGCATAGTGCCGAGCCGCATAAGGATGCTGCATAGTGCTGCATAGTGCCGAGCCGCATAAGGATGCTGTATAGTGCCGCATAGTGCCGAGCCGTATGAGGATGCTGCATAGTGCCGCATAGTGCTGAATAGTGCCGTATAGTGTCGAATAGTGCCGCATAGTGCTGAATAGTGCCGTATAGTGCTGAATAGTGCCGCATAGTGCATATTTTGGCTGTTTTTGGCTATTTTAAGTCCTATTTGGCTGAATTGTGGCCAGAATTTCTCCTAACTCCCAACATGAAAGTTGTAGATCTTTGTTTTGGCTTCAAGGACCTTCATGTCTCACTTTAACCTGAATTCATATGTGACTTTTATGTCACGAGGAGTCCGAGTGACTTCCTGACTTGACCATGTTCCTGACCTGATTACCTGTATACGTGCTGGTACATGTTCTAAGTGTGTATTGAGATACAATATTTGTATGCATTGCGGTGCCATTTAATGAGTGCACTGAGGTGTGACTCTACATGCTAAGTGATCCTTCGTGTTATATGTCAATACCTGTGTACCTTCCAGCAAGTCATAGTAATTGGTCAGTAATAGTGTCGTGGTAAAATGATTGTTGTTTGATGCATTACACTAAGCATGGATCTAGATTGAGCCGATGTGGATTCATACTTAGGGTACACGTACTATGGTACAACATATAGGAGGATGACCATGTGACCACGACATGTAATTCCAATATCGAGATAGGGTTAATCTAAGCAACTTAAATTGGTAGAAGCATTGGGAGGGAACAGAATCTCGAGATCGTACGTCACCAGCCGCCCTGGGTCCCGTCCTGGCGCGTCGGGTTGGCTGCCTCGGATACTGTATAGTCATCCGCACTAGTGGAGTGCAGTATCTGATTTGTGACTGCCGAGCCAGCTCTTCCTATAGGAGAGCTGGAACCGTTACTGCTTATTCTAGCGCGGTGGCCTTTCGAGGGACCGGTACATTTCGTGCTTGCTTGTATATAATGGTTTGGCTAGCCCTGCTGGAATGCGATACGATCTGAGGATTCCTATATATATATTGCATTACTGGGATAACCCAGGCAAATCATAGAAAGCCGTAGGATTGATTGGCCGATTGTAAGCTGACTTGTTTATGATATGTTTTCTTCTGTTAGCAACTGAGGAACATGGACTATCGTGGTGCGTGGTCCAACCCATGTCCTTGTTTGGTTGTTGGGTTGGGCTATTGTGCTGCGATAGGCTATGGACCGAAGTCGCGATCAGAAGCCCTTTTACCTGCCCATGGTTATAGGATATATCTTATCTCGGTACGATATTGGCACCGTTTGTCCTTGTTTGGTTGTAAGGGTGTCGTATTGTCTCGATGATATGGTATAAGCCTATAACTCATGAATCAGGTCTTATTTAACTTATTGGATTTATCTCACTCTTTTGTGCTCCCTTGTGGTACTTGCTATTCGGGGCCTGACCCCGCTGGTTTTGTTTGGCCAGATTTCGTAGCAGCTCCAGAGGATCCAGCTTTCCACCCGAACAATGGTGCACACCAGGAGTATGGGCGCCAGGGACCATGAGTGGGTTTCTTCTTCACCGCTCTGATATCTTCTATTTTGTACTTGGCGTTTAGCCACCGGCACCTGTTTAGCCGGCAGTTCTGAACACTAGTTTCCTTTACATAATTGTAATTAAATCAGACTGCAGCTGACTATAGTTATGTACTATTGACTCTCGGAACTAGCTCATCATTTTGTATAGCTAGACTCATGAATCATTCTGATGAAGCGTCGGGGACGCCTTACTGCTTTGTCTTATATGATCATTATTTACTGCTTCTTATTTTGATTGATTGAGACATAGATGCTCTGTGGGACCATAGGAGACCTGATTGTAGCATGCACCCCCTAGTCTCTTGACAGCCACGATCGCCGTATGACGTTTATATACCTCATACGGTGTAGCTGGCCTAGTCTGTCTCAGTATTCCGGTACTGGGGCGTGACATAGTGTCTCAATCACAAGCAAATAAGTAAATATTACAAGATGTAAGATCACCAAATATACAATAGTAAGGCGTCCCAAACATTACATATTCAGCTGATCATGAAGCTAGTCGTTACAAAATGTGAGAACTAGTAAGAGTTTTAGTCATACATGATCAACCCTAGGTTGCCAATCATGTTACAGCCCGTAGGCAGACAGTAAGTAAAAATGTACACGAGCTAACACTGGCTCGGCGGCTAAACGCCTCAAAAGAATAATTTTACAATAGAGTGGAAGAGCAAAAATAAACCCACTCGTTGCCCTGGTTACGCCTGGTGTTCACCATCGGGCTGGAAAACCGGTAGATCCTCTGGAGCTGCTCTGGTATCTGGCCATACAAAACCAGCTGGGTCAGATCCCAGAAATAGCAAGTGCCACAAAGGAGGCTTCACTTAGGAACTAAAACCAGCAATTAGCACAAGAGTAAAAAAAAAAGACAGTAATTAAAGAAAAGCAGGACAGGTGATATACGATGAGATAACCATGGGACTATTCAGATAACCAGGTTACAACCCGTAAACCAAACAAGGACCGGGGTTATAACCCTTCGTCTGAACCGAACTTGGTTTCTCCCACCATTTATCGGCAAGATAAGAAAACAGGTCATGTAATAATCTTGTACAGGATCAAGACAAGAATAGACTGGTAAACTCCGTCCAATATTTCACGGCCAAGCAATAGGTACGGCTTGATACTTTAACTAACTAGGGTTACCACAGGCCTAGTTACTAACAAGATGCAGCGAGATTTTTCCACAGCCACAAGCCCTGCAGACCATCCATGCTATCCGGACGCAATTAGGGATTGAATTCAAGTGGGTACATCGTCCAGAAAACGCATGTACCCTTAGGTGACTTAGAGGGTGCAACACATGACAGTGTGCTGGAAATGTGCCCTACTCGACGGCAGGCTACAGATCCCAAGTGGGGCGCCCAGATAACGGGATTGCCTGTAGCTGGAAAATCTCTTCATGACTACTGGATTATTCTAGTGATTAGCCTTAGTCGATTTCAGTGGTACCCCTGACCGTGGTACTCAGGGGTCCCCATCCTAGATATGATGCAGGACAAGACGGGTTCATTTGCACAAGCACAATCGTCCACGGTGTCCAGGTCATTCAATCTTGTCATGTCGTGTTAGCCGTCGCAACAGCATTTCAAGGAATATCATGCCAGGTTTATTATGTCAAGAGTGCGCCACGGCGGACCACTATCAAGAATTATCATGTCAAATTTGTCAGGTCAAGTTATCATGTCAGGAGTGCACCACGGCGGGTCACCATCAAGTCATGTCATTTATCAAGGAGGGAAGAAATTTGTGTAATAATAATATAATATATATATAATATATATATTCTAGAAGTCAAGGAGAAACTCTACAACTTTCATGTTGGGAGTGGGAAGAAATTCTGACCACAATTCAGGTAAATAAAACATTTAAATGATCAAAGTGGACCCCATGTGGCCCAAAAGTGGGAGAACATACATGCGGCCAAAAAAGTGGGAGGCCACCCATGCGGCCAGGAAACAATAAATAGGCCTTGAATTCAAATAAGACAAAAGATAGTGGGACCCTCATTAAATGCAAACTCCCACTTCAGCAAGCAAGTCAACTAAAAGAAGCTATGTGGGACCTCCACAATTAATGCAATAAAAAAAGGTTCACGTGAGCTACCTAATTAAGGGTTCACGTGGCCAAAATATTAAATAGTGGGAGAAGGGAGCCTATGCGGCTCACCTTAGATTCCATGCAAAATACAACATACAAATAATAATAATAATATTTAATGGCCAAAGGCTATACGGCTTGCTTTTTGATGTATGGACTAATAATTGCATGGATTCAAGCCTATGCGGCTTGCTTTTTTTTTTTCAAGGCTTAAATCAATGCATTAAAGCATAAAATATTAATTACTAAGGACTTAAGTGCATTAAGCCTTTAAAGCACAGCACTTGAAAAGCCTTAGAATACAAAGCCTTATGCGGCTAGCCTTTCCAAGGCTTAAATCAATTTAATATTAATGCTTTAATTCCCTACCAAATGGAACCAAGCTTTCTGGAACCAAGTATTGCTTTAATTATTTAATGCTTTAATAATCTAATGCTTTGATGCTTTCTGGAAACAAAGTATTGCATTTAACGCTTATAATGCAAGCATGCAATGCTTCCATCCCATGCGGCTATGTCACGTCCCAGAACCAGAATACTGGAGAGCGGGGCAGACATAGCCAACTACGTATATGAAATGGAATCCATCTCGCTATACGGTCACGGCTGTCTAGATACATGAGGGTTTATCTACAAGCCAACAGTCTCTTAAGGTCATGAACAAGCCTAGTGTCTCAATCACAAGCAAGTAAGTAAAAGTCACAAGATGTATGATCATTAAATATACAATAGTAAGGCGTCCCAAACATTACATATTCAGTTGATCATGAAGCTAGTCGTTACAAAATGTCAGGACTAGCAAGAGTTTAGTCATACATGATCAACCCTAGGATCTGTTAATCATGTTACAGCCCGTAGGCAGACAGTAAATAAAGTTGCAATCGAGCTAAACAGGTGCTCGTCGGCTAAACGCCTCAAAAGAATATTTTTACAAGGGAGTGGGAGAGCAAAATAAAACCCACTCGTTGTCGGGATTCCTTCTAGTGTTCACCATCTGGCTGGAAGAGCGGTAGATCCTCTGGAGTTGCTCCGAAATCTGGCCATACAAAACCAGCTGGGTCAGACCCCAGAAAGAGCAAGTGCCACAAAGAAGGCTTCACTTAAGAACTAAAAACAGCAATCAGCACAAGATATAAATAAAAGGAAGAACTGGAAATAAAGAAAATACACCAGGATGATATACGACGAGATAACCATGGAACTATTCAGATAACCAGGTTACAACCCGTAAACCAAACAAGGACCGGGGTTGTAACCCTTCGTCTGAACAGAACTTGAAATTCTCACCATTTATCGGTAAAATAAATACAAGCATTCTGGTCATTCGATAATCTGGAACAGGATCAGGGCAAGACTAGACTGGTTAGACTCCGTCCAATCACTTCACGGCCAAGCAAGAATTACGGCCTGATACTTTAACTAACTAGGGTTGTCACAAGCTTAATTACTAACAAGATGCAGTGAAATTATTCCACAGCCACAAGCCCTGCAGACCATCCAGGTTACCCGGATTAAAAGATTAGAGTTGAATTCAGGTGGGTACATCGTCCAGGAAACGAATGTACCCTTAGGTAGCTTGAAGGGTGCAACACATGACAGTGTGCTGGAAATGTGCCCTACTCGACGGCAGGCTACAGATCCCAAGGCGTGCCTAGGTAACGGGATTGCCTGTAGTTGGGAAATCTCGTCATGACTAATGTATTAATCTAGTTATTAGCCTTAGTCCATTTTAGTAGGTACTCCTGACCGTGGTACTCAGGAGTCCCTGTCCTAGACATGATGCAAGACAGGACTGATTTATTTATACAAACACAATCGTCCACGGTGTCCAGATTAATCATACAGGTCATGTCATGTCAGGTAGCCGTCGTAACAGCTATTCGAGATAATCATGTCAGGTTATCATGCCAAGTGTACTTGTCAGGAGTGCGCCACGACGGACCACTATCAGGTCATGTCAGGTTATTATGTCAGGAGTGCACCACTACGGGTCACTATCACGTCATGCTCAATTATCAATTCCAAACATATCAAGTAAATTCGTGATTATCAAGTTCAGGACAAAAGACGTAAGGATATAAAATGGACGTTAAATATCTAATAAAATATCAATATACAGGGCTATAGAAGATCCAGGATAAGTAGGGTCAGGTCCAGTTGCGCCTAAACATCAGGTTGCGCCTGAGTCAGACTGCGCTCAAGTCAGGCTACGCTCAAGCCAGGTTGCGCTCAAGTCAGGCTACGCTCAAGTCAGGCTACGCTCAAGCCAGGCTACGCTCAAGCCAGGCTACGCTCAAGTCAGGCTACGCTCAAGCCAGGCTACGCTCAAGCTAGGCTACGCTCAAGTCAGGCTACGCTCAAGCCAGGCTACGTTCAAGTCAGGCTACGCTCAAGCCAGGCTACGCTCAAGACATACGCTTCCAAAAGGCAGCGTATGTACTCCATACGACTCATCTTCAAGGCAGCGTATGAGGTCCATACGACTCCTCATCATGGCAGCGTATGAGGTCCATACGACTCCTCATCAAGGCAGCGTATGAGTCAGACTGCGCTGCGCTAAAGAGCACGCGCAGCTCAGTGGCGTAAGCTAAAAAGCTCGCGCACACTGCTCACTGTTTTCTCCAAATCAGCAGAAACTCCATGGTTGAACCCAAGGCTTCAAAAGTCTATAACTTGGTCAAAACAAGTCCAAATCCAACTTTTCAAAGGTCAAAATTGGGTAGAATAAAATTCTCTACAATATGGAACCATCAAAACTTGAAAACAAAGAAGTTTGATAGATTAAAACCACCAAAATCTGAAAACAACTAATTTCTAGATCTATAAAAATTAAAGTCTTAAAATGGAAAATGACAAGTTCTAATGTGTCTTAGAAACATGAGGAGAAGCTAATGGAACAATAAAAATAAGCTCTCTTGTGGAAGCAAGTTGCACTTGCCTAGACCTCTCTCTCCCTCTCTTTGGTAGGTAAGGAAGTAATGGTGGAGAAGATAATAAATGAAGAGAGAGAAAGGAGAAGGGTTAATAAATGGTAGTGGTGGTGGTAGGTAGGGGGTTCACCCCTTGGTTCATGATGAACCAAGAGCAATCCCAAATCGAACCAAGCCAACCCAAACCAAGAATAAACCAAGCCCAGGGAAAAAATTAAGCAAGGAAATCATGCGATACAAGAATAAATACGTACACGTATTCCAGAAATACGTAATACGAACCACAGGCATTACAACTCTACCCACCTTAAAAGAATTTCATCCTCAGAATTTAATCAAGAGGCTAGAGGAGCAATGACAAGCTACATTAATCACATGCAAGCTATAACTAGGCAGACAATCACTCATTCAAGCAAGAAATCGAAGGCATGAGGCATAAGAAAGACATTATACCTCACGAGTCAAACAAGTCGGGATATCGCGATCGGATATCATCCTCACGCTCCCACGTTGACTCCCCCAAAGAGTGATGACCCCAAGCAACTCGGACTAACTTGATAGTCTTGTTCTTGAGGATCTTCTCTCTCCGGTCCAATATAGACACGGGCCTCTCCTCATACAAAAGGTTGGTACCAACAACCAATTCCGAATGATCCAGGATGTGGCTCGGGTCCGGGATATACCGTCGTAATTGGGATATATGGAATACGTCATGCATCTCGCTTAGCGACGGTGGAAGAGCGAGACGATAGGATACATCTCCTACTCGCTCCAGAATGTCAAACGGTCCTATATACCTACGACTAAGCTTGCCCCGTACGCCGAAACGAATGACGCCACGGTTAGGCGAAATCCTCAGGAATACATGATCGTCGATCGAAAACTCGAGAGGGCGCCGATGAGAATCGGCCCAATGGCGCTGGCGATCTTGGGCAACTCGAAGATGATCTCTGACTCGCCTGACCACTTCAACTGTCTGGGCAATCATTTCTGGACCGAGCGTCTGTCTCTCTCTAACATCATCCCAGGCTAGCGGGGATCTGCACTTCCTACCATACAGTGCCTCGAACGGTGCCATCTGGATACTGGCCTGGAAACTGTTGTTGTACGAGAATTCCACCAGGTGCAAGTGATCTTCCCATGAACCACCGAAGTCAAGTGAGCAAGACCGCAACATGTCTTCAAGAGTCTGGATCGTGCGCTCCGACTGGCCATCTGTCTGCGGGTGATATACTGAACTGAACTGGAGATGAGTTCCCAAACTCTCTTGCAAGCTACGCCAAAAGTGCGACGTAAATCTTGAATCTCGGTCCGAGGTGATACTGACTGGCACACCGTACAATCTGACAATCTGCCTGAGGTACATCTCTGCTAACTGAGCCGTCGACTGACCAACTCTGAATGGAAGAAAGTGAGCCACTTTCGTGAGCCTGTCAACTATAACCCAGATAGCATCTCTACCAGCTGAGGATCTAGGTAGTCCAGTCACAAAATCCATGGTCACATGCTCCCACTTCCATTCTGGAATCGGTAAGGGCTGAAGAAGTCCAGCCGGTCTCTGATGTTCGGTTTTAACTTGTTGGCAAACCAAACACCGAGAGACAAACCGAGCTATCTTTCGCTTCATGCCATTCCACCAGAAATGCTGCCGAATATAACGGTACATTTTCGTACTGTCGGGATGGATGGAATACTGCGAACTGTGCGCTTCTGACATGATCTTCTGCCGGATATCTCCGCTGGGTACACAAAGACGCTTACCATGTCGAAGTGTACCATCCTCATGAATGCATAACTCTGGTCTTCGTCCTGCCTCACACTCTGTTCTGAGTCACTGAAGCTTGGAATCTGCCGACTGCGCCATCCGGATCCTCTCGACTATAGTGGACTGAACTTGCATACTGGCCATCAAGGCCACACTGGAAGGGAGAACAACTTCAATACCCATCTTCTGAAGATCTGCTAACAGCTCTGGTTGCGCTGTTAGAAAATAAACTCCCGCTCTCCTGCTCAATGCATCCGCAACAACATTGGCCTTCCCAGGATGATACTGCAGGTTGACATCATAATCCACAAGAAGCTCCAGCCACCTTCTCTGACGCATGTTAAGATCCTTCTGGGTGAAAACATACTTCAGGCTCTTGTGGTCGGTGAAAATCTCCACCCTGTCTCCATACAAGTAGTGCCTCCACAACTTAAGTACAAACACCACTGCTGCCAGCTCCAAGTCATGGGTTGGATAATTTCTCTCATGATCACAAAGTTGTCGTGACGCATAAGCTATTACCTTCCCATGCTGCATCAGAACACATCCTAAACCTCTGCCTGAAGCATCACAGTACACTGAGAATCCTCCGGTCCCATCTGGAAGCGTGAGAATAGGAGCTGTTATCAGGCCTCGCTTCAACTGCTCAAAAGAACTCTGACACTCTGCTGTCCAAGCAAACTGCGCATCCTTGCGGGTCAACTGCGTCAATGGTGCTGAAATTCGAGCAAAATTCAAAACAAACCGTCGGTAGTAACCGGTCAATCCAAGAAAACTACGAACCTCTACAACTGTGCTGGGCACTGGCCATGACTCAATAGCCACAATCTTCTGGGGATCCACTTCTACTCCTCCTCGAGTGATGATATGACCCAAGTACGAAATACGATCGAGCCAGAACTCGTATTTACTGAACTTGGCATATAACTGGTGCTCTATGAGGATCTGAAGAACTATACGGAGATGCTGCTCATGCTCCGCCTCACTCTTGCTGTAGACCATAATGTCATCCAAGAACACAATCACAAACTGATCCAAGTAAGGCATGAAGATGCGATTCATGAGGTCCATGAATACTGCCGGCGCATTGGTTGCTCCAAAAGGCATAACAAGGAATTCCCAATGCCCATATCTCGATCTAAAAGCTGTCTTCGGGATGTTCTGCTCTCTGACTCTGATCTGATGATAACCTGAGCGCAAATCAATCTTCGAGAATGCTGAAGCCCCCTTGAGTTGATCAAACAAGTCATCTATCCTCGGAAGAGGGTATCTGTTCTTGATTGTCACTGAGTTCAAGGTACGATAATCAACACATAACCTGGACGTACCATCCTTCTTTTTTACAAGAAGCATCGGGGCTCCCCAAGGCGATCCACTAGCACGAATGAATCCCTTAGTTCTGAGTTCTTCAATCATCTTGTACAATATCTCCAACTCTGACGGCGCCATCCTGTAGACTCTCTCTGACACTGGAGCTGTCCCGGAATCAAGTCTATAGTGAACTTGATCTCCCGCTCCGGAGGCATACCTGGAAGTTCTTCTGGGAAAACATCTGGAAACTCCTCGACTATCCTGGGCAACTGAACTGCTGCCACTGCCATCCGCAATACTGGAGGAGATGACTCAACTTCGCCTCGGAAGAAAGAAAACTCCGGCTCGCCTGGAATGCTAAAAACAACCCTGCCAATGTGGCAGTATATCCTAGCATACTGGTTCCTCAACCAATCCATCCCTAGGACCACATCATAATCGGCCATCGGGAACTCTATCAATCTAGCGGAGAATTCTCTACCGCTAACTACGATCCGACACGAGGAAAACACTCTATCTACTCCCACAAGTCCGTTACCAGTAAGTATATTAAGCCTTACTGATAATGACTCGGGCTCCAATCCTACCCGTGTCGCGAATCGTGCAGACATAAATGAATACGATGCACTAGAATCAAATAAAGCTGAAGTTGGAAAGGAGTTGACGAGAATAGTACCTGCCACTACCTCTCCTGGTGCCAATCCTTCCTCCACGGTCATCACCATAGCCTGACCGTGCCCTCGGGGTGCTGGTCCCCTCTGCTGAAATCCTCGCTGCCTGCTCTGACTCTGGGCTTGGACTTGTGCATACTGCTGGGGGTTCTGCTGCTAGAACACTTGGGTCTGAGGCGGCAAGGGCCTCGGCAATGGATACTGCTGCTGCTGGACCGGAGCTGGTCCTCTTACCGGAGAGCTAGAAAGGTTGGACGATGATGAACCACCCCTATTCGGGCAGGATCCAACCCTATGGTCTGGTACTCCACAAGCCAGACACAATCCCTGTGCCCTGCGACATTCTGCCACCACATGGCCTGGCTTCCCATAATGAAAACAACCCACTGCGGAAGATTGCTTCTGCTTTTGCTGCTGAGGGTGCGTCGGAGTTGAATGCTGAACCGACGTTACTGAGGCCGCTCGCCTCGGAGCTCCAATAGTCAAAGCCCTGGCTGCCGGGGCCGGTGCTGAAGACTGATTCATCTGGCCGTGAGATCTCTTCCGACCTCCGGCCCTATCCACAATCCTCTGGGAGGTATACTCATGTCTCCGGGCTGCTCTCAAGACTGCATCAAAAGTCTGATGCTCAAACTGCTCAACTGCCAACAAGATCTCCAGGTGAAGTCCCTGCTGGAACCGTTGGGCTCTATCATACTCGGTTGCCACCAAAGTGGGAGCAAACCGACTGAGTCTGGAAAACTCGGCCGCATATCCGTCGACCGTCCTGCCTCCTTGCTTCAGATTGGTAAACCTCGTCTGCAGATCATACCGAGCCACGACATCGAAATACTTGGTCTGGAATCTCTCTCTGAATACTGTCCAAGCAATGGGTGCTGCTAATCCAACGGCCTGCGCTATCCACCAGCTGTGGGCAAGATCTAACAACTGCAGGCGCACAACGGCCACCTTCTCGTTCTCTGGGGTCCTGTCTGCTTCTAGAATCACCTCTGTATCCTGAAGCCATGCATCTGCTGCGATAGCATCTTCACTACCGTCGAAGAATGGAGGGTTCAAGCGTTTGAAGCTGTTGGCCGCACTGTTACCCTGATGACCACCTCGGGTCAAAGCATCCGTCACTGCCTGGTGCAAGGCATCTCTACGCCGGTCTTGGGAAGCTATCAAGGTCCTGACGAGTCCTACCAAAGTGCCGTCATCATGTTCTACAGGTTGAACTGGCTGGACTGGTGGCTCTCCGCCAGAAGGCACGACTCTGGAGGCTACTCCGGAATGCTGGGCTTGATCTCCAGGTTGCTGCTGGTCCGCGGGAGGTGCTCCGCCTTGCTGGTCGGTAGGACCACGAACAATGCCGCTGAAGACGACGACATAGGGAACAATAAGGAAGGGCCAAGACAGATCAACGATACAAGCATATGATCAGGACAAGAATCCAGGGATTCAGAAGATACGAGCAGAGATCAAAGACGAATACTGATTGAGACATCTATTCGGTAAACCCTCACATATCTTGATTTACAAGACCTGCATGGGCCACCACTTAAACCATGTCACGCCCCAGAACCAGAATACTGGAGAGCGGGGGCAGACATAGCCAGCTACGTATATGAAATGGAATCCATCTCGCTATACGGTCACGGCTGTCTAGATACATGAGGGTTTATCTACAAGCCAACAGTCTCTTAAGGTCATGAACAAGCCTAGTGTCTCAATCACAAGCAAGTAAGTAAAAGTCACAAGATGTATGATCATTAAATATACAATAGTAAGGCGCCCCAAACATTACATATTCAGTTGATCATGAAGCTAGTCGTTACAAAATGTCAGCGAGTTTAGTCATACATGATCAACCCTAGGATCTGTTAATCATATTACAGCCCGTAGGCAGACAGTAAATAAAGTTGCAATCGAGCTAAACAGGTGCTCGTCGGCTAAACGCCTCAAAAGAATATTTTTACAAGGGAGTGGGAGAGCAAAATAAAACCCACTCGTTGCCGGGATTCCCTCTATTGTTCACCATCTGGCTGGAAGAGCGGTAGATCCTCTGGAGCTGCTCCAAAATCTGGCCATACAAAACCAGCTGGGTCAGACCCCAGAAAGAGCAAGTGCCACAAAGGAGGCTTCACTTAAGAACTAAAACCAGCAATCAGCACAAGATATAAATAAAAGGAAGAACTGGAAATAAAGAAAATACACCAGGATGATATACGACGAGATAACCATAGAACTATTCAGATAACCAGGTTACAACCCGTAAACCAAATAAGGACCGGGGTTGTAACCCTTCGTCTGAACAGAACTTAGAATTCTCACCATTTATCGGTAAAATAAATACAAGCATTCTGGTCATTCAATAATCTGGAACAGGATCAGGGCAAGACTAGACTGGTTAGACTCCGTCCAATCACTTCACGGCCAAGCAAGAATTACGGCTTGATACTTTAACTAACTAGGGTTGTCACAAGCCTAATTACTAACAAGATGCAGTGAGATTATTCCACAGCCACAAGCCCTGCAGACCATCCAAGTTACCCGGGTTAAAAGATTAGAGTTGAATTCAGGTGGGTACATCGTCCATGAAACGAATGTACCCTTAGGTAGCTTGAAGGGTGCAACACATGACAGTGTGCTGAAAATGTGCCCTACTCGACGGCAGGCTACAGATCCCAAGGCGTGCCCAGGTAACGGAATTGCATGTAGCTGGAAAATCTCGTCATGACTAATGTATTAATCTAGTTATTAGCCTTAGTCCATTTTAGTAGGTACTCCTGACCGTGTACTCAGGAGTCCCTGTCCTAGACATGATGCAAGACAGGACTAGTTTATTTATACAAACACAATCGCCCACGGTGTCCAGATTAATCATACAGGTCATGTCATGTCAGGTAGCCGTCGCAACAGCTATTCGAGATAATCATGTCAGGTTATCATGCCAAGTGTACTTGTCAGGAGTGCGCCACGACGGGCCACTATCAGGTCATGTCAGGTTATTATGTCAAGAGTGCACCACTACGGGTCACTATCACGTCATGCTCAATTATCAATTCCAAACATATCAAGTAAATTCGTGATTATCAAGTTCAGGACAAAAGGCGTAAGGATATAAAATGGACGTTAAATATCTAATAAAATATCAATATACAGGGCTATAGAAGATCCAGGGTAAGTAGGGTCAGGTCCAGTTGCGCCTAAACATCAGGTTGCGCCTGAGTCAGACTGCGCTCAAGTCAGGCAACGCTCAAGCCAGGCTGCGCTCAAGTCAGGCTATGCTCAAGTCAGGCTACGCTCAAGTCAGGCTACGCTCAAGCCAGGCTATGCTCAAGCCAGGCTACGCTCAAGTCAGGCTACGCTCAAGCCAGGCTACGCTCAAGCCAGGCTACGCTCAAGCCAGGCTACGCTCAAATCAGGCTACGCTCAAGCCAGGCTACGCTCAAGACATACGCTTCCAAAAGGCAGCGTATGTACTCCATACGACTCTTCTTCAAGACAGCGTATGAGGTCCATACGACTCCTCATCATGGCAGCGTATGAGGTCCATACGACTCCTCATCAAGGCAGCGTATGAGGTCCATACGACTCCTCATCAAGGCAGCGTATGAGTCAGACTGCGCTGCACTAAAGAGTGCGCGCAGCTCAGTGGCGTAAGCTAAAAAGCTCGCGCACACTGCTCACTGTCTTCTCCAAATCAGCAGGAACTCCATGGTTGAACCCAAGGCTTCAAAAGTCCATAACTTGGTCAAAACAAGTCCAAATTCAACTTTTCAAAGGTCAAAATTGGGTAGAATAAAATTCTATACAACATGGAACCATCAAAACTTGAAAACAAAAAAGTTTGATAGATCAAAACCACCAAAATCCGAAAATAACTAATTTTTAGATCTACAAAAATTAAAGCCCCAAAATGGAAAATGACAAGTTCTAATGTGTCTTAGAAACATGAGGAGAAGCTAATGGAACAATAAAAATGAGCTCTCTTGTGGAAGCAAGTTGTACTTGCCTAGACCTCTCTCTCCCTCTCTTTGGTAGGTAAGGAAGTAATGGTGGAGAAGATGATAAATGAAGAGAGAGAAAGGAGAAGGGTTAATAAATGGTAGTGGTGGTGGTAGGTAGGGGGTTCACCCTTGGTTCATGATGAACCAAGAGCAATCCCAAACCGAACCAAGCCAACCCAAACCAAGAATAAACCAAGCCCAGGGAGGAAATTAAGCAAGAAAATCATGCGATATAAGAATAAATACGTACACGTATTCCAGAAATACGTAATACGAACCACAGGCATTACAGGCTATGCTTCCATCCCATGCGGCTATGACCATTAGTAGCCATGCGGCTGTAGGCCTAAAAAATGAAGTCACGCTGAGTTGATCAGAACAAGTCACGCAGAGTGATCCAAGAAGCAGCACAAAAGATACGCTAAGTTCTGCCTGGCCATTTCCTTTAGAAGTCACGCAGAGACAGCTCAGCCATACGTCAGAATCATAATGACTGACAACACAACAGTCGAGAAACGTCTCCTCGTATGCCACGTATGCACAGAACTCGAGAGATCATCGCCGTCTTTTGCGTGATTTTCGAAATCTTCCTTAGCAAGACTCACTCTTCACCAAGTTTGCGTGACTTTGGGTCTTATCTTCATTTAATGCGGCTGACAATATAATCAATGTCAGAGATTTTGTGTCAGACGAAGCGTGCCAAATTAAGACAGCTGGCGGTTTGCGTGGATTCTGAACCTTCTCCTTCCTCAAGTTTGCGTGGACTTTTGAGTTATTCTTCTCAAAGCCTGCGTGAATTTTGAAGTATTCTTCTTCAAAGCTTGCGTGGATTTTACCTTCAACGAGTCTGCGTCAACGAATCTGCGTGGATTTTTTGCCTTCAGCAAGTCAGCGTGGATTTCATTTCAACTGGAGTACGTGACAGCCATGCCACCGATCTCTCTCTCGCGTGCCCAGTAACTTGCACACGACCCATGCACTGATGCCATGTGTCCAACAGTTACGGGCCACGTCCAGTAACTACTCACTAACCCTGCGTGTATTTAGAGTCTGCGTGACTTTTCAAATGCACCAGTGGTAAGGTAGTTATCTTTTCAGTTATTGTTTTTGACTCTATAAATAGAGTTATTTTTCTCATTCATTGTACAGATACATTGATATCTACTGTCAAAATTTTGAGAGCTTTTCTTCTTCGCATAGTCCAAGGGATAAAGCGATCGTCTTCTAGATCGGATTCCTACAGTTGTAATTTTCCCAGAAACACAACAAATAAAGAGAATTTCTTTATGGAAAACAGCGGCTACTAATATTACCACGCTGTAATAAAAGCCATGCGGCTGAAGCTTCTTGCATGCATTTATTACACCACTATATGCGGCTAAGGCTTGGTGTTCCAAGCAATTACACATTGTGCTAATGCATTATTTCTAATGCTTAGTCTCCATGCGGCTCATATTATTCATATGCGGCTAGCTACTGTGGATTGCATGCAGGCAAGGAAATATTAAAAGTAAGTAATCTTTAAGAGCAAGCCATATGCGGCTCACTTGGCAGTTGCATGCGACCAAGTGCTGAAAAATGTCCATGCGGCTCAGAAATTTCTCGTAGGTCAAATTGGACCAAACGAAATTCTCTGCAATCATGGGATCATCAACTTAGCAAAATATGCAAGTTTGATGGATCAAAAAATCCTGGAAACCGAAAATACCATAAAACTAGATCTATAAAAATTTAACCATGGAAATAAAAAATGCCAAGTACTAAAGTGGGTTAGAAACACATGAGGAAGACAATGGAACAATAAAAATGGACTTCCTCCATGAAGCAAGATGCACTTGTCTAAGCTCTCCACTCTCTCTCTGGTGGGTGAAGAGTAAAGATGGAGAAGAAGAAATGAGTAATGAGTAATAATGGAAGAGAGAGAGTGGGAAGATATTTATGATGGGAGTGGTGGTAGGTGGGAGTGGTTCTCCACATAAAACCAAACCAAGCCAAACCCACTAAACCGAACCAAACCAAGCCAATGCAATGCCATGATGAACCATGCTAATGCAATCATGCAAAATAAAACCCAAGGCTAACTAATTATGACAAACCAAAAATACGAGCCCGAAATACGTACACGTATTTCCATTACGTAATACGAACCACGGGCATTACAGAAACTCTGGAGAAGGAAGTGGGGAAAAAAAAGAGGGTCTGACCACCGCTCTTCCGCCATTCTTCTGCAGTGTAAACCACTGCTCTGGAACCCTTTTTTCGTTAATTTTTAACCGTTTTTTTCCTTAATTTTTCTTATTTTTGCCATTTTTTCCCTTAATCTTCTTAGATCTTTGTAGATCTGTCATGTTCTGTCATTATTTTCGCCATTTCGTAGAATTTTTTTTAGATCCGGTCATTTTCTCCCATTTTTGTAGATCCGTTAATTTTTTTTGTAGCTCCGTTCATTTTTTTTGTAGATCCGTTCATTTTCTTTGTATATCCGTTCATTTTCCACCATTTTTTGAGAAATCTTGTTAAGAAATTTTTGGTTTATACATATGCTGGGAACATGTCACATGCCTTCGATTTTATAGATCTGCTGGGAACATGTCATATTGCTTATAGATTTTGTAGATCTGATTTCTTGTAGATCCGATTTTCTTAAGAATTTTTTGCTTATAAATTTTTGCTTGGAACAGATAATCCGATATTCCGATTTTGTGGTATCATATTGCTGGGAACATGTTGCTGGAATGTCATATTACTGCGAGCATGTCATCTTGCTGGAAAAATATCATATTCCTGTTTATATTTATATTATTTAGTTTATATTTATGCTTTCACAAATAATCCGATATTTCGATTTAGTTTATATTATTATTATAAACATTTATGCTGATCTGTCTGTTTGATAATATGTAATGGATTATCTGTTTCATAACATGATACATGTTTACGTTGTGGTTTTTATATAGATGGATTTGTCGAATCCCAATGATCCGTTACTAAATGTCGCAGTCGCTAGTATACTTACTGTTGTAACTATAATTATTAATTTAATGGAAAATGAGGGCAATGATCGACATGGCGTTGCAAGGGAACCGTCCCTAATTAGAGAACAGTGGAGGCAAGCACACATGTATCGAATCTTGACGGCCGGACCAAATAATTGTGTCCGTTACCTAAGGATGAGTAGTGCCGCTTTCTACAGTCTCGCAATTATTTTATGTTCCAATGGGTCGCTCCATGATACACGATCTGTTTGTGTGGAAGAACAACTAGCCATATTCCTTTATATATTGGGACATAAGGCAAAAAATAGAGTATGCGGCATTGAATTCATTCGATCCGGAGAGACAGTTTCTAGGTATTTTAATAAAGTCCTAGGTGCAATATGTTCAATTCAAGAACGATTTGTGAAGCAAGCAGGGTCTGACACTCCGACGGAGATACTAAATTCAGCAGAATGGTATCCGTATTTTGAGGTAAAACTGTTGTTTTCTATAAATTAAATTTGCATTATATAACCTAATAACATTATACGTTACATATGCATTTCACTGAACTGTAGGATTGTATAGGGATGATAGATGGCACCCATATCCAAGCCACCCTCCCAGCTACTATCGTAGCGAGATTTAGGGGTAGAAAACAAGTAACACAAAATGTGTTAGCCGCTTGTACTCCTGACAAGAAATTTACTTATATCCTGGCAGGATGGGAAGGTTGTGCTAATGACATGACAATTTTAAAGGATGCCCTTTCTAGGCCATCTCCACACGGCCTAAAGGTCATAACAGGTATATAATCTAACTTTCTAGGCCCGTAGCTTGTAATGGTTAGGAAAAAAATTAATCTTACAATTGATTGCATGTCACTTCTTTACGTATAGGAAAGTATTATTTGGCTGATGCTGGCTACACCACAATGCCAGGGTTTATTGTCCCTTATCGTGGAGTTAGGTACTACTTCAATCCTAAGAAGGATCATCACCCTACCAATGCGAAGGAACTTTTCAACCATAGGCATTCTAAGTTGCGTAGCAAAATAAAATGTGCTTTTGCCACGCTGAAGAACAGATTTTGCATCCTAGGGGAGAAGAAGTTCCATGACTTTGATACACAAGTTGATATTGTACTTGCTTGTTGTGTGCTGCACAACTACATACTTGGAGTTGACCCTAAGGACGAGTTAGTTGTTGATGAACCGTCCTTAGGTGAGGTGGAAGTTGTGGAAGACAATTTGTTCGAGTATGAACAATTCTCCCAAAATAGTACGCAAGTCCAACGTAACGTAAAGAAGGCGTGGGAGGACATGCGTGACCAGATTGCACAACATATGTGGCATGACTACTGTACTGGACATGGTAGGGTATAATATGTGTGGCATAGGTTGTAGCAGTTTTTTGTTAGAGTATGAACTGATGTTAGTAGCAGTTTTTTGATATTTTGGGCATTTATTGTATGATATTTTTGGAAAACAATGCCTGATCAGATTGTAAACTGTCCTTTTATTAACAGAAATATATATTATGTACGCTTCTGCAACAAATTTAATTCTAAATTTCAACAGGTGAGATGGGAGACAACTTTCCCAACTACCGACACTTCCAATCCCATGCAGGCAGCCCTTTTGTACCTCCTCAAACAAAAAGGAGGTCGTTGGGTACTAGTACAGGAAGTGAAGGGCACGAAACTGGAGGGGTACAAGAAAGGGTGACACAACCAAGTCCCATTCGTCCACTTGTAACCTCAAGGGTGTCACAATCAATGCCCGACATTAATTAGAGTGGCAATATTGATCCTTTTATGGATTCATATTCCTTTGTGGTTAGTCAGGGATCTATTCCACTAGGGCTTAATGAGGACCAAGCTGAATCTCCTCAAAAGAACAAACCCAAGAAGCCGTCGAATAGTTTGTGTAAGAATGTCCAAAAGGAAGGGGGAGGAACGCCCAACAAGCGTTGGGAGGATGAACATACCGATGAGCTTCTAAAGATTCTTGCTAGGGAGGCCGAAGAGGGGAAAAAATGTGACAACCTTTGAGTCTAAAATGCTATTTCTTTCCCGACAACACAAATGAGGAAGGTGCCCCACGTTGAGAACCAAAACTTGATGGCCTCCCCCACCAATTTGGTGATGGATGGAGGTAGCCAAGTTTTTAAATTGGCGATGATGAGTGGGATGGTGAATCCTTTGAGCCAATAACTTTTTTTCCCAAACTTGTGCTTAATTTGTTGATATTTTCAGTCTCGTGTTTCAGTTTTTTGTTACTTCCCATATTTGCAAAGGAGCAACACTTCAATTTCAGTTTTGGGTTAATGATGAGTTTTGGTTTTCAGAAATCTTATATGGGCTGTGATGAGTTTCAGTATCTCCTATGGGCTATGATGAGAATGCATTATGGGCTATGTTGAGTTTCAATTTTTCCTGTGATACGACATGTTCCAGCAATACGACATGTTCCCAGCAAATATGATACATGTTTCCAGCAAATGTGGTACATGTGTCAATGTTATGTTACTCAGGAATTTTCATTTTTGATATGTTCTTCGTCTGATGATATTTTTCGAAGAAGATTTCGCTACATTCTGAGCCCATAATGTTCTCCTGAACAAGTTTGAATTATTTTCAGCTTTCATACTCTGAGCCCATAATGTCCTTGTCAACAAGATTTTGCTGGTTTTATGTATCATATTTGCTGGTTTGAATTATTTTCCATTGCTGGAACATGTAATATTTGCTGGGAACATGTCTATTTGCTGGGAACATGTCATATTTGCTGGGAACATGTATCATATTTGCAGAGAACATGTATCCTATTTGATGGGTTGGCCGGCCCTATTTTTTGTACACATGAATTTTTATTTTTGATATGTTCTTCGTATGAAGATATTTTTCGAAGAAGATTTTGCTACAATCTGAGCCCATTATGTTCTCCTGAACATGTTTCAATTATTTTCAGATTTCATACTCTGAGCCCATAATGTCCTTGTGAACAAGATTTTGTTTCATTGTATCGTATTGCTGGGAACATGTCAGATTGCTGGGAACATTTCCCATTGCTGGGAACATGTATATTTGCTGGGAACATGTCGTATTGCTGGGAACATGTCACTTGCTGGGAACATATCATATTTGCTGGAAACGTGTATCATATTTGATGGGAACATGTATCATATTTGCTAGGAACATGAATACTTGCTGGGAACATATCATATTTGTTGGGAAAATGTGTTCATTTCTGGGAACATGTATCATATATGCTGGGAACATGTCATCTTGCTGCGAACATATATCAAATTTGTTGGAAAAATGTATCATATTTGCTGGAAAAAGCAAATCTTGCAAAATTATATATCAATTTGCTGGGAACATGTCATCTTGCTGGGAACATGTTTCATAATTTTTTTTCGGTTGTGAAACCGTTTCTCTGCTGCCAAATTCGGTTGGAAATGTTGAAAATTTTTGCTTTTGGTAACCATACCATTCTTCATGATGGTGATTATATCACTTGCAATGTCCTAACCAAACACACAAAGTCCATCAAAGCCACTTTCAAGTGGTCATCCAAACAAACTACATTGTAAGTCTCCACTTGCGGGGGGACAAAAACTTTTGCATCCAAACACTTTTTGGAAAGTGGAATGTTTTGTAACTCAAATGAGTTACATGCACATGAAACTCCAACTTTCACACTTTCATGCACCTACATCCAACCAAACAGGCCCTAAGTGGACAGTTGCAGGCTGAAATGCCTACATAAGCAACAGTTGAATAGTCGCATCGCTGGAACCAAATTTTCAACAGACGTGTTCCTAATAGAATAACAATACAAGCGGATCTGCTAGAACCATTGGACTAGTTGGAACCATTGGACCAGCTGGCCACATTGGAACATTGGTCACGTTGAACCAGCATGGCCGCTGGAACCACTAGGTCGTTGGACCAGCTGGCCATGCTGACTATGATAAACCAGTTGGTCCTGTGTGATTCATTGTAGTACTATAACACACGCTGACTTTGCACAACTCCAGCACAGTACTCTCCTCGCAAAAGTGCCACCTCGCGTTTGATCCGTACGTTTGAAGTGCGCTATTAAAGCGTCACTTTGCACCCTTCGTCCGAACTTAGCTCCAAAGAATTTTGTTTCAAAAAATATATCTTGGTATCATGTATACCAAGTTAGTCATTAGTGGAAGACAACATAACAGCCGTCCACATTCGTCGATAAAAATTATGGTCACACCGATATGGGTTAAAGCCCCACTAATACAAGTTTATGCCTGCTGTCAAACTTGTAAAACCCTCGCCACAGTATGGTAGAGCTGGAGGCGATGGATCAGTCCATGCATCTTTATCAAATATCCTTTTCCATCGGTCGTCAAAAAGCCGGTCAGACATGTTGAACTCGACAATTCAGCCTTTTATAGAAGTCTTTGTTTCTAGACGTGCATCATTTGTCCAATAGTACCCCATGCATTGCAACTTGCAGCATTTCTTCTTGTTTCTTCCAGCAAAGGTGCATTTTGATCTAGGGGGTGAGGGTCCGGTTTATTAGATTTCAACTGATTCGGAATTGTCAAAATCAAATAAACTGAAATTCTAAAAATTCAAAACCAAGACGAATTAGCAAAAACTAAAACCGAACCGAATAAGCAATTCGGTTTATTCGGTTAAATATTTATATTGTTTGATGGGTCAAGTCTATTATATTAAAATGATAATTTTTATACACACATTTGTTGTATTTTAAATTTGTACACAAAGTTAAACTAATTGCTAAATTATCAAAGTTGAGCTTCAAAACATATACATAGAATTGTTGTTTTCAAAATATACAAACTTTTAATCATAAAATATGCATAAAATTCAGAATATTTATATAATTGTACAGTTCTTATTCGGTTCTCAATTTTGGACCGGAATCCAAACCGAAACCGAATAAGAAATTTTTTGTATTTTCAAAACCGACACCGAATCGCTTATTCGGTCCGGTTAGATTCGATTTTCGGTCTAAAAGCGAATAATGCTCACCCTATTTTGATCTACGGAATCAAATCACAACGCAATGCTTCAATTACATCTCAAGGACAAACATACAAAAAGAAAGCACCCCCCTAAAAGAAAGGTTCCAATAAGCATAACTCAGTTTCAAGACTCCCGGCTAATAACAGATACAAGAAAATGTATCCGAAAGATGGACAAGGGGTAAAGGATGCATTACTCATGAAACATAGGAGGGTCGGTGTATTTATTTAAAAAATGTACAGTTTTTTTTTTTGTTTGTTTGAAATCTCACGCACACACACAATTGGAGACTGAACCTTGCCGGTCCCTCCGGATGTCTCCTCTAGTACAACTAGGCTTAAGAGCTCGGACAAAATGTACAGTTTGGTAATCACAAATATTGTACTTCATTATGTAAAGATGGACAAGTGGTAAAGGATGACTCATTTCCGGCAGTTTGCATGTAGGAATTAAGGTTGCGTTTGGAATTTATTTAATCACAACAATAGCGTCAGGATACCCTCCTCAACAGAACATATCCAACCAATAAAAACTCAAAACATTCAAATTTCTAATAGTGGCAATTAGTACGACGATTCTCTTTGCTTTCAATGGAATGTGTCAATGTGGTACATGAATGTTCAAAGAATCTCTTTCTTAACTCTAAATTCTGTTTCTTTTACTCAGCTTTGTGTTGTTAGGAAAAATCAACAATACAAAACCTATCTAATAAACCATTTCCCGGCCTTGTTAGTTCTAGCCTCTTGATGGACACATTCTGCTGAAGAACCAAGCCAGCTTTGCACCAATTTCCAGTGTCATATGAATCGATCACGACCAATGCTTCTCTCAACTCCCCCGCGGCAAATCAATCCTTGTTACCCCTCCTTCACTGACAGTCTCTCTGAGAGAAAAAAGAAGAAGAAGATAAGGTTATTTCGTGCTACACGTAATGTACAAAAGCTCATAGTGCCTGATACAACAGAGAATTAAGAGGGGAGAAGGGAAGCTTGCTCTTACTTATTAGTTCGTAAGTTACAATCATTGAGGTACCGTATATTGACATATTAAGGAACCTAGGTGCAAAACCTCTGTAGAAACCCATCCAACCATCGGTTTGGAGGAGCAACTTTGTAGTCTTCATGACCGATGGTCTTCCCGTACCGAAATTGTCCATAACCTGCAATATTAAGCAAAATGCAAATCAAAATCACCCCACAACCTGCAACATCAAGCATTGTAACTTGACGGATGCCTCTGTAGAATCATATGATAGCTAAGGAACTACAATTGGAAATTTTCTTCCAAGGAGACGCAATATCTTATAGCAGTAGTATGAGAATGGCTAGAATTTGTACTACGAGGATTATGAACCACTAGATTGGACTTAATGTCAACCTATGTTGCACGGACACCGGAAAATGGTGCCCATACCCGTATCCGTGCCCGTATTCGTGTAACATAAGTGATTAGACTGTAACTATTTGGATATGTCCGTATCACGTGTCCGTATCGTGTCCTTATCCCTATCCATGTCCGTATCCGTGCAACATAGATGTCAACCATCTGCCTCTTGATTTCCATTTTTGAAGTTGTATGCTTGACAGAGAGTTAACGCCTTTGATTCATTCATAGAAACGGTCAATATTTTCTGTAGCTTTCTCATTCTCCACAGTTGACTGGTTCTGATGGGAGAAGCCTTGGATGATAATAATGATTGTACCGATACATGTGAAGGCAAAAACATACAAGAAATGACTGGAGATAGCATAAATACATGCAGCATGATGGTTTGAGAATTCATGTGAATTAAATCAGTGTCATGCCAAAGCTCAGAACTATAACACAAGAAGTGGCAATTGGATGTAAGGTGTGTGCATTAGATATATTTGGTTTAAGCGGACAGTAATTTTCCAAAGCCAAACTTAACCGCAAACTACATAATCAAAAAAAATATTTATTTGACCAAACCCTTCTGAAAATTATGGTCACTTCGGTTAGTTCAGCTGGAACCTACAATCAGTCTGTTGAAAATTCCACAAAATACAAAAGTATGAATTACAAATAAAACTATACTCGGTAATCCGACTTCCTCTTTAGGAGATCTTGTACTCGGTAATCCGACTTCCTCTTTAGGAGATCTTGTGGAAAAATAAAACCTTCAGCAACCTTCAGCAGAAAGAACCAAGAAATAACATGTCTTCTCTTCCAGTGAAAAAAGAAAGAAAAGAAACAATCATTTTAGTGCTTGGCATCTACTTCATGCACTATGCACACAATACAACTAATGTTGATCTATTCAAGACCACATTGAGTAATATGATTTTCTTTGCAATACCCTATATCAAATTAAAATACCTCTTCATCTAAACTCTTTATAGTCTAGGGGAATATAAAGGCTACTCCTTAGTTGTATGAGCTTAAACTGCATATTCGAAAGTTAAGTCTTTTTTCCCTATATCAAATTGTATATCTCTTCATCTAAACTCTTTATAGTCTAGGGGGGGGCATGGAGGGTGCTCCTTGGTTGTATGAGCTTAAATTGCATATGCGAAAGGTAGGTCTACCTATCCGTCAACTGGCCCCTAGGGGTTTTATAGCATGACCCTATAATGCTCACAGCTATCTTGGCTAGGAATTTGGTACCAACATAAAGGTTGACAACACAACCGGTCACAAAACTTCGTCAAATCCTTTGAGGAGTTTTCTCTTATGCTCCATAGCCAACTCCATTAGGATGATGATTATGGTGTCGTTGTGTAGTATCAATGTTTTTCTCAACCACTCCTCATAGCCAGCTTCATAAAGATGAGATAATATAATTGGAAACAAAAATATTAAAATTGTCCATGTCAAAATAAAGAGCATACTTACTAGAGAGGGGAGGAGCATGCGGTGTAGAGAATAAAAGCTATAACAATGAGAACAACATCAAAGAGGGGCAACGACAATACTGAGTAGAACAAGTATAAGTTACATAACAAATAACATTGCATTGACAGGGTCTATAAAAATCTCCATGTACGAGATTCAAACCAAATAAAACCCAATTTAACAACATATCTTCTCCTCGAACAGAGCATAAAAGCAATCATATTGACCTCTGCTTGTTATACACAAATACGATTAATATTACTCTTGAAGACCACAATGACTCAATTGCTTTTTTGCATCATGGGGTGATGTGGTATAGTACCAATTTCTTATTTACTAAGCCCTTGTCATGACCAACTTTAATTACAACATATGTTAGTAACATTTTAAAAAACAAAAAAAAAACTATTGAGTCATGACATCAGCACATACTAATAAAGAGCAAACACAAATAGTCATCAATTAGGAAGTAGGGAAGGAAAAGTGTTGTAGGAAAGTACACGACATACCCACATTTGCCCAATCTAATCAAAATAAAACCACCATTCTCGAGTTCTTTTTAAAGTACCGATCTTGCTCTTCAAACTTCTTTTCGGCATCAAATATAAAAAAGTTCCAGCATGTGCTAATATCGGACATGTTTCTTAATTTGTATTTTTTCATTAACCACAATCTTCAAACTTCTGATATGTAGAAGGATGTTGTCCAGTGTTCTAAATGGTGGCCGCCTAGCCTGCCTAGGCGGTAGGCGGTCTCACCGCACCGCTTTAAGGTAGACGGTGGAGTAGGTGGCCAACGGAGGTTGGCGGCATAGGCGGAGGTGAGGCGGCGTAGGCGGACGCCTAGGCGGAGCAATACCTAACAAGATATTTTGGTCACAAAGATTTTGTAAACATTATGGGCCTATGGTTCACCTTTACGAAACTAAAACTTTATAAATTTTCGTTCTACAACTTAGTTATGCATGGAACACCCTTAAAATATGCATATTATGAAAAAAACAGTGGTAAAATAGTAAAAAATGTTCAAAATGTATCGATCGCCTAGGCGGCGTAGGCAGTGCCTAGGCAGCCTAGGCGGTAGGCGGACTTTTTCCGTCGCGCATCCGCCTGCCCCCGTTTAGAACCTTGATGTTGTCTCACATAACTCAACGTGATCCGAACACCAATAACCAAGGGACTCGTCCCTTTCCAATGTTCCTAATATCTAGGGCTGCAAATGAGCCAAGCCGTTCACGAGCTGCTCGAAGCTCGGCTCGATAAAAGCTCGTTTGAGCTCAGTTCGTTTAGTAAACAAGCTGAGATCAAGCTTTATTTTTGAGCTCGTTTAATAAACGAGCCAAGCTCAAGCTTAGAAGTACTCGGCTCGATTGAGCTCCTCGCGAGCTGACTCGTTTACAAGCTAGTTTAGGAGCTCGTTTAGGAGCTTGTTTAGAAGCTCGTTTGTTTTTTATTGAATTCTAATTATATATATATATATATATATATATATATATATATATATATATATATATAACAATATGGTCGTGTGTATTATATATTTATGTCCTTAACAAGTGATATTAAGAACTTTCTTAAATTAATATAAATAAATTGTTAATATTTCATATACTTGAATTCAAACCTAACTTAACAAGTGAAATCAAGCTCGTTAAGCTTGAAATCAAGCTTAATGAGCTTGAAATAAAGTTAAGCGACAAGCTTGATTTCAAGCTTATCGAGCTTGTTTGTCAAGCTTGAATCAAGCTTCCTTATCAAGCCAAGCTCGAGCTCAAACCAAGCTAAGCTCAAGCTTAATATAAACAAGCTCGAGCCAAGCTCAAGCTCCAAAATAAAAAACTTATCAAGCTCGAGCTCGAATAATTCTAGTCAAGCCAAGCTCAAGCTTGCAAAAGCTTGGCTCGGCTCGGCTCGGCTCGTTTGCAGCCCTACTAATATTGGACCCACACCGGTTGGGGGGTTGCCATATGGGAACCAAATACCGGACAATATACTAGACATACTAGAAGAAATAGTCTATTTATAATTTAGAATAAAACTCTATCTACACACATATTCTATGTCATACTAAACACTAAAGAAACATACATATTCTAGACTAGTTTTTTGTAATCGGACTTAAACCTGAATTATACAACCCATACTGAGTTAGGCCGACATAACGGCCGGTTTGGTAAATACATTGGCCGGTTTGGTAAATACATTGACTGATTTTGTTGACATATTGGTCGATTTAGCATGAGTATCGCGGATAGGGTCCTGGCTAATTTTTTCATACCCGTCAGTCATATGACTCATATCACACTAGTCCTCAACGCATATCGTACTAGTCCTCCTTCAAAACCAGTATACCGATATATCAATCGATATGATCGATATCCCGAATAAAATCCCTCTCAACTCGTCAACCACAAGAAGACATAATAATATGTGCAATAATGCACATTATATGTATACTTTTTACCTTGTAAAATACTAGTTTTCCATTTATAATTTTCTTGTTGAATAAGTAATTACATCATCATTAGAACTAACATTATCAACTTCTCTATCGCCTTCCTGACCATCTCTCCATAGTAACTAGAAAATGACAAGTTATTATCTATTTTCAGGTATCAACCTTTATTAATGTAATGTGATATTATCTAATTCTTTGCAAAGATGTCCACGTATTAGTGACAAAATAAAGTTTTTGGTTGGACTCTGTTAAGTATGCCTTCAAATTTATCCTTTCATCACATAATCTCATGTGGCCGTCTCTATCAACAGTATATGGAATATAGGATGTGCAAAAGCTATAAAATGTTTAGATATCTCACCCTCCACAAACTTAAATCGAAGCTCATCAACAATTACCATATGTGCCATGAACTTTTTATACTATTTTGATCAAATTATTGATTGACGAGGGTTTCCATTTTGTCCTTACCCTTTGCATTCGGTTACAAACTCAATAATCAGAGCCGAGTAACAGTGTTCGAAATTCAACCGGAAAGCCTAATAAATAGCCTTTGTGAGATTCTTATTTTGGAATACCTTTTACGAGGATCAAGTTGATTAAGGAAGACCTCGACACATACAATATTGTTGATGAACTTCAATTTAAGTTTGTCAAACGTTAGACGGTTAGAGATTAAACAATTTATCGCTCTGGCATGTGCTATATGTCTTGTATTGTCAAGATGACTAGATATGAACTTTATATCTATGTTGTTGAAAGGACAAATTGAAGACATATTTCGTGGAGTTCATCAAAGACTTTGTCATAATATGGATACAAGAACATCTTTGTAAAGAACAAACTATTTTTGTCTTATGACTCTTACATTAATGAAGATTGAGATTTTAAAAAGGGAGTAATAAACTTTTTTCGAATTCTAGTGAAGAGGTGAGGCCACTAGGAAGATAATAGAGAAATACTTGACGGAGGTATTGATAAAGTTCTACTAGCTGATTATGCTAGTTTTAATGAAGTTGTTTTTGATGTTCCTGATGTTTTTGATGTTGAGGTGAGGCCATGTTTTTTATGTTTCTATAAGTTATTTTACTACTAAGATTGTTCGATAACTCTTATATTAGCATGTTTATGCCTTTATGGTCGTCAATATTAGCAAGATTGGTTATGGTTCTTGTTGTCTAGTATTGAAGAAGATTTTGAAGCCCTTGACAAACTTGGAAAAGTTAATATTTATATTTTTACTACTATTTCAAATTCATTGTATTACAGATTCACCACTCGTTCAATTTGTTTCTATGTATTCATATTCGACCGTGATGGTGGTAGAACCAATCAAGTTGGGTTTAAACTTCTAGGTCCCCTACATCCTGTTATTTGCATGAGGCCCCTCAGATTATAAACTTCATCAGTTACAAAGGCCATAATTTGTTTCAGTCGAGATTAAACTAAAGTTACACTAGCAGTGACCAAAGATAAAAAGGACAAACTAATCATAAGAAGAGGATGGCAGAGATGGGTTATCACTAAGAATAAGAAGAGTGTACTTAGATGAGGGTTGTTGGGGAGATGCAAATGGAATGGGAGGGAGGGAAATGCTGGATATGTATGGGAGGATGAGAACGGGAGAGGTGCACGAGAGGGCGAAGCACGGAGGACGATGGTGGATGGCAATAAGGGTGGTAGAAGAGATGACGATGGCGGTAAAACACAATGATGATGGTGGCGGAGGGGAAGGTGGAGGAGGTTATGAGAGGAAGAACAAAGATTTTGTGTGAGAGAGGAGATGAGATGAGATGAGATGAAAAGGATGGCGTTTAGTCATTGAATGTAAATTTAAAAGAGAGGCAGAAGTCAAAATTATTGTAACCATTAGGGTTAACACAATTATGTTAGTTCATTTAAGGCCCTTATAACCAATGAAGTTTACAATTTGGGGACCTCTAAGAAAATAACAATATCAAGGGGACATATGTCAAAATGAACAAGAGTTAAAAACACCCTTCATTTTCTTATCACATCATGATATATCCTTAGTTATTGAGTCGGAATAAACCACAATTACTTTATTGCAGCTTTTTACAACCTTAGTTATTGACTCGGACAATTGTTCAAGGCCCGATAGTTCCAAATTTCTTTTGTTTTTCAACCCTTAAAATATTAAAAAATAATATCATATTGTTCAACTATATGAAAAAATGTTTAGAGTCCCATCTTCATATGCAGGAATAAAGTAACAGAATGAGAAGTAGATAATCAGGCATTATATTGCAAGTTGGATTATAAGATATAAATGAGCTTCACCTGGAGTCGAGTCTTTATGGTATCTATTGGAGTGGTGATAACAGATGAACAAGCACCAGCGATTGTTCCTGCGGTTGCCTGAACTGTAACAAGATCCAATTCAGATGGTTTCTCTTTTGAATCAACTCCATAGTCCAGGCTTCTGAAATTGACAATACCATCTTTAGAATCTCATCTAATCACTTTACTCTTGTTTATTTCCATGAATTAACTACATTTGAAACTGCTTAGTACTGTGATCAAGCACTAAACAGTCTACACTATATTGATTCACCTCCATATAGCATGTTGTGCAGCACCATAAACACCCCACCAGAGTGCTGTTGCAGGTGATTGGGTCAATATTGTGAGACCAAAGCCTCTATACAGACCACGATACCCTTCTACCTTGAGTATTTTGCGTATGACATCAAAGGGCCCACTGTAAATGGTAGTTCCAGGCAAACCTTGGACCATTAGTCTCTGGCAGATCTGTAAACAAACAAATGATATAAGTAACAAAGGAGAGCAAGACGCAACATTACTTGTCTGCAACAAGGGGTAGGGCTCAGCAGAGCTAAAACAGCCCAGAGCAGTTTCAGGACAGAATGAATTTAGTAGTCGAGAGGACTAGTTAGACGAGGGACAAAAATCCTACTCAATTCAGTTTTGGTTCAAGTTAACAAGTTCTATGTACTCAGATTATGCAGATATTAGTGTACATATAGATGGATTATGGATATACAGTGCTATGCAAATTACCAAGTTTTTTTTATAATTTTTTATCTACAAAGTTACAGATGACTACAAGTCAACAGCTACAAAATGTTTGCCTGACCCAGTCGATACTTTATATGACCTAACCCAAAATTAGCATGACCAAAGTAGAGGTGAAGCAATATAATAAGCCACCATATCCCTCTGTGGGGTAATATGGGGACCTAAATGTGGGGATAATCTTATCAACTTGTATTCACCCAGAGGAATAAGATCTTGGGCTTACTTCACCATAAGAAAACAACAGAATACTTCCTATCCAAACTTAGCTCATAGATAGCTCGCTTGGGTGTGAAACAGTGTTCGACCAAAACACTCAACAAACATCAGCTTAGCACTTCCTGAAGGGAGGTGACACAACCACACCTTCCAAATTCCAATACAGGTACATGAAAAGGAGATGCTCCCTAATGTTGTAAAGCTAGTGCAAATCATATTTCATATCAAGGGAAAAATCAACATGAGATCATGGACTTTTCAGGCCATTTTCAAGGGAAAAGAAACATCATTCACATATGTTGTAGATAACTTATAATTCGCGAGACAACATGAAGATATTAATTAATGAGTTAATTAATGTAGATGAAGGTATTAAATTTCTTACAGATATAAGAGTTCAAAGAGCAACAAGCTTACCACATCTAAGGGCACAAAGTATCCACAAGAAACTATACTTGACAACAAGCCAGCTGTTCCATTGGCCATTGCAATATGAGTCGCCTCAGATAATCCCAAATCTTTAGTAGATTTTAACATTATTTCTTTTGATACTTCCAACGAAGTCAGGGCCAAAACTCTACCAGGTAAGGCTCCAATTGCTGAGGTACCAAAACCTCTAAAAATGCCAGGTATTCCATCATGTTTTAATATATTTCTAAATACTGAAAAACCAGACATGTGAGCAAAGCCAGCTTCAGCAACCTGCAGTCTAGTTTTGACAACAGCTGTTGGATGCAATAAACCACACTGGGCAGTAAAGAGGATAGCTCCAATGACGTGGAATCTAGTCTTGTCCAGCCTGCAAACGTATTTATAAAGGATTTCAACAAGATAAAAAAGGCATAGAATTAAAGAGAGTAATTGGATATTTTCAAGAACTCAAATCCAACAGTCAGTGGCGAGGAGAGCAGTCAATGCCTCCTCCCACAACTGTTTGACTTTGTAACTGACAGAGATCTTGGTCTCACCCAGGTAAAACGACCCAATCTGATAATCGGATTGGATTGGCTTTCATTAGGAGGCATGCGTAAAACGGTCGAGTTGGATGTCACTTGGATCGGATATGGGATAACACTTTTGAAGTAGGTTGTATGGACTTGAACTCAAATACCTGACAAAGTTATCGAATTTGCATCTCATCAGTCGAGCAATGACCTAGTGACACCCCCACTCAAAAACAAACATGCATTTTTCCCTATAGCCTTAATCAGGATTTCTAGTGCTCTCGGGGTTAATGGTTCTTCAAGGAAGACATGAGGAATTGAAGAGTGTCGAGAATTTGAGATCGTGTTAAGGAAAAAGATTGATAATCGTGCGAGCGTGGCTCGGAAATCGAGGAAACGCGTAGGCGGAGTGCGTACGATTAAGTCTTGGCCATAGAAATGGTAGGATGGCTTGCCTTCAGGAAAGTCTCAAGGACGAGACTTGTTCTGAGTGGTGTATGTTGTAGTGCCCCGTCCCGCAAAGTCAATCGGAGGAATCGAAACGCCGACGGCGTTCGGACTTAGCCTTGCAACGGCTGCTCGAAGGCTCGCTCGGTCGAGGCGACCGCTCGCTCAGGTGGGGTAGTTTCGGTGAACTCGCCTCATCTTAGCCTGCACTTAATAACTCGCATGTTTTCAACTTGCACAAGTAGGCTAATATAAAAGCTACGAACGCACATAGCTAAGGGAATAATCCCGACCCGTCGGGATGTCTTAGAACATGAAAAATGGTCCAACGGTCTGCTTAGAAGTCGGCTCAGCGTGCTTTCAAATGACACTCGATCCTTCGTCCCGTGGCTTGGGAGAAGGAAGTTGGCCTAAGTTGCTAAGTTGTCCTGACACTCGAATGAGCCTAAGTCATAGGCGTCGCCTGCGTGAATGCTTGACAAAACATGCACGGTCCCGTCGTTTTGTCCCAACGCTCGAGTTAGCCTAAGTCATAGGCGTCGCCTGTGTGAATGCTTACCAAAGCATGCACGGTCCCATCGTGTCGTCCCAACGCTCGAATTGGCCTAAGTTATAGGCGGCGGCCGCTTGAATGCTTACTAAAGCATGCACGGTCTCGTTGTGCAAGGCTTGGCATAGCCTTCGCATGTCCCGCACGGCTTGGCATAGCCTTCGCGTGTCCCGTTGGTTAAAGTCGTATTGCACGGCTCGTTGGCTTAAGTCTAGGCACCCGAGAACTTGGTTGTTCAAGTCGACCGCGTGCACGGCACGTCCACTCGATTCGTAACTCGGCGTAGCCTTTGCTCGTCGAGTCGTTGCCCGAATAAGTTAGACAAGAGTTGTGCTGGGCTATCGAAGCCTTTTCTAGCACTGTCCCGCTCTATCTGCGGTTGTCAAGTCGCGTAGTCCCTCGAGAACAAGGCTCGTCGTATAAAGTATATGACTTGAGCGATAGCGTCGCCTAGAGAACAAGGTCTGTCTAAGGCACGGCCACGGTTGATTTATCGAGTTTTGGAAAGTGTTTCAATAGTTGTTCTTGAGTTAAGTGAAATGATAGGGCAAGAAAGAAGAATGCATGCGACTGGGTCGTTGAGGCAAGAAGAATGCTCGCGACTGGGTCGCCGAGGCAAGATCTCAGATGTGAGAAGTGTTGGACCTAGCCCTGAAAGAGATGGTAATACTAGAAGTAGATTGACTGTGTGAGACGTCAGTTCGAATCGAGTCTTGCATGGTCATTGGACAACTTGATCAAGGTGGAGGTCTTCTCGAGTGATCACCGAGGCGCCGGGATCATTCGTGTCACGCCCCGCTCCCGCAGGAGCGATCGTCCTCGCTAAGGCGTGATGCCGCACGGGCCTAGGTTGCGCCCGTGCAAGGCCAAGTCCAGAAACGGCCGATTTGATCTAGGCCACAGAGTCGCACAGAGTGTCCCCATTTGCAGCGGAAAGTAAATGAACACAAGTAGAAGCGAATTCAAGCTCTTTATTGATATTTAAGAAGTTTACAAGCGGCGCTAGGCCGATATTACAAATCGCTCAAGCTCTCTCTCTCTGAAACATAAAAGGCGTGCCAAGTGGCTTACAAGATGGAATGATTCATGACGATGTTCCGATACATTATGTCCTGTATATGGTGCTCCAGCTCCTTGCAACGCTCCAAGACTCCAGAGATAGCTCTGCGCCTTAGCACGTTCGAGGAAAGCTCCGCATCCGCCGACGTTTCCTGCTTCCTGCAAGCAGACTGTGGGGTTATCAGTACATTGTTATGCACTGGTGGGGAGGCTAGCTCGCCCACAATGCTATCATTACCAAACACGTTCCATTTACTTTTGTGCATCTCTATCATTCATTGTCTTTCTAATCTTGCCTTAGGATCAATTTCATGGCATATTTCATAGCCTATCCCGTGTTGCCAAATTAAGTGTGTGCATGGAAATGAATGCACGACTTACCCATACTTACCGTCCGGCCTTCCCTGTTCCAAGTAAACCAAGTTAGAACAACAGTTTATATAAACTTTCAATATCAAGAGACGTAACCCATGTGGACTTTCAATGTCAAGTGCGAGTCCCTGCCTCGGGTCCTAGCGCGTCGTAGGCGTGTTCTTTAACTCATTTGTACGACGTATTCATTGTTTCTTTTGGAGTGATACATTTCAAGTCATTCAGTAGGCACTTGTTCATTTAACTTAGACTACTTTGATTTCAATGCAAAGACTTGCACGTGGATTGCCACCAGCAAAGCCCACCTAATCTATATGCATCGGTCGCTGGCATCACAAGCCATCCTGGACATATTCTCCTTGGTATTTTCTCACCTATCATGGCGTGCGGCTGGTACACCCTGATAGTCTCTTGAAAAATACCCCGCACTTACGTTTCCCGTTGTGGCCAAGCCCCCACCCAGGTCGTCCGTAAGCCCCTTTTGATTCCGTCCGGACCGGCAAGTCCTTCACACTTTGACCATGCCGCGGAATCCCTTTCTCTTTACGGCACAGCATACGCCACCCCTCGCTCGTACCGTTTGTCCACGACCATTTCGTATTAACTTGTCTTTTTAACTTAACGGCTGTCTCTGAGCCGTAGGCTAACCCTTAGCCTTCTTACGTTATCGACCAGGTTGGCGTCCGTGCAGCGCGGGTAGCGAGCCCCGTTGCACGTGCCCGTCACACCTGTCGCTAACCATTCTTTTCTTTCTTATCTTTCATTCATTCTTTCTTTTCTTTCTTTCTTTCTTTCTTTCTTTCTTTCCCTTGTTCGTTCGTTCATTGGTTCTTTCACATATTCGTTCATTCATTCATTGATTCATTCATTCACTTATTCATTCATACATTTTGCAACTCCCTGTGCGGGAGTCGCCTTGGCGACCCATCGGTCCCATAGTCTTTCAATGTTGCTAAGCTCTACTCGGAACGACTATGTTGATAGTCTTCCCGTTTCATTGTTGTAAACCATTCATTGTTTCATTGTTGAACGCAAGCTTGTGCCTTAGCACGAGCGTGGAGCGCGGGCGAGAGTTCTCGTACTTTTCCATGTTCCTTTCCATATTCTATACAAGCATACAAGTTGGGATTATTCCCTTAGCTAGGTGCGTTGAGTCATTTATTAGCATGCGGGGTGTTATCGCCTAGCGATTTCAGTGATAGTGTCCGTATTATTATGTGTCTAGGCTAAGCACAGACAGGTTCATCGGAGCCACCCACCTTAGCGATGTTTGCATCGGCCGAGCGATACTCCGAGCGCGCCTTTGATAGTCTAAGTCTGGATTCATCTTTGACGGCCCAATACAAGTCTTGCATCGATTCGCATCGATACTTCATCGGGTCGAAGCAACTCTTCGGGTCGACGGCTCGTTTGAGTCGTTGCACTTGCCGTTTGGAATCGGCGTTCCGCTAGGACGGAGCGGGTCACTACATAATACACCACTCAAAACAAGTCTCGTCCTCGAGACTTCCTGAGTGCAGGTCATCCTACCATTCTTTAACCCATGTCGTGTACGTGCCCTTGACAATTCCTTATCGAATGGCTTTTCATTAATTTTAAAGTTGATGGTCACTTATTCAATTGCTGTGTTTCTTCAACTTGGTTGCTTTTTTTCGACGTATCATGGGACTGAAACGGTCGCACGAAGTGCGTCGTATTTTACCAAACTCGAGAGTCGTAGGCTGAGGCAAACTCACTCATTCCATCATGCGCATCTCAACACCCACTTGCAGCTGCATTCGAGTTCATCATATCGCTGAGTTTGGATCGTGCACGCATTCAAGGCGTCCCCCGAATACGTACATTTCAACCAAGCTTAGCGACTAGCGAAGTCGGACAAGCTACTCGTGATAGTTTCGATTTGCCGATCGTTTTACTAACTTCGATTTAAAACCGAACTCACGTGTGTATCACATATCGTTTATCTCGGTCCTCGAGATGATCCGGTTCGCTTCTCAAGCGCTCTTGTCAACGAAATCAATATGATTTCTTCTTAGCGGAGTCGGCCAAGTCTAAGTAATTCCCGTCCGATTCGAGACCAAGTATTGTACTATCATCGAGTACGTCTTCCGACCAATGATTCAATTCGTTATTTCAACTTTACTTGCGCCTCATCCATTCCTATCATTCCCATCCTTTGGGGCTATTCTCGTTGTCGTTCACGCACACTCCTAATTCTCCGTCCTACTCTAAGTCTTGTTGCCCAAAGTCTATCGTCCGTCCAGACGATATTGTAAGTGACATCGCACAGGTTCAATCACTCGGCATAGGGTCGTCCGCCTATCCGCTAGGTCAGCTCACAAGGTCATAGTTACACGTCAAGTCCGTGGCTCATCGTGCAACGTCGTTGCACGACGCTCGCCCCAAATTCTATGGTCAAACCATTTGTTCGTTTGTACGGAAGTTTCTACCCAAGTTTGTTTCACTCAAATTTCTAAACATCAAGCAGTGTTCCTCCTATTCGCATCAACACATTCTCCGCTCCATGTCTGAGCTCGTTTAGGAAAATCATCCTACGATAGGTTGTCCTCAATCAAATCCTTGACATGTCAGTCTCGTGCGTCCGTACTAGCAATTTACCATAGTCTATCTCTTCAAGTATGTTTTGATATAATTTACCTATCCATCCTATCCAATTCACGTAGTCCATCACAAGGTCGTCTAGCTCGTCAATACATTGCGCCCCAATCTCACGCGAGTCCGATTATCCACGGCGGTTCATGAATCACCATGCACGCTCCCGCGGAATAATCATTCTCATCGGGGCGTAACTCTTGTTTGAGTTTTAGCCTAACCCATTCTCGATACGCGGATTGGACCTACTCAATCCTCAAGTTCAATCTTTCAAGCACATAAATTCATTCTCGAGTCCACCTTCGCGTCAAACCACAAGTCGAAGCATACGAATTGCCACGACATGTAAGTGCCGATCACTCCCGCTGTACGAATCACCGTACCAGCGCTCACGCGGAGTGATAGCCCTAGTCGGCGTGACGCATGTGCGAGGCTGAAGTTGCGCTCGCATAAGACAAGAACGTCAACGTTGTGGTTATCGATGAAGCAAATCCAAACATTCCATTTCCTCCAAGCCAAGATCTCTATTCGATAGTCCGACCGTCATGCGTTCAACTAGAAAATCCTCGAGCCAAGTCTACCTTTTCTTCGACACGTTTTTAACATCCCAAGTATAGCATCCAACGGAACAATGACATTTGCACGATCGTCATTCGCCGAGTCAGAGTGCCCCCGAGTTATCGCATATCGATCTTTGATACGCCTCAATACCATCGACGATATGCGTAACCTGACGATCTTCCTTTGCAACAAATTTCGAGTCGTGCGACTGATGCTATTGTCCGAGTTGGATATTCCACAATTTCCTCGATATTCCAGATCAAGTTCGATCGCTATTCCACAAGCTCGTTTCAAGATCGTTGTTCAAAACTCAAGTCACATTTCATTTGAATCAATCCCAAATCATACGCGCGATCCTCTAAGTTTCCTCGATCAAGACTATTCACTTTCATCCATCATTCCAAATCATTTTCTAACTTGCGTTGCCCATTGACAAGTTGTCCGAACGACATCTCGTTCGGGACATTCGAAGTCACGACTAACTAAGCGTGACGCGTTCTAAGGCTTTGCGTGATCGCATCGCCTCGCCGACATACCCGTTCTATCCGTATATCTTGTAGTCTCGCTCGAACAATTTCTATAACGTCCATACACCACTCAGGGTTCGAGCCACTCGATTGGTCGTCGACACTCGCTCTTTTTCTTCTTCGAAGCTATCACATACACCACTCGGAGTCAAGCCATACGATCTAGTCCTCAATCACGTTCGCGTCATGCGCTAAGACATCCTTCAGATTCGTTCGACGAATCTCTAGCGTAATCGCTCACTTCGCCTCGACGTACTAAGTCGTTCGCACTAATCCTCAAAATCCAAGCCAATCTTTCGGGTACGCCCAAGCGTTAACTCGATAGCGTTCCTATCGATAGACACTCAAAGTGTATCTCCGTTCTCGATCGAGCGATACTTGATATCGCTCGCAACCCGATTGCACCCAAAAGTCGAGGTGCGCGACACGCGGACTAAGTTGTGCCGCATAACCATCTCGTACGGACTATATTCACATTTGCACGCTAACTTGCTAGGTCGACGCAGGACTAATCAGGCACGCACGCGACATGTTAACTTAGCATGTGTTCTCTATCGAGTCATGTTTAACATCGTTCGGCACAAAGGCCTTCGCCTATCGATCCCGTTCAACCGAGTACTTGTACGAGCTTTTGAAAGTATTAGACTTATTGTATGGAACATCCCAAGGCACAACGAGAGAGAGCGTACACTTCTTTTGTTTTTCCAACCGAGCTTTCAAAACTGAGAAAATCGAAACGAAGTCCAAGGACGTGAAGCCGTGCTCTGATACCAATCTGTCACGCCCCGCTCCCGCAGGAGCGATCGTCCTCGCTAAGACGTGATGCCGCACGGGCCTAGGTTGCGCCCGTGCAAGGCCAAGTCCAGAAACGGCCGATTTGATCTAGGCCACAGAGTCGCACAGAGTGTCCCCATTTGCAGCGGAAAGTAAATGAACACAAGTAGAAGCGAATTCAAGCTCTTTATTGATATTTAAGAAGTTTACAAGCGGCGCTAGGCCGATATTACAAATCGCTCAAGCTCTCTCTCTCTGAAACATAAAAGGCGTGCCAAGTGGCTTACAAGATGGAATGATTCATGGCAATGTTCCGATACATTATGTCCTGTATATGGTGCTCCAGCTCCTTGCAACGCTCCAAGACTCCAGAGATAGCTCTGCGCCTTAGCACATTCGAGGAAAGCTCCGCACCCGCCGACGTTTCCTGCTTCCTGCAAGCAGACTGTGGGGTTATCAGTACATTGTTATGCACTGGTGGGGAGGCTAGCTCGCCCACAATGCTATCATTACCAAACACGTTCCATTTACTTTTGTGCATCTCTATCATTCATTGTCTTTCTAATCTTGCCTTAGGATCAGTTTCATGACATATTTCATAGCTTATACCGTGTTGCCAAATTAAGTGTGTGCATGGAAATGAATGCACGACTTACCCATACTTACCGTCCGGCCTTCCCTGTTCCAAGTAAACCAAGTTAGAACAACAGTTTATATAAACTTTCAATATCAAGAGACGTAACCCATATGGACTTTCAATGTCAAGTGCGAGTCCCTGCCTCGGGTCCTAGCGCGTCGTAGGCGTGTTCTTTAACTCATTTGTACGACGTATTCATTGTTTCTTTTGGAGTGATACATTTCAAGTCATTCAGTAGGCACTTGTTCATTTAACTTAGACTACTTTGATTTCAATGCAAAGACTTGCACGTGGATTGCCACCAGCAAAGCCCACCTAATCTATATGCATCGGTCGCTGGCATCACAAGCCATCCTGGACATATTCCCCTTGGTATTTTCTCACCTATCATGGCGTGCGGCTGGTACACCCTGATAGTCTCTTGAAAAATACCCCGCACTTACGTTTTCCGTTGTGGCCAAGCCCCCACCCAGGTCGTCCGTAAGCCCCTTTTGATTCTGTCCGGACCGACAAGTCCTTCACACTTTGACCATGCCGCGGAATCCCTTTTTCTTTACGGCACAGCATACGCCACCCCTCGCTCGTACCGTTTGTCCACGACCATTTCGTATTAACTTGTCTTTTTAACTTAACGGCTGTCTCTGAGCCGTAGGCTAACCCTTAGCCTTCTTACGTTATCGACCAGGTTGGCGTCCGTGCAGCGCGGGTAGGGAGCCCCGTTGCACGTGCCCGTCACACCTGTCGCTAACCATTCTTTTCTTTCTTATCTTTCATTCATTCTTTCTTTTCTTTCTTTCTTTCTTTCTTTCCCTTGTTCGTTCGTTCATTGGTTCTTTCACATATTCGTTCATTCATTCATTGATTCATTCATTCACTTATTCATTCATACATTTTGCAACTCCCTGTGCGGGAGTCGCCTTGGCGACCCATCGGTCCCATAGTCTTTCAATGTTGCTAAGCTCTACTCGGAACGACTATGTTGATAGTCTTTCCGTTTCATTGTTGTAAACCATTCATTGTTTCATTGTTGAACGCAAGCTTGTGCCTTAGCACGAGCGTGGAGCGCGGGCGAGAGTTCTCGTACTTTTCCATGTTCCTTTCCATATTCTATACAAGCATACAAGTTGGGATTATTCCCTTAGCTAGGTGCGTTGAGTCATTTATTAGCATGCGGGGTGTTATCGCCTAGCGATTTCAGTGATAGTGTCCGTATTATTATGTGTCTAGGCTAAGCACAGACAGGTTCATCGGAGCCACCCACCTTAGCGATGTTTGCATCGGCCGAGCGATACTCCGAGCGCGCCTTTGATAGTCTAAGTCTGGATTCATCTTTGACGGCCCAATACAAGTCTTGCATCGATTCGCATCGATACTTCATCGGGTCGAAGCAACTCTTCGGGTCGACGGCTCGTTTGAGTCGTTGCACTTGCCGTTTGGAATTGGCGTTCCGCTAGGACGGAGCGGGTCACTACAATTCGGCCCGGGAGAAGCGAGTTGGCTCAAAAGAAGGATGCTGGATAACCGCATGGGAGGATTCGGCGCTTCCGGGGCTAGCTACCCATGGAAGGGCGGACCGAACCCCCTGAGCCAAGTCCATTATAGCGCTGGACGCTAGTGACTAGTTCATATAGATGAGTCGACAGTATAGCGGCAAAACCGCGTGTATGCCTTTGGATTGAGTCTAGAAGTTGAATGCGTGTTTAGTCGGTAACATAAAGTCTGGGCCTAAGATTGGGCTGCAGCATAGGCACCGTACTTCGGCACGAGATGTGGCGTCAAGTCTTATGTTGTCGGCATATAAGTTGCATAGTTTGAATGTGAGTTGTCTTGAGTTTAAGTCAGGAAAGGCCGCAAGGCGGTAGCTTGATAAGTCTTGATAAGTTGCGAGGCGCGGCCTCAATCTTGATGCACGAACAAGTCTAAGCAAGGTCCTAAGGAACAACCAAGTCTAGCGGCCGACCAGCACGAGCCGTCCCTTTGACGTCGTTGGCACGAGAATTGGTCTAGAGGTACTTGGGTTTAAGTGAAAGTCTTGGCACGGCCGAGTTCGCATAAGTTGCTCCTCGGCGAAGCATTGTCTCGATTGTGTTGAAGGCACGAATAGAGTATGGCACGACCCTGCCGTCCCGAGTTGAAGTTTCGTCAAGTACCTAGGCGATGAGGCACTGCCTCGATCGAAATACACGTTGGCATGGCACGACCCCGTCGTTGCACGACCCTGTTGTTGCATCGTTAAGTATAGGTCGAGACGTCTTGTTCTAAAATGGATCATAAGGTAAGACTAGAAAGACAATCGTAAGAGGACTTGTATTGCACAAAGTAAATGAACGTGTCGGTTTTGTATGGGTGGGCGAGGAGCTCACTCCACCAGTACAGTTGAGTACTGACACCCACACAGTTTCCATGTGCAGGCACAGGTAGAAGCTCGTGGCGCGGAGCTCGCTTGGATGCGTCGAGGCACGGAGTTCCTTGGCGAGTCGAAGCGTGCGGCCGCGTGAACTCAAGACTTATACAAGACATAATGTATGGACATCGCCTTCCGAAGTTTCCGCTGGCTCAAGCATTGTATCGAGAGATGAGAGAGTGCAAAGTGACTTGTAAAATGAGAGAAAAGTGAGCACGAGAGACTTGTAATCATGGCCTTGCGCCTATTGTAATCTGATTGTTCAATATCAATAAAGAGCTCTTTTGAATAACTTGTGTTTTGCCTTTAAATTTTCGCTGCATGTTCAATGTTTCTGCTTGGGACTTCTGTGCGACGACCCCGTCGCCGCCGATGTAATCGGCCGTTATGAAACTGCCTTGCACGAGTGCAATCTAGGCTCGTGCGGCATCACGCCTTAGCGAGGACGATCGCTCCTACGGGAGCGGGGCGTGACAACTATTGACACCAAGGAAGCACGGAATACTCCAGAAGCATGTCCATGTCCCACACGTATTGGACAGAAACTCCAAAATACACAAGGACAGACCAAACTAGGTGTCATTGCAGTGCCACCATGGCAGTATCGTGTCATGACATATTTGTGATGGTGCAAAATAGAAGACTTCAGAAGAAAGTAAGAAACGCAGAAAAGCAGGAACGAAGTCCATTTCAAACATACTGTAATCTCTGCTAGGAAGCACACACAAAAACTTTGGTGCCCGTGTCACGTTGCATCGTGTAGGACACGTACCGACGAACACTCCAGAACGCAAAGGACACTACAAAGAAGGTGTCATGCCGGTGTCACAGTGTGCAAATCATGTTGTATCGCATTTGTGTCTGTGCAACATATAAAACTTTCAGAATAAACCCAGCAAAGAGGAACAAAATCCCCACCAGAGATCGGCGCCGTGTCCGCGACCGTGTCGGACACTTACTGGACCCAACGCGCGCACTCCTCAAATACCCCGGAAAAAAAATTAGGCGAAGCATCCTTTGCTGCGTTCGTGTCCTTCCCAGCATATACTAGGGATTCGCCTCCCCCAAATAACATTGCATTTCTCGAGTCGCGTCACATGGACAGGACACGGAAGCTCCGAGTTACGACCATGACAGAATCAAAGCATCCATCGTGTCCGTGTCCCTGTGTCCAAAGCGAGAGAGAGAGAGAGAGAGAGAGATTGACCTTTGCCAATTGATATTGGTTTCGGAGAGAGCGAAGTCGGCCGTTGAAGCCTCCGTTTCAACTGCCATCTCTCCTTCCCGCCACCTCCACCGGCTCTGCTCTGCTCTGCTCCTGGGTTTATTATGCGGGACTCTTTTCTTCTTTATAGAAATGGTGTTGGTCAACAATATTTATGCGTGAACCTTCCAAGGTTATTCTGGAAATTTTGGGCGGCTAAAGTTTGATGAATGTGCACACACATAACCTGTCAAGCTTCTCAAGCTCGTCACATGACACATTAACCTTTCGCTCTCTAAAATTTGGCTCCACCGTTAGCCGTCACCTTCTCGTTATAAACGGGTCAATTTGCCACCCGTTTTACACATAGGTCGGAACCGAGTGTAGAATATCTATTTATAAGTAGGGGTGAGCATTATTCGGTTTTGGACCGAAAATTGAACCGAACCGATTTCAAAAATATTCGGTTCGGTTTCGGTTTTCAAAATACAATAATTTTTTATTCGTTTTCGGTTTCGGTCCAAACCGAAAACCGAATAAGAATTATACAAATATGTAAATATTCTCAATTTAAGAAAATGTATATTTTGAAAATAATAATTCTATGTATGTGTTTTCAATTCTAACATTGATAATTTAACAACTAGTCCAACTTTGTGCATAATTTCGAAATTCAACAAATATGTGTATCAAAATTATAATTTTTAGTATAATTTAACCACGATTCCAACATTGGGTCCGACCCATTAATTCGAACCGAACAAACCGAATAAATCGAATTTATTATTCGGTTCGGTTCGGTTTCGGTTTCAGCTAAATCGGTTCGGTTTCGGTTTTGCATTTTTAGAATTTCGGTTTATTCGGTTTTGGCTAATTCGGTTCGGTTTAAACCAAATAAACCGAACGCTCACCCCCATTTATAAGGAGTGTTTTGTAGGCTTTAAATGGAAGTATATGTATGTTTAATGTTGGCTTTTTTCAAAGGCACCTCAAATTTTACTTAGGCTAGTCTAATTTTTTTGATAAATTATTTACAAGTTTCTCACCCAAAAAATTGCTTCAGGCTAGCCTCTTTTTTTCAAGACTGCCAAATAATTTGACAGTCCTTCCAATAGAAAAGACTGTCAAAAATTTGACAGTCTTTTCTATTGGAACAAATTTGACAGTCCTCCTCCTCCCGATCGTTGGCTGCACTGCTGCCGCTTCCCCCTCGCTCGTCCTCCTCCTCTCTTCTTCCTCTCCTCCTCATCGCCTTCGCCTTCTCCCCCTCATCCTCCTCCTCCTCCTCCCCACCAGAGCTCGACGGCAACGCTTGTAACACCAAGTTTTCCAGATGAGGGTAATTTTAAAATTTTGTAATTATAATTATTATTTATTATATTTAATTCCTATTATGATTCTTGGTGATTTTTAGTCTTTTTAAACTATTTAAAATCATAACTTGTGATTAGGGTATTTCATTTATCAATTCTAGTTTGAGGGTATTTTTATCATTTTTGGGGTTATTTAAATTTATTAGAATTTATTTGAATTTATTAGAACTTATTTGAATTTATGGGAATTTTTAGGAATTATTTTGGAATTGTTTGAATGAGGGTTGACTAGGTTGACTTTGACTAGCAATGACCATGGTAGACTAACCTAGGAGCTAACCCTAGTTGAGTTTGGACTTGGTTAGGTCATGCCACCCCAGTTAGACTAGAGTTGACCCATGGTTTGGTTATTTGACTCAAGTTAGAATATTAAGTCACAAGCCATGACTTATGGTTGAACCATTAATCAATAACTTAGCCATAGAAGCCAACCCATTAGGCATGAGCCAAACCCTAGCCCAATCTTTAGTCGCCGGCCACTTGACCTAGTCCTAGGGATTCCCACCCTATGAATAATCTCCTCCATTAGGGCTAGCCTCCTTAGAATTTCTCAAGCTTTGGAAAGAGGTGAGCCTCCATCTTCACAAATCCATAGAAATTCTATTTTAGCTCCTTTTTCCCTCAAACAAATTTCAATAGGTTCTAAATATAGTTTTCTTGCTGTTGGTATATGTTATTCTCATATTCAAATCAATTTGGAGAAGTTTGGCTATCAAGAGGAACACCCCTTTTTAGAGTTTTTGGAGGATTTGCAACCTATAGGTAAATTTTATTCTACACCATGAAATTCTGATTTTTTTTGCATATCTAGGAAGCCGTAGGCCTAACCTAATTGTAGGAATAGGTAACCCTAGATTTCGTGTCCAATTCGTGTCCCATTTGGACACGTATCAGTCCCACTGTGCAAGTGTTTGATGAAATGCCCCAATGGGCATTTCGATTGATTTTTAGGATTCTAATTGAATAGGATATTAGGTTTTTATGTCGCTTATGTATTTCTTGTGTCTTGGTGTGGTTTTCGTGTCGTGTCGAGTCACCACAGACACGTGAACACGCTGACACGCGTGCGCGTGTACGGGCACAGTAGCTGCCCTGCTACTCGGGGTCTGTAGCGCCGCGGACACGACACGTCGACACGTGAGATTTGACACACAGTGAGGGGCACTGTCTGTCACTACGTGTGTCGAGTCTCAGACCCTCTCGTGTCGTGTCGGACACGTACGAGGCAGTGCATTGGTTTTGTACTGAACCGACGGCTGTCGATTTCGAGCACTGATACGCGTGTCGTATCGCACGCACGCGTATCGTGGACACGTGTCAGGTTGTCCTAGCCCTAGCCCTAGTCCTAGTCGACACTTGGACACGACCACGAGGTCTGTGTCGTGTCGTGTCGTGTGCACGAACACTGTGAACACGTGTACGAGGATTTCTAGTTTTTGCACTGTTTTGTGTTTTTAATTTGTTTGGACACGTTTGTGTCCTCGTGCTTGGACACAAACACATCGTATGACACGTACACTATATTTACTTGTATTACCAACCTTTGATTTGGTGTTTTAGTTTAATTTCAATGCTCATTTCTCGATTGCCCCAAATTACTGATACTTTAAATATCAGTTCTTTTCCTGTGTTGTTCCAGACTTTAAATATGAAAATTGAGCATCTATTTAACCTATTTTAACTGTTAATTAGTATGGTTTAAGACCTCAATTTGGTACACCTACATGATTGCTAAGTGTATGTTGATTTGGGGTTGATTTGGTTTTGGTTTGGCTCATAAATCTGGAATTTAGTTTGAGACTGTTAAACTGAGTTTTTGATGAACTGTTAAATGATTTCAATGTGTTAATCTGAGTATGTTTGGACTGAACTGGGTTTTGTGGGCTGATTTCCTTCTTAATGTAAACTGTGAAATGGTTCTTCAATGTAAATCTGAGAATGCAATAGGACTGAACTGGTTTCCCTTCCTTTTTGCATTATATTTAGTTTCCTAACTGAGAACTGGGTGTTGTTGTTGGACTGAAAACTGAGATTTGAGCCACTATTTTCCTATTGTCACGCCCCAGAACCAGAATACTGGAGAGCGGAGGCAGACATAGCCAGCTACGTATAATGGAATGGAATCCACATCGCTATACGGTCACGGCTGTCTAGATATGTGAGGGTTTCACTACAATCCATCAGTCTCTTAAGGTCATAAAATAGCCTATCGTCTCAATCTCAACCAACTAATAATAATCACAAGATATCAGATCACAAAATATACAATTGTATGGCGTCCCAAACATTACATATCCAGATGATCATGAAGCTAGTCGTACAAAATGTAAGGACTAGCAAGAGTTTAAGTCATACATGATCAACCTCGAGTTGCCAATCATGCTTACAGCCCGTAGGCAGACAGTAAATAAAGTTGCAAACGAGCTAACACTTGCTCGGCGGCTAAACGCCTCAAAAGAATAATTTTACAATAGAGTGGGAGAGCAAAAATAAACCCACTCGTTGCCCTGGTTACGCCTGGTGACCACCATCGGGCTGGAAAGCAGGAAGATCCTTTGGTGCTGCTCCGGTATCTGGCCATACAAAACCAGCTGGGTCAGACCCCAGAAAGAGTAAGTGCCACAAAGGAGGCTTCACTTAAGAACCAAAGCCAGCAAATTAGCACAATAATATAATTACATAATAAGAGACAGTAATTTAAGAAAAAGCATGATTGGGTAATCATAAGAGACAATCTTGCATAGAATCACTAAAAGACAGGACATATGGAAAAGCATGTCAGGATGATATACGATGAGATAACCATGGGACTATTCAGATAGCTAGGTTACAACCCGTAAACCAAACAAGGACCGGGGTTGTAACCCTTCGTCTGAACGGAACTTGGTTTCTCTCACCATTTATCGGCAAGATAAATATAAGAAATCAGGTCAAGTGACATTCTGGAGTGACAATCATTATGGTGACCATCTGGAGAGTACAAGGCATTAGAGTGACAATCTGGAGTGACAATCATTATAGTGACAATCTGGAGTGACAATCATTAGAGTGACAATCTGTAACTCCACTTTTCAGGAAATCTTAATTTTCAATAATTTTCCTGAATATTTTTCTAAACCAATATTGCTGTTATTTATTCTCTTTAGTCCAATTTAATTGGGCCTCTCCTCTCTGTTTAATTACTATTTGGTTTTATTTAATCCATTTACTTAACCTTTCTAGTTGGCCCATTCTAGTTGGCCCATTCCTTTACTTAAGCCCATTTACTTAAAACCTATTCATTTAAGCCTCTGCAACTAAACTCTGAAATTTTAGCTATAGTTGAGCTGAGAAGGAAGAGCATGTGTCTTCTTCTCCTCAACTGCCCACATGGAGCCATGTGCTGCTAACGGAAATTTGAATTTTTGCCACTCTTTTCCCTCCAATAAATTCCTCTTTTGAATTCAATAACTACCTATATAACTAGCTCAGCCCTCCCCAAATTCCATCAAATCATTGCAATCTCTTTTATTGATGAGTGGAAGATCCAGAGCTTCTGAGAAGGAGGAGCGGCCATGGCGTTAGGAGCTCAGGCGATCGACTGATCTACAGTGGTAGGATCGGTGGTTTAGCATTCCTCTACGACGACTTCCCTCTTCGAAGTGATCAGTGGTGCGCAGATCAGTGAGTATGTCCTTGATCTTCTTTTGTCTTTTGATCGATTTGATCACATTAATGATCATATTGTTCAGCTAATTCAATTAATTCCGATCGATCAATCCTTGATCCATTGTTTTCTGGCCATTATAATTTAGATCGATCCTGTTTGATTGAGCGCTGATCGGTGCTAGGAGTTCCTATAGAGTAATCAGTAGTGGTGAGATCAACATCCTTATTTACTTCTGTTGATTAGTTTGGTTGTTTGGAAATTAAATTATAAGTTGTTTTCATTCTTCTCAAGGAATTTCATCTGTTGGAATTGAGCGAGGAGGTCATAGATTGATAGCTCGACTATTTTGATCTAGGTAAGTTGTTGGTGATTATATTTTGCAGTGTTAGGAATTTAATTCTTGGTGTTATTGAACCAGGAATATATTCTCAGTGTTAATTAGAGTCATTCTTTTATCTAGTGTTGATAAGAACTTGATCTAGGAGGAATCTAAGGCATTGTTCTGCATTCCTCGATCCTCAGGGAGCAGGGGAGATGCAGAACAGGGACTTAGGTGTACTGAACATGTTGTGTTTGTTAAATGGTTGCTTCAGGAATCTGAGCTCAGGAGAGCTTGTGTCTTCTTCACAGGACAGATTTGTCTAGCTTCGATCAGGTAAATTATTGCCTCTTCCTCGTGTTAGCTGCTAGATCATTTTTGATCCTTAATAAGCATGGCTATAGGAATTGAATAGGATATATTGTCATAACTGATGAGTTGAGAGCTGGGACCGAGCATAAGTTGTGATGTTCTTGACTTTCAAGATTTAATAAGAGTCGATTTGTTGATCAATAAACTGAGCTGGACTGATATTGATAATTTTGCTGTATCAATATTTTGAATCATGGAGAACCCATGTTTCAGTCTTTTGCTACAGTGTATGAATCAATGCTTGATTCTTAGACCAATTTTAGGAAGATTGAATGGGTTCCTGTCCAGTTGAGGACTGGAACATGTTCCAGTTGGGTTTGGTTCTATAACTAACCTGTGTTACAAATGATGATTGGCTGGATGATAAATATGTTCCAGGTTCCAATTGTCCTGAATCTTGGTTTGAATCACAGGTAGGATTGAGGCAAATGAGATCAGCTTGCATTTTAAGGGTATTGGCATATAGGTTGTGTAGGAGAGGTAATGTCATTTTTACAATACTAGAGAAATTGATGGACCTGGGATCAATATCTGGAACCCAGGGAAGACAATCTCCCTGAATCCGATTTCATATCAGTTGGTTTAATTCAGGAAAAAACTGAAACCAACATGAATGCTGGTTGATTCAGGCAAATGCATCTAATTTGACATGAGCAAATTGATAAATGGTTGATTCTGGAACTAGCTTGCACTGTCTTGAATATTAGGATGCCTGAACTTAAGCTATTAACATCATTATTCTCTTGAACTCAGGTTGCACTGAGAGTAATACTCAGGTTGCACTGAGGGTAATACTCAGTTTCTCTGAGAGTAATACTCGATTTCCCTGGGAGTTAACTCACTGTCCTGAGATTGAAATCAATTGAACCAAAGGGTCTTAACTGATGGTTGTTGGAACATTACAGTTGCCATGTATTCCTCTGTCATGATGTTCTCAGGAGCTAATCTAAGCTCAAGTGGTTATTATAGACTGCCATGTATATGACTCTTATAAACATTTTGTTTACACCACCATACCAAAGTCTAGGACTGATTTTATGAAACCTACATGGACAGAGTCAACCTACTAGTGAATAACAGTGGGAATATGGGATCAATAGGAATATGGCCTGTAAGCTATCAGGAACTCTGTATGCAGTTGGATGTGGCATATCATTGCATATATAGCATTAATGTGTAGGTTTTTGTATAGTGGTTGAATGATTTGAAGTTGTCGTATGCAGTGTTTTGGTTCATTGTTGAATTTGAAACTTCACACCAGTGTATTGACTCATTGAGGAATTGATTTAACATATGCAATAGGTGGTATAATGAACCTGAGATTCCTATATGTCCTACCTGGAGTCATTGGGAACCTAGGATTCATATATCATTTATTTTCCTGACCATAGTGAACCTAAGAATGAACTCAGTTGAACCTGAGTAATGTCTCAGTTGAAATGGGACTTCTCATCACTGTCCTGGTTAAACCTGAGATAGTATTCAAGTTAAACCTGAGAAGTCATGTTAGAATTTTTACCATTAAACTTGAGTGTATATATATATATGTTTTGTCTTGGAAATTAAGAACTAGAGAACCTAGCTAATCTTATTTTTTCTAATAAGGGTTTTAAGAATAGTGTAAGGGAGTTTATTACTGAGTAGTTAATAATTGGTTTAATCAATATTGATAGTAGAGCTACAAAATACCAATTTAGAGCCTGTTTAGTTATTAATCAACTTGTACCAATATAAATTCAGGAAGTCATCCAGTTCCTGATTTCCAGTACCCTCCAGAGCCAGGCAAGTACTTTCTATGGTTTTGTACATTTACATTCCTGTACTCTTTTCTTGTGACACTGTTATAGCACGACATCATGTATTCCTGTATTCTGGTACTCCTGTTCTTGTACTTGTTAGTGTCGGGTGGGGGAAATACACTAGCCATGTGACCAAACCCGGTTACTATATATTCCTGTACCTAGCTTAGGCCTCGCACCGTGCACGCGGGTCCTAAGTCGTACCATATTCATGTACTCCTGTACATGCTCCTGTACTTACCCTAGCCGGTCACATGGACTAGATGTATTTCAATATTGTGCACATCATGTCTGGTACTGCAGGATTATAGTTTCATTCCTGTACTTTTCATTCCTGTACGTTACATTTCCTGTACTTTACATTCATGTACTATATTCCTGTACTTAGTTCCTGTACTACTTTCCTGTATTTACTTGCTCATTCCTGTATTTCATTTCTTGTACACCTTGTATCCATTTCATGTTCATGTTTCATTACCTAGAACTGTACTTTGCTCCGCTCCTGACTGGATAAGTTGCAGGTGAGTTGGAGGCTATTTGTGACACCTTCTATGGACGGGATGTTGCTATTGCTGAGCCAGCTGGAGCTGAGCTGGACCTAGAGGCCGCAGAGGCTTAGTACCTTTCCTTTATGTCATTTACTATTTTGAGACTTAGTCAGACATTTGACATTTCTGGATGAATGTAATAAACATTTAGACTTGTACTATTTCTGGGATTTCGTTTATAGATGCTGTGATGTTACCTTACTTCCTGATTACTTGTTAGTTTCCCTAGTATTGGTACAGCATACTTCGTCGTGTCCAACGACGAAGGCTGGGCGTGTCCGACTCGTATCCGATTATTCGGGAGCGGGTCGTGACATGTTTTTAGTGGTGGCCCATGTAGGTCTTTCCTAATGGTACCTAGGTCTTAGCGTACTATTGGGGGACTTGATTACACTAGGGAAACTTGAATCACAGCATAGGAAAAACGAGTATATCGGGTACATATGGTTATTATATAAACATTTACATTTCCTGGTAGGTTAGTTTTTATCAATCACGAAGTTTTCTTTTTATGCAGGATGGTCGCCACTAGGAAGACCGCAGATCAGCCAGGAGTTGCGAGCAGCTCAGGAGTTGCAGTCAGCACTGGAGTTGCAGGCGGTACAGAGCAGCCAGCACCAGACGTCCAGGCAGATCAGCTTCCGCCAGCACCTCCTATTTTTCCATCACTGCCGCCGACGATGATGCTTGACGGTAACCAAGTGATGGCGTTGTTTCAGCACTTTTTGGAGGCCCAGAACCATCAGGCAGCGCAGTTCAGAGCGACTGTCGTCGACGCGCTGAGGGTCAGAGAGCCAGCACCAGCACCAGTAGCACCTCCAGCACCGCGAGGACCGAGACCCGGGACGGCGAAGGAGTACCAGCACCTTAGCCCGATGGACTTCTGGGGCGACGAGGGGATCATCTATGCAGATGAATGGCTGGAGAACGCAGAGAGGACCCTGACCATGGCGAATATTCCAGAGGACCAGAAGGTGTCAGTGGCTAGCATGCGACTCTTTGATTTGGCGAGAGCTTGGTACCGGGAGGAGCCCCAGTTGATGGATCCCCGGGTGTCTTGGACAGTTTTCAAAATATTGTTCAAGGAGAAATTCTTTCCAGAGGTGGAGCGTGATGAGTTGAGGATGCAGTTCGAGGCGCTGCAGCAGGGGACGATGACGGTTGCGCAGTACACTTCGGAGTTTACCAGACTCAGCAGGTTTGCTGAGAGGCTGGTTAGAGATCCAGAGGACAGAGCATGGAGATTCAAGAAGGGTCTCAACAGGGAGCTGCGACATGCGGTGGCGATTAGCCAGGCGACTACCTACTCTAGCATCCTCAAGATCGCCCAGGCAGTTGAGAAGGAGGCGGACCCCAGGCTGAAGAGGGACCGGGACGTGGGCAGCAGCAGCTTCCAGGCACCAGCAAAGAGGGTTCAGACTCAGACTCAGGCGAGACCCCAGCAGCCGGCACAGCAGCAGCATCGACCAGCCAGAGCTCCTGCACATCAGCATCAGAGACAGCAGCAGGGGATTACTTGCACATTCTGCTATCGGCAGGGACATCGCTTCGACGAGTGCCGCAAGAGGCTCGGACTCTGCTTATTCTGCGGATCAGACGCACACCAGATGAGGGACTGCCCACAGGCTGCGGCTAGACTGACTGGAGGACCGAGAGGAGCTGGAGGACCACCACCTGCACCACCCAGAGCTCTACCAGCTGTACCACAGAGGGGACCAGCTTTACCCACTCAGCAGCAGCAGTTTGCTCAGCGTCAGCAGAGGGGAGGACAGCAGCAGGGACGTGCTTACGTCATGGCGGCAGTTGAGGAGGATGAGGCAGTACCGGATGTGATCACAGGTTCTATACTTTTACATTCTTTTTCTGCCATTGTATTGTTTGATTCTGGAGCCACACATAGCTTTGTATCATATGAGTTTCTGCATAGACACGGCTTCACACCCAAGCCCACTAGGCGAAACTGTCGGATTATGACAGGAGGAGGGTTAGTGCCAGTGAGTGAGATGGTGGAATGCCCTATCACTATTGCTGGGAGGGAGATTAGAGCTCGACTTCTAGTGATGCCACTGCCTGGATTCGACGTAGTCCTCGGCATCGACTGGATGAGCGAGCAGTTTGCCGTAATTGACTGCCATGAGGGGAAGGTGATCTTCAGTCCGCCAGGAGTTCCACCGTTCGAGATCAGCAGGCGAGTTGCAGAGAGGCCAGAGGGAGTCTACTTCGGAGCTGTTGCAGAAGACCAGGAGTTGCCGCATCCACTTATCGCAGAGTATCTTGACGTCTTCCCCGAGGAGCTGCCAGGATTGCCGCCGGATCGAGATGTGGAGTTCGGCATTGACCTATTGCCCGGATCAGCGCCGAAGTCTCAGCATTGTTATAAAATCAACCCGAAGGAAGCGGCAGAATTGAAGGCGCAGATTGACGAGCTGGAGGGCAAGGGATTTATTCGCTCCAGTGCTTCACCCTGGGGAGCACCGGTGCTTTTTGTGCCCAAGAAGGATGGGACGGTGAGGATGTGCATTGACTACCGTGCACTCAACAATATCACTATCAAGAACCGATATCCTTTGCCTCGGATTGATGAGCTGTTCGACCAGCTTAGTGGAGCGAAGGTCTTTTCTAAGATCGATCTTCGGTCAGGGTACCACCAGATGAAGGTTCGGGAGCAGGATATTCCGAAGACAGCCTTCAACACCCGATACGGCCAGTATGAGTTCCTGGTGATGCCGTTCGGACTCACTAATGCCCCAGCTGTGTTTATGAACCTGATGAATAAGGTTTTCCACAAATATTTGGATAAGTTTGTCGTAGTCTTCATTGACGACATTCTGATCTATTCCAAGACGGAGGAGGAGCATGTTGAGCATCTGTGGATTGTTTTGGAGATTCTGCGGAAGGAGAAACTGTACGGAAAACTCTCGAAATGTGAGTTTTTCTTGGACAGAGTGGAGTTTTTGGGGCACGTAGTGACTGGAGAGGGGATTTCTGTGGATCCTAAGAAGATTGAAGCAGTGGAAGCATGGGCACCTCCCAAGTCAGTAGCAGAGATTCGTAGTTTCCTGGGTCTAGCAGGATACTACAGGAAGTTCGTGAAGGACTTCGCCAGGATAGCAGAGCCTATGACGAAGCTTACGCGGAAGGACGAGAAGTTCATATGGAGCGACGCCTGCCAGACAGCATTTGAAGAATTGAAGAGAAGACTGACGACTGCACCAGTTCTAGCTTTGCCATCGGGATCAGGAGGATTCGTCATCTACAGCGATGCTTCAGGGAAAGGCTTGGGGTGTGTGCTGGAGCAGAACAAGAAAGTTATAGCGTATGCTTCTAGACAGTTGAGGCCCCATGAGAAAAATTATCCTACACATGACTTGGAGCTTGCAGCAGTCATATTTGCCTTGAAACTGTGGAAGCATTACCTATATGGGGAGAGAGTGGACATCTTCACGGACCACAAAAGCCTGAAGTATGTCTTTACTCAGAAGGAGCTGAATATGAGGCAGCGCAGATGGCTGGAACTCATGAAGGACTTCGACATCAGTCTGCAGTACCATCCTGGGAAGGCGAATGTGGTAGCAGACGCTCTCAGTCGATATCCTATTGCTATGTATCTCACCATGGACCGGCATCTCTTGGAGGATCTGGAGAGCCTTGGGATTGAGATTGTTCTCCCAGGGTACGGAGGTCAGATGATGCATATGCAGATACAGTCGGGGTTGCTAGAGAAGATCAAGGAGGCCCAGTTGCTTGATGAGGGAATCCAAGGTCTTAGAGCTCAGGCAGAGTTGGGTCTGCTCGATGATTTCACCATTGCGGAGGACGGATCCTTGAGGCACGGGAGTCAGCTGTGTGTGCCTAAGGACTTGCGGGAAGAAGTGATGCAGGAGGCGCATCAGTCACAGTATTCTATACATCCTGGATCTACCAAGATGTACAAGGATTTGCGTGAGTATGTTTGGTGGTATGGGATGAAGAGAGAGGTTGCCAGATTTGTTTCCAGATGCCTTGTGTGCCAGCAAGTCAAGGCGGAGCGCCAGAGACCAGCGGGACTACTCCAGCCTTTACCTATTCCGGAATGGAAGTGGGAGCACATTACTATGGACTTTGTCTCTGGATTGCCGCGTACTCCCAGTGGCAAGGACGCTATTTGGGTGATCGTGGACAGATTGACAAAGTCCGCTCATTTTATTCCGTTCAAGGTTGGGCTGTCGACCGAGAAGCTTGCAGATCTTTACATGCGTCAGATCGTGAGGATTCACGGAGTGCCAGTTAGCATCATTTCAGATCGAGACAGCCGCTTCACATCACACTTCTGGAGGAGTCTACAGCAGAGCTTGGGATCACAGCTGAAGTTCAGCACAGCCTATCATCCACAGACGGACGGGCAGTCCGAGAGGACCATTCAGACCTTGGAGGACATGCTGCGGGTTTGCGCACTCGACTTCGGCGGATCGTGGGAGGACCATTTGCACCTGGTGGAATTTGCCTATAACAACAGTTATCAGGCTAGCATCGAGATGACCCCGTTCGAGGCGCTGTATGGTCGGAGGTGCCGCACGCCGCTATCTTAGGACGACGTTTGCGAGAGAGCATTACTTGGGCCAGAGATGGTGGTGGACTCAGCAGAGAAAGTCAGACTGATCAGAGAGCGTCTCCGGGTTGCGCAGGATCGGCAGAGACATTGGGCGGACAGCAGCAGACGGCCGCTTGAGTTCGAGGTTGGAGACAGAGTGTTCCTGAAGATCTCACCGACCAGAGGCGTCATTCGGTTCGGCAGAGACGGGAAGCTCAGTCCGAGATTCATCGGACCATTCGACGTGACGGCACGGATTGGCGAGGTGGCGTATCGACTGGCGCTTCCAGCTAGCTTGGAGGGAGTGCACGATGTTTTCCACGTATCTCAGCTCCGACGATACATTTCAGACCCCAGTCATGTGGTGGACTATTCCGAGCTGGAGGTGGGCCCGAGATTGACTTATGAGGAGCAGCCAGTAGAGATCCTCGACCGGAGGGAGAAGCGTCTGCGGAACCAGACCATTTCTCTTGTTCGCGTCATGTGGAGACACCACTCTCCGGGAGAGTCCACATGGGAGCGCGAGGACGAGATACGGGAGCGCTACCCTAGATTGTTCTCGTGATTGTATTTTGCATTTTGGTTTCAATAATAAAACTAGTGTTTGGATCTTTTGAGAATTGCAGATATTGTTTGGTCATTAAATTTCGAGGACGAAATTTTTCCGAGGGGGGAATATTTGTAACTCCACTTTTCAGGAAATCTTAATTTTCAATAATTTTCCTGAATATTTTTCTAAACCAATATTGCTGTTATTTATTCTCTTTAGTCCAATTTAATTGGGCCTCTCCTCTCTGTTTAATTACTATTTGGTTTTATTTAATCCATTTACTTAACCTTTCTAGTTGGCCCATTCTAGTTGGTCCATTCCTTTACTTAAGCCCATTTACTTAAAACCTATTCATTTAAGCCTCTGCAACTAAACTCTGAAATTTTAGCTATAGTTGAGCTGAGAAGGAAGAGCATGTGTCTTCTTCTCCTCAACTGCCCACATGGAGCCATGTGCTGCTAACGGAAATTTGAATTTTCGCCACTCTTTTCCCTCCAACAAATTCCTCTTTTGAATTCAATAACTACCTATATAACTAGCTCAGCCCTCCCCAAATTCCATCAAATCATTGCAATCTCTTTTATTGATGAGTGGAAGATCCAGAGCTTCTGAGAAGGAGGAGCGGCCATGGCGTTAGGAGCTCAGGCGATCGACTGATCTACAGTGGTAGGATCGGTGGTTTAGCATTCCTCTACGACGACTTCCCTCTTCGAAGTGATCAGTGGTGCGCAGATCAGTGAGTATGTCCTTGATCTTCTTTTGTCTTTTGATCGATTTGATCACATTAATGATCATATTGTTCAGCTAATTCAATTAATTCCGATCGATCAATCCTTGATCCATTGTTTTCTGGCCATTATAATTTAGATCGATCCTGTTTGATTGAGCGCTGATCGGTGCTAGGAGTTCCTATAGAGTAATCAGTAGTGGTGAGATCAACATCCTTATTTACTTCTGTTGATTAGTTTGGTTGTTTGGAAATTAAATTATAAGTTGTTTTCATTCTTCTCAAGGAATTTCATCTGTTGGAATTGAGCGAGGAGGTCATAGATTGATAGCTCGACTATTTTGATCTAGGTAAGTTGTTGGTGATTATATTTTGCAGTGTTAGGAATTTAATTCTTGGTGTTATTGAACCAGGAATATATTCTCAGTGTTAATTAGAGTCATTCTTTTATCTAGTGTTGATAAGAACTTGATCTAGGAGGAATCTAAGGCATTGTTCTGCATTCCTCGATCCTCAGGGAGCAGGGGAGATGCAGAACAGGGACTTAGGTGTACTGAACATGTTGTGTTTGTTAAATGGTTGCTTCAGGAATCTGAGCTCAGGAGAGCTTGTGTCTTCTTCACAGGACAGATTTGTCTAGCTTCGATCAGGTAAATTATTGCCTCTTCCTCGTGTTAGCTGCTAGATCATTTTTGATCCTTAATAAGCATGGCTATAGGAATTGAATAGGATATATTGTCATAACTGATGAGTTGAGAGCTGGGACCGAGCATAAGTTGTGATGTTCTTGACTTTCAAGATTTAATAAGAGTCGATTTGTTGATCAATAAACTGAGCTGGACTGATATTGATAATTTTGCTGTATCAATATTTTGAATCATGGAGAACCCATGTTTCAGTCTTTTGCTACAGTGTATGAATCAATGCTTGATTCTTAGACCAATTTTAGGAAGATTGAATGGGTTCCTGTCCAGTTGAGGACTGGAACATGTTCCAGTTGGGTTTGGTTCTATAACTAACCTGTGTTACAAATGATGATTGGCTGGATGATAAATATGTTCCAGGTTCCAATTGTCCTGAATCTTGGTTTGAATCACAGGTAGGATTGAGGCAAATGAGATCAGCTTGCATTTTAAGGGTATTGGCATATAGGTTGTGTAGGAGAGGTAATGTCATTTTTACAATACTAGAGAAATTGATGGACCTGGGATCAATATCTGGAACCCAGGGAAGACAATCTCCCTGAATCCGATTTCATATCAGTTGGTTTAATTCAGGAAAAAACTGAAACCAACATGAATGCTGGTTGATTCAGGCAAATGCATCTAATTTGACATGAGCAAATTGATAAATGGTTGATTCTGGAACTAGCTTGCACTGTCTTGAATATTAGGATGCCTGAACTTAAGCTATTAACATCATTATTCTCTTGAACTCAGGTTGCACTGAGAGTAATACTCAGGTTGCACTGAGGGTAATACTCAGTTTCTCTGAGAGTAATACTCGATTTCCCTGGGAGTTAACTCACTGTCCTGAGATTGAAATCAATTGAACCAAAGGGTCTTAACTGATGGTTGTTGGAACATTACAGTTGCCATGTATTCCTCTGTCATGATGTTCTCAGGAGCTAATCTAAGCTCAAGTGGTTATTATAGACTGCCATGTATATGACTCTTATAAACATTTTGTTTACACCACCATACCAAAGTCTAGGACTGATTTTATGAAACCTACATGGACAGAGTCAACCTACTAGTGAATAACAGTGGGAATATGGGATCAATAGGAATATGGCCTGTAAGCTATCAGGAACTCTGTATGCAGTTGGATGTGGCATATCATTGCATATATAGCATTAATGTGTAGGTTTTTGTATAGTGGTTGAATGATTTGAAGTTGTCGTATGCAGTGTTTTGGTTCATTGTTGAATTTGAAACTTCACACCAGTGTATTGACTCATTGAGGAATTGATTTAACATATGCAATAGGTGGTATAATGAACCTGAGATTCCTATATGTCCTACCTGGAGTCATTGGGAACCTAGGATTCATATATCATTTATTTTCCTGACCATAGTGAACCTAAGAATGAACTCAGTTGAACCTGAGTAATGTCTCAGTTGAAATGGGACTTCTCATCACTGTCCTGGTTAAACCTGAGATAGTATTCAAGTTAAACCTGAGAAGTCATGTTAGAATTTTTACCATTAAACTTGAGTGTATATATATATATGTTTTGTCTTGGAAATTAAGAACTAGAGAACCTAGCTAATCTTATTTTTTCTAATAAGGGTTTTAAGAATAGTGTAAGGGAGTTTATTACTGAGTAGTTAATAATTGGTTTAATCAATATTGATAGTAGAGCTACAAAATACCAATTTAGAGCCTGTTTAGTTATTAATCAACTTGTACCAATATAAATTCAGGAAGTCATCCAGTTCCTGATTTCCAGTACCCTCCAGAGCCAGGCAAGTACTTTCTATGGTTTTGTACATTTACATTCCTGTACTCTTTTCTTGTGACACTGTTATAGCACGACATCATGTATTCCTGTATTCTGGTACTCCTGTTCTTGTACTTGTTAGTGTCGGGTGGGGGAAATACACTAGCCATGTGACCAAACTCGGTTACTATATATTCCTGTACCTAGCTTAGGCCTCGCACCGTGCACGCGGGTCCTAAGTCGTACCATATTCATGTACTCCTGTACATGCTCCTGTACTTACCCTAGCCGGTCACATGGACTAGATGTATTTCAATATTGTGCACATCATGTCTGGTACTGCAGGATTATAGTTTCATTCCTGTACTTTTCATTCCTGTACGTTACATTTCCTGTACTTTACATTCATGTACTATATTCCTGTACTTAGTTCCTGTACTACTTTCCTGTATTTACTTGCTCATTCCTGTATTTCATTTCTTGTACACCTTGTATCCATTTCATGTTCATGTTTCATTACCTAGAACTGTACTTTGCTCCGCTCCTGACTGGATAAGTTGCAGGTGAGTTGGAGGCTATTTGTGACACCTTCTATGGACGGGATGTTGCTATTGCTGAGCCAGCTGGAGCTGAGCTGGACCTAGAGGCCGCAGAGGCTTAGTACCTTTCCTTTATGTCATTTACTATTTTGAGACTTAGTCAGACATTTGACATTTCTGGATGAATGTAATAAACATTTAGACTTGTACTATTTCTGGGATTTCGTTTATAGATGCTGTGATGTTACCTTACTTCCTGATTACTTGTTAGTTTCTCTAGTATTGGTACAGCATACTTCGTCGTGTCCAACGACGAAGGCTGGGCGTGTCCGACTCGTATCCGATTATTCGGGAGCGGGTCGTGACACAATCTGGAGTGACAATCATTATAGTGACAATCTGGAGTGACAATCATTCAATCATTCTGGTACAATCTTATAATTAATCAATTCTAGACAATACTATACTGGACTAGACTCCATCCAAGCAATCACGGCCAATCATTGCCTACGGCTTTCTACATTAACTAACTAGGGTTATCACAATCCTAATTACTAGCAAGATGCAATGAGATGCTCCAAGTAGTCACAGGCCCTGCAGCTATCCAGGTTATCCAGGCAATCATTATAGTGACAATTTAGAGAGTACAATGCATTAGAGTGACAATAGAGTTCAATTATTTAAGTGACAATCAAGAGTGCCCCACATGACAGTGGGCTGGAAATGTGCCCTACTCGTCGGCAGGCTACAAGTCCAAACATTTGCGGCCGGGATAACGGGATTGCCTGTAACTGGGGAACATCTCTTCATGTCTAGTGAATTATACTAGTCATTAACCTTAGTCCATTTCAGTAGGTACTCCTGACCGTGGTACTCAGGAGTCCCCTCCTAGACATGATGCAAGACAGGACTGGATTATTTGTACAAGCACAATCGCCCACGGTGTCAGGATCAATTATACAGGTCACACTACCAAAATAAGTCATATTACCGACGTAATTTGCGACGTTTTCCGAAACTTAAACGTCGGTAATTGCGTCGGTGCTTCATATTAGCGACGGATTTTATTGTTTTAGCGACGTTTTTGGGCGTCGCTAAAACCACTTATTTTGGTAGTATCATGTCATGTCAGGTAGCCGTTGCAACAGCTATTCGAGAAATTATGCCAGGTTTATCATGTCAAGTGTACTAGTCAGGAGTGCGCCACGACGGGCCACTATCAGGTCATGCCAGGTTATCATGTCAGGAGTGCACCACTACGGGTCACTATCACGTCGTGCCAGGTTATCATGTCAGGAGTGCACCACTACGGGTCACTATCACGTCGTGTTCAATTATCAATTCCAAACATATCAAATGAAATCATGATTTTCAAGTTCAGGACAAAAGGCGTAAGGATATAAAATGGACGTAAAATATCTAATAGAGGTAAAGCGTACTCATGTTGTACTGAAGTTACAAGATTGATAATAATAAAAGAACAATAGTAACAATAGTAGCAATAATAATGTAACAGGGCACGACAGGGAAGTCCATGCGGCTGGGTCCAGGCAGAATTCTATGCGGCTGAGACAACAGGGTCTTATGCGGCCAGGGATAACAATTCTTATGCGGCTGGGAATAACTTCCCATGCGGCTCAACTGATATGGGTTCATGCGGTCAGGTTGGAAGAAATCTCATGCGGCCCAATTTAGATGAGTCACATGCGGCTCGGGGTAACAGAGCCTATGCGGCTCGTGGGGAGTGAGCTCCATGCGGCTCAGAGAATTAGTCATATGCGGCTCACGAGTGTTGAGTTCATGCGGCTCAGGGTGAAGTCCTCATGCGGCTGGGTCAAGCAAGTCTCATGCGGCCAGCGGAAAGGGCGCATGCGGTTGCAGAGTTCAGAACTTATGCGGCTGGGAATTAGGGCGAGTCATGCGGCTAAGTGAGTCCGACTCTCATGCGGCTCAAGAACTTTCAGTCATGCGGCTGGATAGAACACTTGCCGCGTGAATATTCATGCGGTCAAGTCAAGCCCTGTTCATCTTCTCCAAAATTTCAGAGAAGAAGAACACCATGAGAGCCAAGTCCTCAAGCTCCATAACTCCATCATCCGGAGCCTAAATCCGAACTTCCTTAGGTCAAAATGGGGTAGAACGAGATTCTCTACAACATGGAATCATCAAAACATAGAAATAACAAGATTAAGTAGATCAAAACCCAAGAAATCCGAAAATGAAATAAACTTAGATCTACAAGAATCTAGCCATGGAAATTAAAAATGTCAAGTACTAAAGTGCTTTAGAATGCAGTAAGGAAGAGAATAATGCAATAAAATTTGGAGTTCCTCCATGAAGCAAGTTGCACTTGCCTAGCTCTCTCGCTCTCCCTCTCACTCACAGGTTGGTGAGAAATTTAATGGTGAAGGAAGATGATGATGAATGAAGAGAGAGAATGAGAGAGTGCATTAATAAAGGGGTTGGTGGTGGTAGGTAGGAGTGGTTCACATATAAAACCAAACCAAGCCAAGCCAACCGAACCGAACCAAGCTAATGCAATTGCCATAGGGAACCACAAGCCAATTAAACAATTTAAACAATATTAATCAAAATTAACTAATCATGATTAAGCAAAATATGGGTCCAAAACACGTACACGTATACTAAATACGTATCACGGATTTGGGACACTACATCCTACCCACCTTAAAAGAATTCTGTCCTCGGAATTTAAATCAAGAGGCTAGAGATGTCGGGACAGCTATACTATCATAGGCAATCTACCACTACCAATCAATCATACAATCATTCATGCAAGCAAGGATTCGAAGTGTAAGGCATAAGAAAGATATTACGCCTCACGAGCCAAATTGATTGGGATAACGTGATCAGATATCATCCTCACGTTCTCACACTTGACTCTACCAATGAGCGATGAACTCAGGCAACACGAACTAAACTGATAGTCTTGCGCTTGAGGTCTCTCTCTTTGGTCAAACATGGACACGGGCCTCTCCTCATACGAAAAGGTTAAAGGCTATTGGTACCAACCTTTTCGAATGATCTAGGACATGGCTCGGGTCCGGGATGTACCGTTGTAATTAGGATACATGAAATACGTTATACACCCCGCATAATGACGGTAGAAAAGCAAGATGAGAGGACACATATACCTCTCGGTCGATTCTGAACCTGAGCCTGGGCTAGGGCAAACTGCCGCGGGTTCTGTTGCTGGAAAGTCTGGGCCTGAGTCGGCAATGGCCTCGGGAACGGGAACTGCTGTTGCTGGTGAACTGGAGCTGGTGCTGGTGCTGGTGCTGGTGCTGGTGCTGGTCCCCTAACCGAGGGACTAGATACTGTCGATGCTGAATCGACTCTGAAAGGGCAGGACCCTACCCTATGATCCGGTGCTCCATACAATAAACACAATTCCAACGCCTTGCAACACTCCGCTACCACGTGTCCAGGCTTCCCACAATAAGAACAGCCTGCGGTGGAAGACTGTGCTTGCTTCTGTTTCTGCTGAGGGTACGTCGGGGTCGAGTACTGGACCGACGTAACTGAGGTTGCTTGCCTCGGAGTTCCAATAGTCAAAGTCCTAGCTGCCGGGGCTGGTGCTGAAGACTGATTCATTTGATGGTGGGACCGCTTCCGACCTCCGGTCCTGTCCACTATTCTCTGGGAGGTATACTCGTGCCTCCTTGCTGCTCGCAACACCGTATCATAGGTCTGATGCTCGAACTGTTCTACTGCCAATATAATCTCTAGGTGAAGTCCTTGCTGGAACCTCTGCGCTCTGTCATACTCGGTTGCCACCAAGGTGGAAGCAAACCGACTGAGTCTGGAAAACTCGGCCACATATCCGTCGACCGTCCTCCCCATCTGCTTAAGATTACTGAACCTGGTCTGTAAGTCATATCGAGCTACTGTATCATAATACTTGGTCTGGAACTTTTCGCTGAACACTGCCCAGGGGACAGGTGTGGCCAATCCCACTGCTTGCGCGGCCCACCAACTGCGGGCTAGATCCAATAACTGTAGGCGCACCACAGCCACCTTCTCATCTTCTGGAGTCTTCGCGGCTTCGAGAATTACCTCTATATCCTGTAGCCAAGCATCGGCAGCAATGGCATCCTCGCTGCCATCGAAGAACGGAGGGTTCAGGCGTTTAAAACTGTTGACCGCACTGTTCTCTCTGGGACCACTTCTATTCAGAGCATCTTCCACTGCCTGGTGCAAGGCATCGTCTCTATGATCTTGGGAAGCTAACAATGATCTGATGAGGCCCACCAAAGTGCCATCATCAGGATCTGTAGGCTGGACTGGCTGAACTGGCGGTACTGGTTCTCCGGGAGGCACGACTCGGGAGGCTGCTCCTGAGTGCTGGGCCTGATCTTCTGGTTGCTGCTGGTCCACGGGAGGTGATCCGCCTTGCTGATCGGCAGGTCCAGGTTCAATGTCGCTGAAGAAGACGACATGGGAACAATAAGGAAGGACCAGGACAGATCAACGATTACAAGCATGTGATCAGGACAAGAATTTTCAGGAATCAAGAGGATACGAGCAGAGATCAAGGGCGAGTACAGATTGAGACATCTATCTGGTAAACCCTCACACATCTTGATTAACAAGACCTGCATGGGCCACCACTCACCCCAGAACCAGAATACTGGAGAGCGGGGGCAGACATAGCCAGCTACGTATAACAGAATGGAATCCACACAGCTATACGGTCATGGCTGTCTAGATATGTGAGGGTTTTACTACAATCCATCAGTCTCTTAAGGTCATAAAATAGCCTATCGTCTCAATCTCAACCAACTAATAATAATCACAAGATATCATATCACCAAATATACAATTGTAAGGCATCCCAAACATTATATATCCAGATGATCATGAAGCTAGTCGTACAAAATGTAACGACTAGCAAGAGTTTAAGTCATACATGATCAACCTCGAGTTGCCAATCATGCATACAGCCCGTAGGCAGACAGTAAATAAAGTTACAAACGAGCTAACACTTGCTCGGCGGCTAAACGCCTCAAAAGAATAATTTTACAATAGAGTATGAGAGCAAAAATAAACCCACTCGTTGTCCTAGTTACGCCTGGTGACCACCATCGGGTTGGAAAGCAGGGAGATCCTTTGGTGCTGCTCCGGTATCTGGCCATACAAAACCAGCTGGGTCAGACCCCAGAAAGAGCAAGTGCCACAAAGGAGGCTTCACTTAAGAACCAAAGCCAGCAAATTAGCACAATAATATAATTACATAATAAGTGACAGTAATTTAAGAAAAAGCATGATTGGGTAATCATAAGAGACAATCTTGCATAGAATCACTAAAAGACAGGACATATGGAAAAGCATGTCCGGATGATATACGATGAGATAACCATGAGACTATTCAGATAGCTAGGTTACAACCCGTAAACCAAATAAGGACCGGGGTTGTAACCCTTCGTCTGAACGGAACTTGGTTTCTCTCACCATTTATCGGCAAGATAAATATAAGAAATCAGGTCAAGTGACATTCTGGAGTGACAATCATTATGGTGACCATCTGGAGAGTACAAGGCATTAGAGTGACAATCTGGAGTGACAATCATTATAGTGACAATCTGGAGTGACAATCATTAGAGTGACAATCTGGAGTGACAATCATTATAGTGACAATCTGGAGTGACAATCATTCAATCATTCTGGTACAATTTTATAATTAATCAATTCTAGACAATACTATACTGGACTAGACTCCATCCAAGCAATCACGGCCAATCATTGCCTACGGCTTTCTACATTAACTAACTAGGGTTATCACAATCCTAATTACTAGCAAGATGCAATGAGATGCTCCAAGTAGTCACAGGCCCTGCAGCTATCCAGGTTATCCAGGCAATCATTATAGTGACAATTCAGAGAGTACAATGCATTAGAGTGACAATAGAGTTCAATTATTTAAGTGACAATCAAGAGTGCCCCACATGACAGTGGGCTGGAAATGTGCCCTACTCGTCGACAGGCTACAAGTCCAAACATTTGCGGCCGGGATAACGGGATTGCCTGTAACTGGGGAACATCTCTTCATGTCTAGTGAATTATACTAGTCATTAACCTTAGTCCATTTCAGTAGGTACTCCTGACCGTGGTACTCAGGAGTCCCCTCCTAGACATGATGCAAGACAGGACTAGATTATTTGTACAAGCACAATCTGTAGAACCCTAGAGGGGGGGTGAATAGGGAAATAAAATATAAACTACAACAATTGATGCAATAAAGGCAATTTAAAGTAAAGAGTAGAAAGATCAAACGCAAACGCAAGGATGTATCCTGGTATCCTCTTTTGAGGCAATCCAGTCCCGGAACTCTCTCCGGCTTTAATCCACTATTATCCAAATAGTACACACGAGTTTGGATCCGAAGAACTCGCCAACTTCAACACGAGTTTGGATCCGAAGACTCGCCAACTTCTACACACGAGTTTTCTTACGAAGGCTCGCCAACTTCAAACAAAAGAGAATGAAAGCTTGTTGATCTTCTAACACTTGAAGATCGAAAGTGTACAACTCTTTAATACTCTAGCACTTAGGGAGAGGATGACAATGAAAAGCTTTGGAGAGTATTAATGGTGGAGCTCTTGGTTGTTGGAAAATTTATGAAGGAGTTGGTAGGGAAGCTCAAGAGAGAGAGAGCTTCCTTTTATAAGAAAACCAAGAGTGGGTGGCATTTAATGCTTCTGAATGTACGCAGACCGGCATACCGTCGGTATGCCGCGGCATACCGCCGGTATGCCGTCCAAATAGTAACGGTCATATTTATGACCGTTCAAGAGCATTAAATGCGGCCATTAATGCATGTCAGATCAAATCGAAAACTGAGTATTCGAAATTCGGTATACCGCCGGTATGCCGGAGCATACCGCCGGTATGCCGACAGAAGTCACAGAAAGTTTTAGAGCTGCTAGAAACGGCATGCCGCCGGTATGCCGTAGCGTACCGTCGGTATGCCGACAAAAAAATCACAGCAACTATTGTGTTGCTAAAAACGGCATGCCGCCGGTATGCCGCAGCATGCCGTCGGTATGCCGACATTTCGAGACAGCAACTTTCTGGAGTCCAAAAAGCGGTATGCCGCCGGTATGCCGAAGCATACCGTCGGTATGCCGCTTTTTGTCACAGAAACTTTTCTGGACGCGAAAACGGTATACCGCCGGTATGCCGGAGCATACCGCCGGTATGCCGTTCTGAATGACTTGATTTTCGATTTATGCTTTAAGTTATCATCCATCCTTTAGTGATTACAGAAATACCTAGACCAGTACAGACTCGAAGACACTAAGCAGGAAGACGCCAACTTTATGCAGGGAACGCCGGTGACTGCTACAGTCTTCAAGAAGGAGGAAGCCCTTGATCTTCTGAGAAAATATGAATCTGAAGAACAGAAAACTAAACTACGAAGATGCTGTTAATTACTCAAAATAAAATGTGCCAACACAATCGCCCACGGTGTCAGGATCAATTATACAGGTCATGTCATGTCAGGTAGCCGTCGCAACAGCTATTCGAGAAATCATGCCATATTTATCATGTCAAGTGTACTAGTCAGGAGTGCGCCACGACGGGCCACTATCAGGTCATGCCAGGTTATCATGTCAGGAGTGCACCACTACGGGTCACTATTACGTCGTGCCAGGTTATCATGTCAGGAGTGCACCACTACGGGTCACTATCACGTCGTGTTCAATTATCAATTCCAAACATATCAAATGAAATCATGATTTTCAAGTTCAGGACAAAAGGCGTAAGGATATAAAATGGACGTAAAATATCTAATAGAGGTAAAGCGTACTCATGTTGTACTGAAGTTACAAGATACATGATAATAATAAAAGAACAATAGTAACAATAGTAGCAATAATAATGTAACAGGGCACGACAGAAAAGTCCATGCGGCTGGGTCCAGGCAGAATTCTATGCGGCTGAGACAACAGGGTCTTATGCGGCCAGGGATAACAATTCTTATGCGGCTGGGAATAACTTCCCATGCGGCTCAACTGATATGGGTTCATGCGGTCAGGTTGGACGAAATCTCATGCGGCCCAATTTAGATGAGTCACATGCGGCTCGGGGTAACAGAGCCTATGCGGCTCGCGGGGAGTGAGCTCCATGCGGCTCAGAGAATTAGTCATATGCGGCTCACGAGTGTTGAGTTCATGCGGCTCAGGGTGAAGTCCTCATGCGGCTGGGTCAAGCAAGTCTCATGCGGCCAGCGGAAAGGGCGCATGCGGTTGCAGAGTTCAGAACTTATGCGGCTGGGAATTAGGGCGAGTCATGCGGCTAAGTGAGTCCGACTCTCATGCGGCTCAAGAACTTCCAATCATACGGCTGGATAGAACACTTGCCGCGTGAATATTCATGCGGTCAAGTCAAGCCCTGTTCATCTTCTCCAAAATTTTAGAGAAGAAGAACACCATGAGAGCCAAGTCCTCAAGCTCCATAACTCCATCATCCGGAGCCTAAATCCGAACTTCCTTAGGTCAAAATGGGGTAGAACGAGATTCTCTACAACATGGAATCATCAAAACATAGAAATAACAAGATTAAGTAGATCAAAACCCAAGAAATCCAAAAATAAAATAAACTTAGATCTACAAGAATCTAGCCATGGAAATTAAAAATGTCAAGTACTAAAGTGCTTTAGAATGCAGTAAGGAAGAGAATAATACAATAAAATTTGGAGTTCCTCCATGAAGCAAGTTGTACTTGCCTAGCTCTCTCGCTCTCCCTCTCACTCACAGGTTGGTGAGAAATTTAATGGTGAAGGAAGATGATGATGAAGAAGAGAGAGAATGAGAGAGTGCATTAATAAAGGGGTTGGTGGTGGTAGGTAGGAGTGGTTCACATATAAAACCAAACCAAGCCAAGCCAACCGAACCGAACCAAGCCAATACAATTGCCATAGGGAACCACAAGCCAATTAAACAATTTAAACAATATTAATCAAAATTAACTAATCATGATTAAGCAAAATACGGGTCCAAAACACGTATACGTATACTAAATACGTATCACGGATTTGGGACACTACACCTATGAATCACTGTTTTCACATATATTCTTCACTGTTCTTAGCTCACTGTTTTCCTCACTTATTTTTATGCATTGCCACACTGTTTTAGGTTCCAGATTTTACATTGTATATTGCTCACTGTTTTGCCTAATATTGTTTACTGTTTTCAGTCATCACTAACACACACACACACAACTCTCATGTATCTACTCACCCACTCACTCTCATGTTACACTAGCCTAACACACACAAGCTCACACTCTTGTATTCACTCACACATATCACGCACATGAACACTCACTGTTTTCATGTCTCACATATACACACACACATGGTTTCCATTACACTATCCTAATCACACACACACATGTACATCACACTGTCCTTGACAGTCACTCTTGACACTCTCATGTTACACATTCATGTGTTTTCCCCTCTCTCTTTACATATGTATGTATGTATATATATATATATATATATATATATATATATATATATATATATATATATATATATATATATATATATATGAGTGTGTGCTATTATATATATATATATGTGTATGTATGGGTGATATATCATAGGTAGTCTATAAGCTAATGTGTATTTTTAGTTATATTATTTAATACATCAATATGTGTATTGTTTTAGATATAGATAATATCTTGTGTATAGGTGATTTGTAGGTTGGTTAGGCATGGTATTGCCTAATAGCCTATGGCCTAGTCTCTTAGCCTATGGGTGTATCTGTGTGTCAGTTTAGAGTCTAGTTAGACTTGTGTGGTCTTGTTAGACCTAGAATAGACCAGTTAGACTAGTATAGACTAGTTTGACTTAGGTTTGACTTGGTTGACCTAGTTTGACTTCTAGGATTGACCAGAGTTGACCAATAGTTGACTTTGGTCTAGATTGACCTAGATTCATGTAGTACGCATTGTAGTGCATCTTATTACCATTCTAAACTTGTTGTGACTTGTGCTGTTCTGATTAGGAGCCAGACACCTCTCCTCGGACAGTACATTTCATCCGGACACTCAGATACAGACGAGTACATTCTCTGATCATTTCATATTCTGCTTAGAATTATTTTCCTGCATTAAATTACTTTACTTGATACTGTCACATTGGTCACACAGATTAGTACTATATGGATTCCTTCTCGAGATGTTATCCCTTCAGGGAGCATCGGGTACTACATGTTCTGTGCGTTTTACTTACATGGCGTATCACTATGCTTCATTGGTTCTTTGATCACTTATGACATATACTCTTATGATCACAGAGTTTTCCTTGAATCCTTATCCCATTTATTGGGTTTTCCAGAATCCCCATTTATGGGACTACTATGTACCACCCTTCGGGGGCCGTTACATAGAATCATAACATAACCTGGTTGGATCCTTGTGTATTGATTGGGGGTACGGGGGAGTAGAAGTAGACATGTGAATAATACCCAAGTAGTATCTCATCAGAATCATTCTGTAGTGTCTCATCAGAATCATCCTATGTCATTTACATGTCTATATTGTACTCTAACTCACTAGCCATTGTTAGTCTCTATTTATAGTAGATATTTCTATTACAGTTCTCTCTCTATTTACATACTGTATTTTCTTCAGTATCTATATCTTACTTTACTGCATGATTATATTTTCTAACCTGCTATGAACTGTTGAGATGTATTGTGCTCGCTCCTGTCCTGACTGGACCAGTTGAAAATATTACAGAGGACGAGAAGGAGGCCTGTGTGGATACCTTCTGCAGGACAGCTCTAGCTGACGACTTTACCCTACTGCCTAGACTAGCTTAGTTAGGCTTTATCTTACTTATGTTGTCTTGAGACTAGTGGTTAGACTTTAACACTGTCTTTGAGATCTGGGTTGTATATTCTTTCATATTCAGTAGCTGAGACCTTGTACTCTGGATATCTGCTGAGATGTTATCTTAGACTATTTGATCATCTGTATTTTTCTTGAGTTCTTTATCATATCGTGCTTCTTCTTCCTTAGTTGTGATTGAGTTTACTTTCTGCTATGTCACCCCCACTCGGGGAGTATAAACTGTTTAGCCTTATACTGTTAGATGCATTGAGACCTAGGTGTCATACTCTTAGTTTTATTGTTATTAGTATTATTATTATTTATTATTATTATTATTATTATTATTATTATTATGATAATAATAATAATAATAATTATTATTATTATTATGGTTATCAATATTATTTATATCCATAGCCAAGTGTCCCTACAACCCAAACCTAGCCATGGCCAAGTGTCCCTACAAACATAAATCCTAAGGGGCCAAGTGTCCCCCATGTGTCCTAAGGACTTGTGTGGAAGGGGGACACCTCACCCCCTTCTCTCTATATAAATTTTCTCCCCCACACACAAAACCACACACCCAAACCCCACTCCAACACCACCAGCACCCTTCCCTCTATATAACCCCATTTCCCTTTATATAACCCACACACACTCATACAAGAGAAAGAAAAAAAAAAAGAAAAAAAAAAGAAAACACACACACACCCGACCCCTGCAGCCCGCCACCAGCCGCTTGCCGCCGCCCGCCTGCCGCCCGCCTGTCGCCCGCCGCCAGCCGCTTGCCGCCGCCCGCCTGCCGCCCGCCGCCGCCAGCAACCGCCGGCCACCTCCATCCTCTCCATTTTCTTCCACTTCCAATTTCTAGGTAACAAATTTTAATCCTTCCCCAATCTCTTTTTCCTTAAGTTTAAACCTAGGTTTGCTAACCAAATTTGTTTTGTTATTGGATTCAAATTAGGGTTTGTGGAGAAGCCTAGGTCATTCCCAATCCAAGGCAAGTCCTCTTCCCCTCCTTCTCTAATTTGGTTCATCTAGATTAATTTTTGAGTGATTATGAAATTAAATTAAAATTCTGAAAATTATAAGTATGATCATACGAAAATTTTGACGAGTTTTGGTAATACTAGGAAGTTTGAATTATAAATATTAATTTCTTCATCTCAATATCATAAATTGGAATATAAGTTATGGAAATATCCCTAATTATGGTTTAATTACAAATTCTGAAAATTTAGTAGCATTTGAACAAATTTGAGATATCTACAATTTTTTGCAATTTTGAATTCAAGTAATTTTCAATTTTGATAGACATAGGCAAAGGAATTAAATTTGTTAGACTTAGATACTGGAATTATTATTTATGACGTATCACGGATAAGTGTATATGCGTTGGACACAAATAGAGGAACCGATCATGGACATAAATAGTCTGGACTTGAATTTTATGAACAAATTGAACATATGTGGACATATGGAACTCTCCAATGGTAAGTCTGACATACACATAAGAACTGAACAGCTGGACCGCACGTCGGGAAGGTAAAAAGTACAAGGACCCTGTTTTTCTCTATTCTAGTACTCAATTTTGTGTGTTCATAATTAGAAATAAGTCTCGTTTCTACATTTTCCTACTTCATGCACAAGAATTAAATTGTTGATATTGAAGAGTTTCGGTTTGATTTAATTTTCTTTATACTATCTATATGGTATATATATATATATATATATTTATATATATATATATATATATATATATATATATATATATATATATATATATATATATATATATATATATATGTATATGTATAAAGTCTTCGCATATTAACTAGTATATTTGGATAAACATTTGCTCTATTTTGATAAACTGCAAAACAATTAGCAAGCCGCGACCCGACTAATCGCTAAAGGAAAGGTAACCATTGCTGGCTCAGGTAAAAGTCTCAAGTTCCTTTTGTTCTTTTATAATTGTATGATCCGGTGTTGAGAGTTGCTCCACCGAAGGGGTCGGCGAGCCCATTCATTTACCTGCGTGGTTCCGGTGTTAAGAGTTGCTCCACCGAAGGGGTCGGCGAGCCCATTCATTTACCTGCGTGGTTCCAGTGTTGAGAATTGCTCCACCGAAGGGGTCGGCGAGCCCATATTTTACTTTTATCATTTCTTGTAAATTTTTGGGGCTCCTAAATACAAAGGAGACTCTGTCGAAATTTTTGGAAAATTTAGGAGATAGACAAATTTTTGACTTTCGAAAATTTTTAGAAAATTTCTTATCTAAGAAAGCATTTGGGAGGGAGAACAACTGAATATCCCTAGATATCCCGTAACATAAATAACAAAAGCTGATCAGTATTTCGGAAATCTCGTAAATCAGTACATCTAGTTTCAACTAGGGTGTACTAGCCCAAGGGAGGCTCGAAAATCTCGGAAATCAATGCATCTATTTGACAGTAACATCATATAGATGATTTTAGCCCAAGGGAGGCTCGGAATTCACAGCCTGATCCCGAGTTAAAGGGATTGTTCACGGAAAATATTTAGAGGATTATTCGGAGTATTGTTCTCAAAACTGTATTTCATTAAATTTTAATCTTACTCCAGAATCAACGCTGCCTATTATTGGTGGGCATGTCACGCCCCAGAACCAGAATACTGGAGAGCGGGGGCAGACATAGCCAGCTACGTATAACGGAATGGAATCCACACCGCTATACGGTCACGGCTGTCTAGATATGCGAGGGTTTCACTACAATCCATCAGTCTCTTAAGGTCATAAAATAGCCTATTGTCTCAATCTCAACCAACTAATAATAATCACAAGATATCAGATCACCAAATATACAATTGTAAGGCGTCCCAAACATTACATATCCAGATGATCATGAAGCTAGTCGTACAAAATGTAAGGACTAGCAAGAGTTTAAGTCATACATGATCAACCTCGAGTTGCCAATCATGATTACAGCCCGTAGGCAGACAGTAAATAAAGTTGCAAACGAGCTAACACTTGCTCGGCGGCTAAACGCCTCAAAAGAATAATTTTACAGTAGAGTGGGAGAGCAAAAATAAACCCACTCGTTGCCCTGGTTACGCCTGGTGACCACCATCGGGCTGGAAAGAAGGGAGATCCCTTGGTGCTGCTCCGGTATCTGGCCATACAAAACCAGCTGGGTCAGACCCCAGAAAGAGCAAGTGCCACAAAGGAGGCTTCACTTAGGAACTAAAACCAACAAATCATTAGCATTCAATATGTAAGAAAACAATAATAGGCAACACAGATTGAGGTTTGTGCTATACCAATGCACTGGCCCCAATCAGGGAAAATAATTAAGAGAAGCATTATTAACATAAAAGAACTGGAGAATCATGCTAAATAAAATATAGCTGGACAATATATGAAGAGAAAACGAAGGTACTATTCCGAAAGCCAGGTTACAATCCTTAAACCAAACAAGGACCGAGATTGTAACCCTTCGCCTGAACAGAACTTAGTCTCTGATCATTTATTGCTAAAGGTGACAATCATTAAGGTAAAAATGAGAGAGTACAATGATAAAAGTGACAATGAAGAGTGCAATATGCTAGAGTGACAATAGAGTACAATCGTTATAGTAACAATCTGGAGTGACCATCATTATAGTGACAATCTGGAGTGACAATCATTCAATCATTCTGGTACAATCTTGTAATCAATCAATTCTAGACAATACTATACTGGACTAGACTCCATCCAATCAATCACGGCCAATCATTGCCTACGGCTTTCTACATTAACTAACTAGGGTTATCACAATCCTAGTTACTAGCAAGATGCAATGAGATGCTCCAAGTAGTCACAGGCCCTGCAGCTATCCAGGTTATCCAGGCAATCATTATAGTGACAATTCAGAGAGTACAATGCATTAGAGTGACAATAGAGTTCAATTATTTAAAGTGACAATCAAGAGTGCCCCACATAACAGTGGGCTGGAAATGTGCCCTACTCGTCGGCAGGCTACAAGTCCAAACATTTGCGGCCGGGATAACGGGATCGCCTGTAACTGGGGAACATCTCTTCATGTCTAGTAAATTATACTAGTCATTAACCTTAGTCCATTTCAGTAGGTACTCCTGACCGTGATACTCAGGAGTCCCCTCCTAGACATGATGCAAGACAGGACTGGATTATTTGTACAAGCACAATCGCCCACGGTGTCAGGATCAATTATACAGGTCATGTCATGTCAGGTAGCCGTCGCAACAGCTATTCGCAAAATCATGTCAGGTTATCATGTCAGGTGTACTTTATCAGGAGTACGCCACGACGGGCCACTATCAGGTCATGCCAGGTTGTCATGTCAGGAGTGCACCACTACGGGTCACTATCACGTCGTGTTCAATTATCAATTCCAAACATACAAATAAATTCATGATTTTCAAGTTCAGGACAAAAGGCGTAAGGATATAAAATGGACGTAAAATATCTAATAAAATATCAATATTCAGGGCTATAGAAGAGCCATACGGCTAAGGCATATACGGTCAGGATGGATCTCATGCGGCTGGGAAGGGAACAGCCCATGCGGCTGAATCAGTGGTTCCATGCGGCCAAGGGTTTGGGTTCAACATGGAGCAGGCGCGCGACTTCATGCGGCTAGAAGGAAGCCCAAGGCGCATGCGGCTCAGGGTTGTTGGGAGTCCATGCGGCCAGGAAATGACTGGGCCTCATGCGGCTGAGGGGAGAGAAATCCATGCGGCTCGATATAGTGGCACCCTTGCGGCTACATAAGCAAGGGCGCATGCGACGAGGTTCAGTCAAGGGCGCATGCGGCTCAAGGAAAGGGTTCTCATGCGGCTGGAACGGACTCGGGTTCATGCGGCTCGCGGAGCAAGATCCATGCGGTTAGGTCAATGCGATTACTTATGCGGCCGGGGGGGGGGGGGGGACAGTTGTATATGCGGTTGAAATAATTGCTCCCACTAATGCGGCTAAGTCCATATAGACTCATGCGACTGGGACTAAGTTTTATGCGGCTTAGAAGTACAAGGGTTTCATGCGGCTGAGGGGCGACTTGCCGCATGAATACTCATGCGGTCAAGTACATCCATGCGCCAGGGAACTGTTCTTCTTCTCCAAATTTTCGAGAAGAAGAACACTATGAGCCCATGCCTTCCAAGCTTCATAAAACCTTCATCCGGAGCCCAAATCCGAACTTCCTTAGGTCAAAATGGGGTAGAACGAAATTCTCTACAACATGGAACCATCAAAACTTGAAAATAACAAGATTAAGTAGATCAAAACCTAAGAAATCCGAAAGTAATGTAAATCTAGATCTACAAGAATCTAGCCATGGAAAGTGAAAATGCCAAGTTCTAAAGTATGTTAAAATGCTGTAAGGAAGAGAATGAAGCAATAAAATCGAAGTTCCTCCATGAAGCAAGTTGTACTTGCCTAGACCTCTCTCTCCCTCTTTGGTAGGTAAGGAAGTAAATGAGGAAGAAAAAAAAGAGTAATGAAGAGAGAGAAAGAAGAAATGGCAATAAATACAAATGGTGGTGGTAGGTAGGGGGTTCACCTTGGGTTCATCATGAACCCAATCAAAACCAAGCCAAGCCGAACCAACCAACCCGAACCAGGAATAAACCAAGCCAAGAAGGAAATCAGGCAATACAAGAATGAAATACGTACACGTATTCCAAGAAATACGAAATACGAACACAGGCATTACAGGGCAGTCTTCCCTAATTGCTCAAGGAAAGCAATTCCTACTAAAAGCTCAAGGGAAGCTCGGAAATCTCATTATTCATGGAGTAGGACGTTGTTTTCATTCATGTTTTACTAAAGCAGATATATATATATAGCAGTACAAATTGGCATACCCTGTACATTTTTTCTACATATCTCATATCTTATTTTACTTTCACCGTTCTTGGCCGAGGACTTGCTTGTTGTTTTCTAAACAACCTAGTATTTGTTCACTAGGTGAAGAAGACGCCTCCGCCGAAGTATCGTCGCACTACAACGAGGAGTAAACTGTTTGGACTACCTACAGTTAGGGCCAGTAGTATCGTAGTTATTTTGCAAATTTACTTTTGTAATAATCTGTAATAGAATTGTTGGAAAAGTTTCCTGTATAATAGTTACACTATATTTTTAATACCATGAAAACTCCTTGTATTTTCTATTCTGCTGATGATTACGGACGACGATCGCGAATTTCAGCGCGTAGCCTGGGGATGTGTTTATGACATCACCATTCCATCCGGGAAGCGGGACGTGACACGTCTTTTTAGTGGTGGCCCATGCAGGTCAGCAAGAATGGAAAATCTAGGATAGAACATAGGTTCGGATAAAACATAAGTTCTAGAATTATAAGGAGCACCACGGGTCCAAATCACACTCTAGGAATCCTTGAGAAGGAAGTATCAATAGTTAGTAGATGATTACCTCTTTTCTAACCAACTATTTAATCCTAGTAAATGGATAGTGACTCAAAAAATTCTTGATGTAGATCATGCCCCGATTCGCACCTTTCGCAAGACTAAGTAATGACAGCCACAGCATGGACGAATATTATGCATTTGTGAAACAGATGTGGCGAGTAGCACCGAAAGGGATGATAGAGGCCTGTGGGGTACATTACGAGCTGAAATACCCAGTGGTGATAGATATAGTAGCTGAAAGAAAAGTATATTATAATACGGTGTATTACTATGTACTGATCAAGGCAGAACCCTCTGAAGGTCCAGAAAACGAACGTAACGGTACCTTGGAAGAATGGAAACAGGCGTACCCAGAGGCAAGGATCCTTAACATAAGATGAATGTGGATTTAGACCCCCAGAATGAAGATGATGTGTAAATATAGATGTGTAAATAAGTATTAGATCCTTAGTTATGTAAAGGGTGTGTGTATGTATGTAGTGAGAATGTAAAATAAGTATTAGACCCTAATATGTAGGTGGAATATGAATGTATTTAGTAGAAATGTAATATATGAATGTATGTAGTAGGAACATATTGTGTTATCAATAAATAAATAGGCTTTTTCTATATTTTTATATATTCCTGGTAAATATTTTCTTAAGAATATTATGAATGTAGGTATGGACCTATTTATGCCAAGTTTGGAATGGGATGGGAGTGATTACACTTTGTACTTATACCAGCGCTTTGCAAGAATAATGTGGAACGCACCCGACTGGTACGATGTCCATGTCTACCAAGTATTTTATGCAGTCATGCGTCCCATTATCAGGGACATCGAGGACGGAGCTGAAATATATTATGAAAATACAACCTACTGCCTGCATGTCCGAGATCCAAACCGCATCTACATCGGACTACATGGATATGAGGGTACACTAGATGACTTTGAAAGACTCTATCCAGAGGTTGATATTCTCACTGAGGAGAGGATCCTCATCGAGGCCATAGTATAAGAAAAACCTAACCATGTATGTATAGTGAAGAAGGAATCCTTCTCTTTTTGTCTGCTGTATGGTATTTTGAAATCAGCAGATATGTATACAAGTAGAAATAGATAGAAATAGATACTATGTCACATTTTGGGGAAGTGGAGTGACATGAGTAGGTTAGGTGAAAGGAATGTAAACAAACGTAAAGTTGAGAGTAGAAACCACATTTTGTATTACTCTCATTTTAATAAAACATGTATAAATATATGACTCTGTTGTACACCTTGTTATGAATGAACATTGTGAGTCGAATATTCCCTGCGAAATTGTGTCTTTTATTTCAGGATATGGACAATCATGATCAAACAAACAATCCACCACCTCAAGCATCAACTGAGCCAACCGTGGCTGACATGTTCCATTTGTTCCAGCAACTATTGGAATCCAATAGTCAACAGGCCAATGCTGCCCATGCAACGAATACCACAATATTGAAACAAATACAGAATTCTAACAATACCAAGGATAAAACCCTAAAAGAGTTCAGGGATCTTAGGCCGCCCAAGTTTAAAGGAACTGAAAATGCGATGGAAGCGGGTCAATGGCTGAGAACCATTGAAGGCTTGATGAAGGCTGCTAAAGTTAAACCCGAGGATATGGTGCCAGCAATCCGCATCCAGCTGGAAGACATTGCCGGATACTGGTGGAGTGCCGAGTATCCAGAAGATTCTGACCAAGACATGTTATGGGCAGAATTCAAAAAGAAATTTGAAGACAGATTCTATCCTAAGTCAGCACGGATAGAATTAGAACGACAATTCAACTATCTGAAATAAGGGAGACGTACAGTTGATGAGTATGTTGCGGAATTTTTCAGGCTTAGTCGATTTGCCCTCAACATGATAGCGGATGAAGAAACAAAAATATCTAGGTTCGTAGAAGGACTTGGAACCCAACTGAAAAGTAGGGTCGCCTCTTATCGGTGCCAAACATTTTCAGAGGCAACAGAAGCTGCTCGAGACCAAGAAAGGATACTAAAGGAAGAACAACATTTCCGATCTCCACAACCTAAGAGAACTTTTGAGGAGGGGGCATCCTCCAACAAGAATCATTGGCAGGGACCGCCTAAGCGCCCTCAGAATAGCAACCCAGACAGATCCGTTATCTGTAATTACTGCCACAAACCAGGCCACAAAATAAATGTATGTAGGAAAAGATTGGAGCTTTGTTTGAAATGTGGAGCAGAAAATCATCCAACCAATCAATGTCCTCAGTTGCCTGCAACTGGGGCAACCACACAAAGCTTCAATCAAGGATACCGACCTCCAGTTCAAGGAAACCAACCTCGACCTATGACGCAGGCACCAACATCACAAGCAGGTATGGCTTATGGAAATCAGCACAGGCCATCCTATGTACCTCAGGCATATCAATTTCAACAAGCACAACGGGCGGCTCAAGCCCAAAATAATAACAAAAAGAGGAATAAGCAAGGACAAGCATTTGTGATGGGAGCTGAAGATGCAAATATCCCTGGAGAAGTAATTTCAGGTACTATTTTAATTTCTGCATATCCAGCATCAGTATTATTTGATTCCGGGGCTACCCATTCATTTATAGCATCTTCTTTTATAGCACAACGTGAAATAGAGTCCCAACCACTGCCTAAATCACTGAAAGTCTTCACCGGTAATGGAGTAGTAGAAGTCAGTCGGGTATGTAGTAGATGTCCCATAAAATTGGGTAGAGAAGCTTTTCGTACCCGGTTGCTCGTTTTCCCAACAAGCAACTATGATATAATATTGGATATGGATTGGCTAACTGCAACATTAGCCAACATAGATTGCGGTCAGGAAAAGTTTTCTTTCAACTTCCTGACGGAGAATTTTATGAATTTGTAAGAGACCAGAATGAATTCAATGCAGAAGAACTAGAGAAATTTGAATTACTAGTACTGCTGCAAGGAGTGACAGAGCAATTATTTCCAAGGGTAGTGGAAGAATTTGAGGACGTATTCCCAGAAGAATTGCCAGGGCTACCCCCAGATAGAGCTGTAGAATTCTCTATAGATTTAATACCTGGAGCTGCACCCATAGCCAAAAAGATATACCCAATGAACAAGGAGGAGCTGGCTGAGTTAAACAAACAAATAAAGGAATTATTATCCAATAGATTTATTCAGCCTAGTGCTTCGCCATGGGGTGCACCAGTATTATTTGTGAAAAAGAAGGATGGTACCCTACGCCTAGTAATTGATTATAGGGCCTTGAATGAGGTTACCATCAAGAATAAATATCCCTTACCTCGGATCGATCAACTGTTTGATCAGTTAGGAGAGGCAAGGGTATTTTTGAAAATTGATTTGAGATCCGGATATCATCAAGTGAAGGTAAAGAAGGAAGATATTCCAAAGACTGCATTTAGAACTCGGTATGGACATTACGAATTCTTAGTTATGTCATTCGGGTTGACAAATGCACCAGCTATATTTATGGACCTGATGAATCGAGTATTTTATCAATATCTGGATAAATTTGTGATTGTATTCATTGATGACATTCTTATATACTCCAAAAGTGAAGAGGAGCATGAAAAGCACTTGAGGATAGTGCTGCAAACTCTGCGGGAGGAACAATTATATGCCAAGTGTAACATCCAGTTTTCCAAATGAGGGTATTTTGGTCATTTTTAAAATTTTAGAATTTAAATTGAATTATTATTATTTATAATTATTGTGATTTTTAAGTGATTTTTAGAATAATTGTTCTTGGTGTTTTAGAGACTTTGACTTAAGTTGACCTTGTAGACTAACCTAGTGGCTAACCTAGGTCTTGACTAAGAGATTAGGATTTGAGAACCTAGGTTGACTTAAGTTCATGAGGATGAACTCATTGGGATTAATTTGGTGAAATTAGGAATTAGTTTAGTCTAAGAATGGCTTGTGAAGTCACAAGTCATAATCATGACTTAAACCAATTAGGACTCAACCAACTAGCCAAAACCTAGCCCTAGGGCCCTATGGCCAGCCACATGACAGCCCCCCCTTCTATAAATACTCTCCTAGGGATTAGGGCTAGCCTCTCTCTTAGGGTTTATCAAGTTTTTAGAAAGAGGTAAGTTCCATCTTCATAAATTCCTATTAAATTCATTTCAAGTCCTTTTTCCTTCAAAAAAATTCCAATAGGCTCTAAATATTGTGTTCTTGCTGCTGGAAATAAGTTTTGACAGGGAGCAAACAATTTGGAGAGCTTTTGGTGGTTTGAGAGATCCTTCTCTTTGGAGCTTTTTGGGGGTTTGAACACCTATAGGTATAATCCTATTTAATGCCTTTAAATTCTGTCAAAAATCATTTTAGGGATCCCCTAGCCCTCACCCAACTGTAGGGCAGGCTAACCCTAGGTTTTGGGCTCGTTTCGTGTCCGTATCGGACACATATCAGAGCTATGGTGTAGGTGTTCGACGAAATGTCCCAAAGGACTTTTCAGTCGAGATTTTGAAATCCATTTGAATAGGAAGCTAGCCCTAGGTGTCGTCTAGGGATTCCTTGTGTCGTGTGCTATTATTCATGTCGTGTCGAGTCGTGGGGAACACGGGACACGCGAGTGCGGGTGCGAGCGCGCGGGCACAGTGCGTGCCCTGCTGCTCGGGGGCTATTGCGCACTCGTTTCTCCACGTGGACATGTGAAATTTGGTATAGGGATAGGGGCGATGACTGACACGAGGCTCGTAAAGTTTCACGAGTCCTCGTGTCGTGTCGGACACGTTATTTCGTGTGCACTGGGCAGCTGTGTGTGCGTGCATGTGCTGTGTGTGTTTTCTGTTGTTTAATCGATTTTAAATGTTTCTAAACTAGGTTTTAATGATTGAATGAATCCTAAAGGTGATGTTAAACCCCTGTTACATTTTATTACATGTTGATTTAGGTTTGTTTAGGAATTGTGATTTCGACAGGGGTTTTTCCTTGGGTTTTTCTGATACTGCCCGATACAGTTATTTCCCAGTTTTTTTCCCAACCCAGTTAATGCTCTTTTGCTATGTTTCCAATTGGTTTTTGATTTCCCACATGTTTCATATTATGTTAGCTAAGTGTTCATTCAAAATCTGGGACTGGCATGGTGTATTTTGGATTTTGGTGTTCTAGTTAAGGATGAACTGAAATTGTTCCTGTTTGGGAAACTGAATTTAAATACTTGCATTCATGTATAAGAGAAACCTGAGTTCATGATGTTTTAAACTAGATTTTGAGTTATGATTTTGTCAATACTGAGATATGGTTCTAAGCTACTTAAAATCGAATTCCCTTCTTTTCAAAACCTGTAAATGTTAACCATGTTCTAGATTATCTGTGTTAATTACATTGACTGATTTTTACTCTATCAAATCCTGAGAACAGAGCCTGAGAATCAAAGGCTGCTGGGGTTTAGATTCTTCAAAACCTGAGTTTAACCCCTCTCTTTTACACTGTTAACTGATTTCTGGATTTGGGTTTTTGTTGTGTTCAATTCTCTAACAAGCTGAGTTTGGCGGTTCTCCAGTTAATGTAATTTACTGAGATGGTTTCCTTAGTTAACTAAGTGAATGGTTCACTTGAAATGATTTCCTTCTTTTTATATAAACTGTAACTGTGTACTGAGATTTGCTTCCTGAGATGTTGGAACGTGAAACCTGAAATGGAATGAACACAAAACCTGAGATTGGTTACTCCAGTTAATACAAACCTGAGAATGGTTCTTTTGAACTATAGTGGCTTAAATGACTGTTATGTTTCACTTGAAGTGATTTCCTTTCTTTTATATTAACTGTAAACTGAATTCTCTTTATTTATGCAATGTGGTTCCTACAAAAACCTGAGATGGGATGTTCCTGTCATTCAAAATCTGAATTTACATCATATAGGACTGTCCTTTATATGGTTTTTGTGAAAGAGAGTTTGAACTGATTTGGATTTAATGTGAAACCTGGAATTGGATATTCTTCAAAACCTGAGAAGTCTTTACTTATATAACTGTTTTCTTCTTCCTCAAAAACCTAGGAATAGCATAGACCCTATTATTTAGACTGTTAACTGTTTGGAATGGTGTTCTAGTTTGTTCTATCCTGAGAATGCATTTTATTTGGGACTGTTGGGATAGGGTTCTAGTTCACTGTTTTCCTCCTATCACAGTTTCATTACACCACTTTTCACTCACAGATTTTAGCCCTCACATCCACTCACACACACATGTCCTCTCTAGCTTGACACACACCCTCTTGTTATGGTACACATACACTAAAGGTTGTTCCCTCTTTTTCCATATGTTTATGTATTCACATTTTGAGTTTGTTATATATATTTTCCTTATATATGATTGTGTATATATTTTAGATATATATATATAGTGTATGGGATACCATGATATAGTGTATGGTATATATATGTGTAATGTTGTGATATGGGTCATAGACTATGGAATGTCATAGGGCTAATGTAGTGTAGATAATAATGTTGTGTTATGATGTTATAGAGTATGGGATAGATGTTTCCTAATAGGCTTTTAGCCATAGTATAACCTAGAGTAGACTTGTTAGAACCTAGAATGGTTTGGTGAGACCTAGAATTGACAATTGACTAGGTTTGACCTTAACGTCGACCAGAGTTGACCAGAGTTGACCAAGAGTTGACTTTGGCCTAGATTGACCTAGATTCATTTAGAACGCATTGTAGTGCATATTATTTACCATTCTGGACTTGTTGTGACTTGTGCTATTCTAATAGGAGCCAGACACCACTCCTCGGACAGTATTTTTATCTCGGACTTTCAGTTAGCAGGCGAGTACATTCTCTGATCATTTCATATCTTGTTTAGGATTATATTCCTGCTTTAGATTACTTTACATGATGCTGACACGTTGGAAACACGGATTAGTACTATATGGATCTGGTTGTGCGATGTTATCCCCTTAGCGGATACATCGGGTATTCGTGTTCGTGTACTTTATCGGGAACATCGTGTACTCCTTGTATTTGTTACATTCGTGTACGAAACGTATGAATCGTGTATAATCATGTTTTCACATGACCTTCGTGTACAATAACATAACGTAGCTGGATCCTTGTGTATTGATTGGGGCGGGGGAGTAGAAGTGGTTATGTATTCAATCCAGTAGATTACTCGTGTACAAACCTCTGTAGATTACTCGTGTATAATATCATGCCGTCTACATAACCATCTTGTGCTCTGAATCACTAGCACTGTTAGTTCTCTATATATTGTAGCTATTTACTTACAGTCTCTCTCTTTTATCATTTTATTCTTCAGATCCTGTATCTTACTCTCTAGCATGTTTATATTTCCTAACCGGTTATGATTTTGTTGAGATGTACTGTACTCGCTCCCGTCCTGACTGGACCTGTTGAAAATTTTACAGTGAATGATGAGGCTATGATGTTTATCCCTCTTAGTGCAGCATTAGACATCACTAGTGACTTGTACCTGCTGGCAGTTGATGTTACTTCCATTAGTTTAGGATTGCCTTACTATTTTGGGATTACTATATTAGACTTGAGATATTCTGAGATGTATTTATTTTAGTCACTTAGATTTCTGGATTTGTATCTCGGTGATGTTACATTCCTGGTTGTTATCTATCTTTATCTTTCTATCTCATTCCTGTTCTATCCTAGATGTGGTTGAGTTATATTGTGTTATGTCACCCCCATTCGGGGAGTATAACTGTATATTACCCTTATCTGTTAGATGTTATGACCTAGGACAGCGTTCTACCGCCGATACTGCGGCGTAGGCTGGACGTACCCACGTCACGTGCCCTTATTCTAGGGTGCGGGTCGTGACACGTTTTTAGTAGTGGCCCATGCAGGTCGAGTTTATGTAGTGGTATTCGAACTAGAGTATCACTACAGCCTGCAATAGGATTAGGATATATTTTAAGGGTACTCAATCACAGTTAGGATTCCTTAAAAGATTCCTGGGACGACCCTTGAGAATCTTATTTAACTTCAATTTGAAATCCTTTCCCTTGTTTTGTTCGCTCTCACTCCTTGATTATTGAATTTGATTTTTGTTGGATCATTGTTGATTTTGATTTTTCCTATCGAGATGAATTTTATAGCCTGAGTTACGATATTTTCTGATAACATATATTGACGGGAATACAGGGATGGTAAGACGTCTACATGATTATGGAACCTGTAGTTTATCGTAGCCATATTAGCTGGCGTGGCGGAAACATGGAGACCTGGCTTCGGATGTACGTATCTTGGTTATGAGATTTGGAACTTCTCGCAGCTATACTAGTCGGCATAGCGAGATTTCCAGACGACATGATTGTAGAGGTGCATACCCTAGTTATGGAATCTATCGTTATTCGCAGCCTTGCTTACTGGCATGGCGAGGACTCTGAGTAACATGATTTTGGACAGACGCATATGATTATCAGATTGTATCTTGAGAAGGTTTTAAACATATCATCTCTATCGTACCATTCTATTGTATAATTGTACCCCATCATCAAATAACTTAGGAGTAGGAGTATGAGTAGGAGTGGCCTAGCTGTTACTATAACCTTGTGTAACTTCTTGCAATAAATTCTTTCTAATACAATGAATTGGTGTTTTTGCTAGACCTTGACTTAGATTTGATATTGTAACTCTGGTTTCAAAATAGTTCTTTTTTTTAAAACAGATAGGCCGAACAGATTTTATCATTATTTTCTTCTTGCCATTGATTCTTGTATTACCCTAATATATATAGTGGACACAGATACTTGCCTGACACGTATGCATACTACACTTGTTTACCAACCTATCTAAATGCATGTTAACATGATTAATGTTAAGTTCTCAAAATCCTAGTATTCCAATACAGTACAGTATCAGTGACTAGTTCTATGTTTCTCCATATTAAATTCGTAATTTAAATTTAAATTTCGTGTTATTAGTTTGCTTACATCACTACACATATATGTTATATACAGGGCTTTATTTCAAAAAATTTGGTTGAGTTTTGTGTTGAATTGTCAAATCTGAGACTGTGTACATAGTAAACCCTTAACCTTGGATTCTAAGATTTTAGTTCAAATTGCAGTTTTAAATTGTAATGTTTTGAGCCGTATACATGGTTGTGTGCAGGTATATAATGTTAGGTTCATACTCTTACATGTTAGGTTGTGGTTGCGGTAAACATTGAGTTGGTTTTGATGCTCGAATTCTCCAAAATTTTGAAAACTGAATTCATGTTAACATTTTTACACTGTTATCAATATGTGTAGTTCAATTTCAGATCTAATATGTAATGATGAGCTAAACTGAATGATTGAACCCCTTTATTTCAAGTTTTAACCCATGTACACTTAACACTCTACACTAATGTTCACAACTGCCATGAAAACCTAACCCTTCATCTCTATGTTATGTTCATGTAGCCATATAGATATACATATATACACGGTTAGCCATGCATGTTAGGAGTAATAGCTTGTGCCTTGTAGATTGCTTAACTAATATGCCATGAATAGTGTAACTTGATAGCTATAGTTGAGACCCAAATCCTCCTATAATACCTTCATGTATATGCCACAAACCACATGACCCTTGCATAATGTTAGCTTTTCCCTCTAACACTCTCTCTTCTATATATATTAGATTGTGATTGAATTCAATGCTATTGACTTTCGTTCCTTAAACTTTTGGTTATGTTTTTTTTCTTAAATAGTACCCTTTATAGATGATTGGTAGTTGTCTTATTTTATTTTCTTGATAAATACCAGTTTTACAGATAGGATGGTAGACTGCTGTACAGCCTTAATGATTGTTGTGTTTTGTCCTTTCCAGTATGGCACCCATGACCCGAGCCTGTCGTCTGAGAGCAGCTGCAGCTACTGACAGTGTGCTTCCACCTCCTATTGCTCAGGAGGTAGTGACCCCTCAGGCTGACACAAGGGTAGTGGCACCTTCCGCCATCGAGGAGGTGTCAGCATCCTTACCAGAGAGTTTTCCACCACCTGTTACTCAGGAGAGAGTGGTAGTCTCATCTGAGACCAAGAGTCCTTCCCCGTCTCCTCCTCTGCCTCCAGGAGCAGTACCCCATACCATACCCTCGGCAGGTTTGTTTCCTGACGGAGCTCAGATATCCAGACTTCTCCGGGATGTGTTGGAGACACAGAGAGTTCAGACTGAGATCCTGAAGGAGCAGGGTCGTGGGATCCAACTGCTGTAGGATTTGGTACATTCAGGAGGGGAGCCTAGTTCTAAGAGGCCGAGGAGCAGTGTATACCCAGAGCCCCGTAAGCACCCAGACTATCAGCCAAGACCAGGTAAACCAGTCCAGACTTCTGTTGAGCAGAGGCCAGCTGAGAAGGTGCCTACATGCACCTTCTGTAAAAAGCCTGGACATGTGTGGGGCATCTGTAGGAAGAGAAGAGGAGTGTGCCTGTTGTGTGGGTCAGCTGCACACAGGCTGCGAGACTGTCCTGCTGCACTTATCCCAGCCAGGACTCCGCCTTCGGGAGGGAGTTCCAGCCGTCAGACCTAGTTGGAGGTGAGTCCTTGACCTATATCTTAGCCAGTCTTTGAAATTGATACACTCTACCATATTGTTGTATGTTTTAATACCTTGTGATTGCCTAGTACTGTAGCATGTTGGTGTAACTAGATGAGACCCCAAACTGATATTACATACCATGACCCCATAGGTTATATTTTCCAACTGGATGATTTAAATAGGTTTCTGAGACTTTGTTTATGGGGGTTTGACCTAGGAGGGGTACGATCATTTTAATTTCGAGGACGAAATTTTTCTAAGGTGGGTAGGATTGTAACATCCAGTTTTCCAAATGAGGGTATTTTGGTCATTTTTAAAATTTTAGAATTTAAATTGAATTATTATTATTATTTATAATTATTGTGATTTTTGAGTGATTTTTAGAATAATTGTTCTTGGTGTTTTAGAGACTTTGACTTAAGTTGACCTTGTAGACTAACCTAGTGGCTAACCTAGGTCTTGACTAAGAGATTAGGATTTGAGAACCTAGGTTGACTTAAGTTCATGAGGATGAACTCATTGGGACTAATTTGGTGAAATTAGGAATTAGTTTAGTTTAAGAATGGCTTGTGAAGTCACAAGTCATAATCATGACTTAAACCAATTAGGACTCAACCAACTAGCCAAAACCTAGCCCTAGGGCCCTATGGCCAGCCACATGACAGCCCCCCCTTCTATAAATACTCTCCTAGGGATTAGGGCTAGCCTCTCTCTTAGGGTTTATCAAGTTTTTAGAAAGAGGTAAGTTCCATCTTCATAAATTCCTATTAAATTCATTTCAAGTCCTTTTTCCTTCAAACAAATTCCAATAGGCTCTAAATATTGTGTTCTTGCTGTTGGAAATAAGTTTTGACAGGGAGCAAATAATTTGGAGAGCTTTTGGTGGTTTGAGAGATCCTTCTCTTTGGAGCTTTTTGGGGGTTTGAACACCTATAGGTATAATCCTATTTAATGCCTTTAAATTCTGTCAAAAATCATTTTAGGGATCCCCTAGCCCTCACCCAACTGTAGGGTAGGCTAACCCTAGGTTTTGGGCTCGTTTCGTGTCCGTATCGGACACATATCAGAGCTATGGTGTAGGTGTTCGACGAAATGTCCCAAAGGACTTTTCAGTCGAGATTTTAAAATCCATTTGAATAGGAAGCTAGCCCTAGGTGTCGTCTAGGGATTCCTTGTGTCGTGTGCTGTTATTCGTGTCGTGTCGAGTCGTGGGGAATACGGGACACGCGAGTGCAGGTGCGAGCGCACGGGCACAGTGCGTGCCCTGCTGCTCGGGGGCTATTGCGCACTCGTTTCTCCACGTGGACACGTGAAATTTGGTATAGGGATAGGGGCGATGACTGACACGAGGCTCACAAAGTTTCACGAGTCCTCGTGTCGTATCGGACACGTTTTTTCGTGTGCACTGGGCAGCTGTGTGTGTGTGCGTGTGCTGTGTGTGTTTTCTGTTGTTTAATCGATTTTAAATATTTCTAAACTAGGTTTTAATGATTGAATGAATCCTAAAGGTGATGTTAAACCCCTGTTACATTTTATTACATGTTGGTTTAGGTTTGTTTAGGAATTGTGATTTCGACAGGGGTTTTCCCTTGGGTTTTTCTGATACTGCCCGATACAGTTATTTCCCAGTTTTTTTCCCAACCCAGTTAATGCTCTTTTGCTACGTTTCCAATTGGTTTTTGATTTCCCACATGTTTCATATTATGTTAGCTAAGTGTTCATTCAAAATCTGGGACTGGCATGGTGTATTTTGGATTTTGGTGTTCTAGTTAAGGATGAACTGAAATTGTTCCTGTTTGGGAAACTGAATTTAAATACTTGCATTCATGTATAAGAGAAACCTGAGTTCATGATGTTTTAAACTAGATTTTGAGTTATGATTTTGTCAATACTGAGATATGGTTCTAAGCTACTTAAAATCGAATTCCCTTCTTTTCAAAACCTGTAAATGTTAACCATGTTCTAGATTGTCTGTGTTAATTACATTGACTGATTTTTACTCTATCAAATCCTGAGAATAGAGCCTGAGAATCAAAGGCTGCTGGGGTTTAGATTCTTCAAAACCTGAGTTTAACCCCTCTCTTTTACACTGTTAACTGATTTCTGGATTTGGGTTTTTGTTGTGTTCAATTCTCTAACAAGCTGAGTTTGGCGGTTCTCCAGTTAATGTAATTTACTGAGATGGTTTCCTTAGTTAACTAAGTGAATGGTTCACTTGAAATGATTTCCTTCTTTTTATATAAACTGTAACTGTGTACTGAGATTTGCTTCCTGAGATGTTGGAACGTGAAACCTGAAATGGAATGAACACAAAACCTGAGATTGGTTACTCCAGTTAATACAAACCTGAGAATGGTTCTTTTGAACTATAGTGGCTTAAATGACTGTTATGTTTCACTTGAAGTGATTTCCTTTCTTTTATATTAACTGTAAACTGAATTCTTTTCATTTATGCAATGTGGTTCCTACAAAAACCTGAGATGGGATGTTCCTGTCATTCAAAATCTGAATTTACATCATATAGGACTGTCCTTTATATGGTTTTTGTGAAAGAGAGTTTGAACTGATTTGGATTTAATGTGAAACCTGGAATTGGATATTCTTCAAAACCTGAGAAGTCTTTACTTATATAACTGTTTTCTTCTTCCTCAAAAACCTAGGAATAGCATAGACCCTATTATTTAGACTGTTAACTGTTTGGAATGGTGTTCCAGTTTGTTCTATCCTGAGAATGCATTTTATTTGGGACTGTTGGGATGGGGTTCTAGTTCACTGTTTTCCTCCTATCACAGTTTCATTACACCACTTTTCACTCACAGATTTTAGCCCTCACATCCACTCACACACACATGTCCTCTCTAGCTTGACACATACCCTCTTGTTATGGTACACATACACTAGAGGTTGTTCCCTCTCTTTCCATATGTTTATGTATTCACATTTTGAGTTTGTTATATATATTTTCCTTATATATGATTGTGTATATATTTTAGATATATATATATATAGTGTATGGGATACCATGATATAGTGTATGGTATATATATGTGTAATGTTGTGATATGGGTCATAGACTATGGAATGTCATAGGGTTGATGTAGTGTAGATAATAATGTTGTGTTATGATGTTATAGAGTATGGGATAGATGTTTCCTAATAGGCTTTTAGCCATAGTATAACCTAGAGTAGACTTGTTAGAACCTAGAATGGTTTGGTGAGACCTAGAATTGACAATTGACTAGGTTTGACCTTAAGGTCGACCAGAGTTGACCAGAGTTGACCAAGAGTTGACTTTGGCCTAGATTGACCTAGATTCATGTAGAACGCATTGTAGTGCATATTATTTACCATTCTGGTCTTGTTGTGACTTGTGCTGTTCTAATAGGAGCCAGACACCACTCCTCGGACAGTATTTTCATCTCGGACTTTCAGTTAGCAGGCGAGTACATTCTCTGATCATTTCATATCTTGTTTAGGATTATATTCCTGCTTTAGATTACTTTACATGATGCTGACACGTTGGAAACACGGATTAGTACTATATGGATCTGGTTGTGCGATGTTATCCCCTTAGCGGATACATCGGGTATTCGTGTTCGTGTACTTTATCGGGAACATCGTGTACTCCTTGTATTTGTTACATTCGTGTATGAAACGTGTGAATTGTGTATAATCATGTTTTCACATGACCTTCGTGTACAATAACATAACGTAGCTGGATCCTTGTGTATTGATTGGGGCGGGGGAGTAGAAGTGGTTATGTATTCAATCCAGTAGATTACTCGTGTACAAACCTCTGTAGATTACTCGTGTATAATATCGTGCCGTCTACATAACCATCTTGTGCTCTGAATCACTAGCACTGTTAGTTTTCTATATATTGTAGCTATTTACTTACAGTCTCTCTCTTTTATCATTTTATTCTTCAGATCCTGTATCTTACTCTCTAGCATGTTTATATTTCCTAACCGGTTATGATTTTGTTGAGATGTACTGTACTCGCTCCCGTCCTGACTGGACCTGTTAAAAATTTTACAGTGAATGATGAGGCTCTGGTGTCTATCCCTCTTGGTGCAGCATTAGACATCACTAGTGACTTGTACCTGCTGGCAGTTGATGTTACTTCCATTAGTTTAGGATTGCCTTACTATTTTGGGATTACTGTATTAGACTTGAGATATTCTGAGATGTATTTATTTTAGTCACTTAGATTTCTGGATTTGTATATCGGTGATGTTACATTCCTGGTTGTTATCTATCTTTATCTTTCTATCTCATTCCTGTTCTATCCTAGATGTGGTTGAGTTATATTGTGTTATGTCACCCCCATTCGGGAAGTATAACTGTATATTTTTCTTATCTGTTAGATGTTATGACCTAGGACAGCGTTCTACCGCCGATACTGCGGCGTAGGCTGGACGTACCCACGTCACGTGCCCTTATTCTAGGGTGCGGGTCGTGACACCAAGCTTAGTAAATGTGAATTTTGGCTGGACCAAATACCATTTCTAGGGCATATTGTCAGCGGAGAAGGCATCTCGGTAGATCCGAAGAAGGTGGAAGCAGTTAAGTCTTGGCCAACACCTAAGTCCGTAGCAGAAATCAGATGTTTCTTAGGACTGGCTGGTTATTACCGAAGATTCGTAGAGAATTTTTCAAGAATTGCAGAACCTTTAACCCGTCTTACCCGAAAGGAAGAAAAGTTTAACTGGACAGAGAAATGTCAAGCAGCATTTGACGAACTAAAGAAAAGATTAATTTCAGCCCCAATACTGGCATTACCATCTGGTTCGGATGGATATGAGATATATAGTGATGCATCAGGAAAGGGTCTAGGATGTGTACTGATGCAGCACGGAAGAGTCATAGCATATGCATCCCGACAATTAAAGACACATGAAAGAAATTATCCAAGTCATGACCTCGAACTTGCAGCGGTGGTATTCGCACTCAAATTATAGAGACACTATTTATACGGAGAAAGAATCAAAATATACACAGACCACAAGAGCTTAAAGTATGTCTTCACACAAAAGGAAATCAATATGAGACAAAGAAGATGGTTGAAGTTATTGAAAGACTTTGATATGGAGTTAACATATCACCCAGGCAAGGCTAATAAGGTGGCTGATGCCTTAAGTAGAAGACCCGAAGCTTTCTTTTTGAATACACCCAAGAAAATCCTTGAGGATTTGAGAAAAATGGGAAATTGAAGTAATATGCCCGATAACTGAAGGGATATGGAAAAACTTACAAGTGCAATCCTCCTTAATAGATAGAATTAAGGAAGCCCAACAAAGTGATTCAAAACTTCAAAAAATTTGGAAACTGTAACGCCCCAGTTCCAAAATACGTAGGACTAGGAACGTAGACATGCCAGCTGTATTCATACGAAGTATACTCCAATATATGGAAGCCTCGTATAAATACATAAGCTGTAAAATGCAGTAGAACCATAACTAATCTCATCCACACAGAATAAATGAATAAAAGATCATATAATGAGAATAAATTTGTTTTGATACAATATATTGGACGGAGACAAATCTACTACCAACAAAATAAGGAAAAGTACATAGAAAATGAAATGAGTGGCGAGCGAAGCGAAGACGATCCAAATGCAATCATCCTCGAAGAAATAGCGAAGATCACGGCTAGAACACCTGCGAAAGACAATAGCACACACCTGGCAAGACAACCAGGTCCTCAGAGGGACGTAACAAGACATATAATAGCATGCCATATAAACTGAATAAATATCGCTCAAATAACTAAGTAAATCGAATTTATAACATAGTCCAATACGCACTTACTGAACGAGCGTACCATCCCCCCAACCAAACAAGGACAGGAGATGGTAAACTAATTCACGGCGACGTATCTTTCCATGCTAAGAACCCGATATGGTATGCGGACCCCAACAAGGTTCAATACCTTCTCATCGAAGTAGTAAGTCACACCTACAACCAAACAAGGACAAGATGTGACGAACTAATCCGCGACAAGTTATTGTTCCAAGTCACGGTCAGATACAAGTACCCAAACCAAAAGTACTCGTACCTAACGGATAAGGTACCTAACCGTTCTATGTGATATGTAGTTAAGAACAATCCTTCCTGCGCATGAGCCCTGGCTGAATAGGATCGGCGTAGTCCCCTCTTGGGCACCAGAGGCCCCAGCAGGAAGAGCATGGGTCATCAATCCCGTATCTCCAGCGGAGAGTCCGAGTCACAAGGGAAGTGCATCGAAGCCCATACGCTAAGGAATTGTCCTCCCCGTCCAATGCCTACTGTGTTGTATCCACAACACAAACTACTATAACCGCTAAGTCAAACTAGCATGCAATCTCTATTAGCGGTTATTCCTATCGCACGGCTTGTACGTACTGGTGGCCAGCCAATCACGTACTTCCGTGTTCTACATGCGACACACAACTTCGTATTTACAACGTGTCAAGGCCAATGAATGCAACACACGAGGTGGTCCCTTAAATCTAGGTTTAATGTAAGAAAATAATACATAGCAGGAAAATAAATGAACAGTTATGCTATGTATCACAGTTTATTTTGCATAAAGAAAATAAGTAATGCATAAAATATGAGCTAAAATAAATAAACAGCTAATGGCAAGGTGTCTTGCCTGGTAGGGCGCCTGGTGTGCTACGATGATCAAGGTGGCACGATCTGCAACTTCGGTGCAATAACTGCACAAGGGGACCTCTGACGGCGGCGGGGATCGTGTCATAGAGTCCGGAAGGGTCAATTTGTTAGGGTGGACTTAAGGTAGGCCTGAATTGGCGAGGAAATAGGAAAGATGGAATTGGTCTCAGACAGAAGGATAATTAAAAGAATTCGATAAATAATATATATATATGGTCTTGGAAAAGTATTTCTTATAAAAAAATATTAATATATATAATACTTGGAAAACTTTTATTTACTAGCAAAAAATCATTTTATGGTTAATACTATAGCTTAGAACATACAAAAATAATATTTGTATGTCAAGTCATATATTCAAAATACCATAAAATCAGTGTACCAATATTACTTTAGGGTTTTGAGACGTAATTTGAAAATAAATATTGGCCATGCCTATTACAATATTTTGTTACAATACTATTTTTGGAAAACATTTATATATAATTTATTTCATATATTAAAATAACAAAATAGATGCAAAGAATGCCAATTTATAATAGTAACATAATTATTATAACAACATATACATATGTATACTTCATAGGGTTAATAACAAAAAAAAATAATCAATAACAACAATAATAATAATGATAATAATAATAGTAATAAAAATAATGATAATAATAATAATAATGATAATAATAATAGTTTACTAAAAACCCACCTAAACAAACAATTAAATAGATAATAAAATAAGTATTAAAAATAACAAAAACCAAAAAATCTATTGCAGCAGTCGAATGACTGCTGCTACTGCTCTTAAAAAGACAGTGAAAAGAAAGTGCTTTCAAAAAAGAAAAGAAAAGAGAGTTATTTATTAGGGAAGAGAACCAAAATTTTGAGAACCTTTCTTCTCCAGTGAGAAGAATCCCACGAAGAGGAGGGAGACCCATGGCGGGAGAGCCGGAGGGAGTAAGTGGGGAGAGCCGGAGGGAAGATCGTGAGGAAGGAGAAGAGAGAGTGGGAGACGAACGGAAGCCGGAGAAGAAGAAAGGGGGCTAGGGTTCAGGCGGTGTGCGGCGGCGGGTGACGGAGAAAAGGGGAGGAGCGGCGGAGTAGCTGAGAGGGGGGCGGACGGCGGTTGAGTTTGCGGTCAGGCAGCGGCCAACGGCGCTGGCGAGGATGGCGTTCGCGCGGTGGCGCACCGCTCGCGGAGGAGGCGGACGCGGAAACGGGGGGAATGTCGGAGCAGTCAGCGTGCGGGGCTGACGCAAGGCGGAGGATGGTCGGGCTCGGTGCTGATGGCCGGAGATCCGGTGGGCGGACGCGGCTGTTCGTCTCCGGCGGCTTGGCGCATGGACGGAGGCGGATCTCGACCGGCGGCGGATAGGTAAGGGGGTGGTGATGGTGGTGTTTGATTTTTGTTTCCTTTAATTTCTGGGTTTTCTTGGTGATGACCGGGGCTGGTGGTGGCGCCTCGGCGAGGTCGGCCGGGTGGCCAGGCGAGGTTTTAAGCGGGGAACAGGTGGTTGTAGGGGTGTGGGATGGTCGCAGTGGTGGTGGTTTAGGCTGGTGTGGGCGTGGGGTGTTGGTCTGGCGATTGTCGAGAGGCGACGGGGTGTTGGTGTTCATGGTGGTGCTGTGATGGTCGAGGGGCTCAGGGAGTCTGGGTGTCGTGGACGAGAGGCGAGGCAGGAGGAGGCTGGTACGGCCAGCGGGTAGGATTAGAATTAGGACTAGGGTTTGATTTGTGTCGGGGGTGTCCGACACGGAAAAGATAAAGCTGTATATGTAAATAAAACATGGAATAAGAATTTTGGGAAGACACCCGGGGTCGGACCCGAGGCCGTCACGGCTGACACGGGAGAGGTTGGACACAGACACGAGGCACTCACTTTGTGGTGGAAATTTGTGGAGAAATAATGGATGATGAAAATTGGAGGAGTACCTGCCTATATTTATAGGATGTGGGAATTCCCAATTAGATATGGACTAGGATATTTAAAACCCAATTTAGATAATTCAACCTATTTAATTCAAATCCAAATCCAAATACAAATCCTATTTAAATTAAATCCCTTTAGTTAAAAATCAAATCAAATAATCCAATTCCAAATATAGATACTAGTTTAATCTATTTAAATAATTCCAAACATTAAATCAAGATTTAATTGGCCAAAATAACTTCCAAAAATATTTTTCAAAATACCAATAATAATAATTTCGAAAATAATAAATATTTTTAAATATCTTTTTGAACAATAAAATATTACTATTAATAAATTTCGAAAATTATACTTTTATTTAAAATAGGCCAATAAATAAATAACGAAATATTTGTATGCAATAATTAGGCTTTTCTAGTATACAAAATATTATTTATGATTTGTAATTTTTTAGAAATGACGCAAGAATAACAAGTTTAGAAATGTTAGCAAAACTAATTATTATATTATTTGAAACCATAAAAAATAGAACAAAATATTTTTCTAAAATATGTACGCTCGCACATATTCGCACTCGTCGAGCAAATTCGAAACATGAACTTCCGCGCTCGGCGTACAATACTTCTTCATGACGAACAATACAAAAATTTTAAATCAGTACAACAATATAAAAATAGTAGAAATTTAGGAGTTTTACATCCTACCCAACTTAAAAGAATTTCGTCCTCGAAATTAAGAATTAGTAGGGGGGTGAGAGGCACAAGGGGGTATCGATAAGGAAACATAGTCAAATCAAGATAAGGAACGACGTTTAATGAAAACTTGCATTAGCGTCGTGATTTCAATAAGGCAAAGATAGTCATGGATTAACGCGAGAAGGAAATGTTTAAGATGACGCGCAATAAAGAATAGTATGGGTTCAAGTAAAATAAAATAATTTAGAGACCTTAAAGTTATGGTCTCTTGAGAGTAGGTTGAGGGCACGATTAGAGAATGAATTAGATTTACTCGATTAGAAGGTCATGACAGTAATTATAGGGCGAGAAGGAGGGCGAGGAGTTTAGGATGAAGATATAGCAATATCGAGCGAGAATGGTCATAGTCGATAGGAGGGCTAGAAGGAGTTCTAGTATAACGCCTTCGTCTTTCTAAAATAGGTGAAGGCGAAAACAATATAGAGTTCGAAGGAGGCGTTATCGAATACGAATACGTGATTCAAAGACGACCGAAACGAATTTCAAAGGAATTGTCAAGGCAGTCGTGGATGGAATTTTAGAGGACAAGTTTAAATATGTTCCATCCACGTAGAATAATAGACAAAGGCGAACCAAAGTGCACTCGGTTGATCAGACCATTATGCACCGGTTCTGATGGACAATATGTTAGTGGGTTACCTCCATTAACATATATGTCACGAACAAGCTTGGTAAAAAGGCTAAGCTTGCAAAAACTAGGCTACATTAGCATCATTAGTCTAGATAGTAAAAATATAGGCACGATAATAGATGAATAAAAATAATTATGAATAGTCTAAGAGTCATAAGGATCTAAGTCTTGTTTATTCCTATACCATCATTCTACGGTTTTATTGACCAAGGCTTGGTTGACCAAATGGGTTAAGGTTTTCTAAATTCTAGAATCTAAGTAGACTTGCTAAGATAGGTCGCAAGGACAAGGGTTTGCTAGGTCATAAGGTATTCTACCCAACTTAAAGAATTAAACTAATGGTGTTTGGGACAACTGACTAGTAGGGTCAATCTCTAGCAAGCACGAAGAGAAGATAGAAATAGGGATGGAAGGAAACAAGCAAGATACAATTGATGAGTCAAACGGTAGATGAAATCATGGAAAGAGGTCAAGTATGTGGATGAGATCCTAAACTTCTAATCCTATACGCAGGCTTGCTTGGTATGGTAAAGTAACCAAACAATTTATCTCGACCTGCATGGGCCACCACAAAAACATGTAACGCCCCAGTCCCAAAATACGTAGGACTAGGAACGTAGACATGCCAGCTGTATTCATACGAAGTATACTCCAATATATGGAAGCCTCGTATAAATACATAAGCTGTAAAATACAGTAGAACCATAACTAATCTCATCCACACAGAATAATTGAATAAAAGATCATATAATGAGAATAAATTTGTTTTGATACAATATGTTGGGCGGAGACAAATCCACTACCAACAAAATAAGAAAAAGTACATAGAAAATGAAATGAGTGGCGAGCAAAGCGAAGACGATCCAAATGCAATCATCCTCGAAGAAATAGCGAAGATCACGGCTAGAACACCTGCGAAAGACAATAGCACACACCTGGCAAGACAACCAGGTCCTCAGAGGGACGTAACAAGACACATAATAGCATGCCATATAAACTGAATAAATATCGCTCAAATAACTAAGTAAATCGAATTTATAACATAGTCCAATACGCACCTACTGAACGAGCGTACCATCCCCCCAACCAAACAAGGACAGGAGATGGTAAACTAATTCACGACGACGTATCTTTCCATGCTAAGAACCCGATATGGTATCCGGACCCCAACAAGGTTCAATACCTTCTCATCGAAGTAGTAAGTCACACCTACAACCAAACAAGGACAAGATGTGACGAACTAATCCGCGACAAGTTATTGTTCCAAGTCACGGTCAGATACAAGTACCCAAACCAAAAGTACTCGTACCTAACGGATAAGGTACCTAACTGTTCTATGTGATATGTAGTTAAGAACAATCCTTCCTGCGCATGAGCCCTGGCTGAATAGGATCGACATAGTCCCCTCTTGGGCACCAGAGGCCCCAGCAGGAAGAGCATGGGTCATCAATCCCGTATCTCCAGCGGAGAGTCCGGGTCACAAGGGAAGTACATCGAAGCCCATACGCTAAGGAATTGTTCTCCCCGCCCAATGCCTACTGTGTTGTATCCACAACACAAACCACTAGAACCGCTAAGTCAAACTAGCATACAATCTCTATTAGCGGTTATTCCTATCGCACGGCTTGTACGTACTGGTGGCCAGCCAATCATGTACTTCCGTGTTCTACATGCGACACACAACTTCGTGTTTACAACGTGTCAAGGCCAATGAATGCAACACACGAGGTGGTCCCTTAAGTCTAGGTTTAATGTAAGAAAATAATACATAGCAGGAAAATAAATGAACAGTTATGCTATGTATCACAGTTTATTTTGCATAAAGAAAATAAGTAATGCATGAAATATGAGCTAAAATAAATAAACAGCTAATGGCAAGGTGTCTTACCTGGTAGGGCGCCTGGTGTGCTGCGATGATCAAGGTGGCACGATCTGCAACTTCGATGCAATAACTGCACAAGGGGACCTCTGACGGCGGTGCGGATCGTGTCAAAGAATCCGGAAGGGTCAATTTGTTAGGGTGGACTTAAGGTAGGCCTGAATTGGCGAGGAAATAGGAAAGATGAAATTGGTCTCAGACAGAAGGATAATTAAAAGAATTCGATAAATAATATATATGGTCTTGGAAAAGTATTTCTTATAAAAAAATATTAATATATATAATACTTGGAAAACTTTTATTTACTAGCAAAAAATCATTTTATGGTTAATACTATAGCTTAGAACATACAAAAAATAATATTCGTATGTCAAGTCATATATTCAAAATACCATAAAATCAGTGTACCAATATTACTTTAGGGTTTTGAGACGTAATTTGAAAATAAATATTGGCCATGCCTATTACAATATTTTGTTACAATACTATTTTTGGAAAACATTTATATATAATTTATTTCATATATTAAAATAACAAAATAGATGCTAAGAATGCCAATTTATAATAGTAACATAATTATTATAACAACATATATACATATGTATACTTCATAGGGTTAATAACAAAAAAAAAATAATCAATAACAACAATGATAATAATGATAATAATGATAGTAATAAAAATAATGATAATAATAATAATAATAATAAAGATAATAATAATAGTTTACTAAAAACCCACCTAAACAAACAATTAAATAGATAATAAAATAAGTATTAAAAATAACAAAAACCAAAAAATCTATTGCAGCAGTCGAATGACTGCTGCTACTGCTCTTAAAAGACAGTGAAAAGAAAGTGCTTTCAAAAAGAAAAGAAAAGAGAGTTATTTATTAGGGAAGAGAACCAAAATTTTGAGAACCTTTCTTCTCCAGTGAGAAGAATCCCACGAAGAGGAGGGAGACCCATGGCGGAAGAGCCGGAGGGAGTTAGTGGGGAGAGCCGGAGGGAAGATCGTGAGGAAGGAGAAGAGAGAGTGGGAGACGAACGGGAGCCGGAGAAGAAGAAAGGGGGCTAGGGTTAAGGCGGTGTGCGGCGGCGGGTGACGGAGAAAAGGGGAGGAGCGGCGGAGTAGCTGAGAGGGGGCGGACGGCGGTTGAGTTTGCGGTCAGGCAGCGGCCAACGGCGCTGGCGAGGGTGGCGTTCGCGCGGTGGCGCGCCGCTCGCGGAGGAGGCGGACGCGGAAACGGGGGGAAAGTCGGAGCAGTCAGCGTGCGAGGCTGACGCAAGGCGAAGGATGGTCGGGCTCGGTGCTGATGGCCGGAGATCCGGTGGGCGGACGCGGCTGTTCGTCTCCGGCGGCTTGGCGCATGGACGGAGGCGGATCTCGACCGGCGGCGGACAGGTAAGGGGGTGGTGATGGTGGTGTTTGATTTTTGTTTCCTTTAATTTCTGGGTTTTCTTGGTGATGATCGGGGCTGGTGGTGGCGCCTCGGCGAGGTCGGCCGGGTGGCCAGGCGGGGTTTTAAGCGGGGAACATGTGGTTGTAGGGGTGCGGGATGGTCGCAGTGGTGGTGGTTTAGGCTGGTGTGGGCGTGGGGTGTTGGTCTGGCGATTGTCGAGAGGCGACGGGGTGTTGGTGTTCATGGTGGTGCTGTGATGGTCGAGGGGCTCAGGGAGTCTGGGTGTCGTGGACGAGAGGCGAGGCAGGAGGAGGCTGGTACGGCCAGCGGGTAGGATTAGAATTAGGACTAGGGTTTGATTTGTGTCGGGGGTGTCCGACACGGAAAAGATAAAGCTGTATATGTAAATAAAACATGGAATAAGAATTTTGGGAAGACACCCGGGGTCGGACCCGAGGCCGTCACGGCTGACACGGGAGAGGTTGGACACAGACACGAGGCACTCACTTTGTGGTGGAAATTTGTTGAGAAATAATGGATGATGAAAATTGGAGGAGTACCTGCCTATATTTATAGGATGTGGGAATTCCCAATTAGATATGGACTAGGATATTTAAAACCCAATTTAGATAATTCAACCTATTTAATTCAAATCCAAATCCAAATACAAATCCTATTTAAATTAAATCCCTTTAGTTAAAAATCAAATCAAATAATCCAATTCCAAATATAGATACTAGTTTAATCTATTTAAATAATTCCAAACATTAAATCAAGATTTAATTGGCCAAAATAACTTCCAAAAATATTTTTCAAAATACCAATAATAATAATTTCGAAAATAATAAATATTTTTAAATATCTTTTTGAACAATAAAATATTACTATTAATAAATTTCGAAAATTATACTTTTATTTAAAATAGGCCAATAAATAAATAACAAAATATTTGTATGCAATAATTAGGCTTTTCTAGTATACAAAATATTATTTATGATTTGTAAATTTTTAGAAATGACGCAAGAATAACAAGTTTAGAAATGTTAGCAAAACTAATTATTATATTATTTGAAACCATAAAAAATAGAACAAAATATTTTTCTAAAATATGTACGCTCGCACATATTCGCACTCGTCGAGCAAATTCGAAACATGAACTTCCGCGCTCGGCGTACAATACTTCTTCATGACGAACAATCCAAAAATTTTAAATCAGTACAAAAATATAAAAATAGTAGAAGACCCGAAGCTTAAAGTATGTCTTCACACAAAAGGAAATCAATATGAGACAAAGAAGATGGTTGGAGTTATTGAAAGACTTTGATATGGAGTTAACATATCACCCAGGCAAGGCTAATAAGGTGGCTGATGCCTTAAGTAGAAGACCCGAAGCTTTCTTTTTGAATACACCCAAGGAAATCCTTGAGGATTTGAGAAAAATGGGAATTGAAGTAATATGCCCGATAACTGAAGGGATATGGAAAAACTTACAAGTGCAATCCTCCTTAATAGATAGAATTAAGGAAGCCCAACAAAGTGATTCAAAACTTCAGAAAATTTGGAAACAAACGGAAGCAGGGCTCCAGACCGGGATAAGAAAGCACCCGAACAGATCGCTAAGATTCGGAGATCGATTATGTGTGCCTAGTGGAGATTTAAGAACGGAGGTCATGATAGAAGCCCACAACTCACAATATTCTATTCATCCGGGCAGCACTAAAATGTATAAAGATTTGAAACAAACGTTTTGGTGGCACGGGATGAAAAGAGAAGTCGCCAGATTCGTATCCAGATGTCTCGTCTGTCAACAAGTGAAAGCAGAGCATCAAAGGACAGCAGGACTTCTTCAGCCGTTACCCATACCCGAATGGAAGTGGGAGCATCTCACAATGGATTTTGTGACAGGACTGCCTAGGACCCAAAGGGGTAATAATGCTATTTGGGTCATTGTAGATAGACTTACGAAGTCCGCTCGTTTTCTTCCCTTTCGAGTTGGACAGTCAACAGAGATACTGGCAGAAATATACATGAAACAGATTGTCAGTCAGCATGGAGTACCAGTGAGTATAGTATCGGATAGAGATACCTGATTCACTTCACACTTCTGGAAAAGCTTGCAAGAAAATCTTGGCACTCAATTAAAATTTAGCTCCGCCTACCACCCCCAAACAGACGACCAGTTTGAAAGAACCATTCAGACACTAGAAGATATGCTGAGAGCTTGTACTTTAGATTTTGGGGGAGCATGGGATGATCATCTACATCTGGTGGAATTTTCATATAACAACAGTTATCACGATAGTATCAAAATAGCTCCTTTTGAAGCACTATATGGTTGAAAGTGCAGATCGCCGGTATGTTGGACCGACGTAGGAGAAAGACAATTGTTAGGGCCAGAACTAGTGACACAAACTGTGGACATAGTTAAGACAATAAGAAGTCACATACAAGCAGCCCAGGATAGACAGAAGATGTGGGCTGATAAGCATCGAAGAATACTGGAATTTCAACCTGGAGATCACATTTTTCTGAAGATTTCACCAACTAAGGGAACCATCAGATTCGGGACCAGAGGAAAACTGAGTCCGAGGTACATTGGACCCTTCGACATATTGGAGAAAGTAGGGAATGTATCATATCGGCTTGCTTTACCCCCAACACTAGAGGGAGTTCACAATGTATTCCATATTTTCCAATTACGAAGATATGTGTCGGATCCGAGCCATATACTCGACCATTCAGAAATCACCGTTGGGCCTACACTACGGATAGAACAGAAACCCGTTGGGATCTTGGATCGAAGAGAGAAGGTACTCCGCAATCGGATCATTCCATTAGTACGAGTCGCATGGAGCAAGGATTCGCCTGGAGATTCAACTTGGGAGAAGGAAGAAGATATGCGAAAACAATATCCGTATCTCTTCCCTAAGTCAGGTCAGTAATCATACCGCTACTCTAGTTATTTCAAATTTCGAGGACGGAATTTTTCAAAGGGGAGTAAACTTGTCATACTCTTAGTTTTATTGTTATTAGTATTATTATTTATTATTATTATTATTATTATTATTATTATTATTATTATTATTATTATTATTATTATTATGATAATTATTATTATTATTATTATTATTATTATTATTATTATTATTATTATTATTATTATTATTGTTATCAATATTATTTATATCCATAGCCAAGTGTCCCTACAACCCAAACCTAGGCATGGCCAAGTGTCCCTACAAACATAAATCCTAAGGGGTCAAGTGTCCCCCATGTGTCCTATGGACTTGTGTGGAAGGGGGACACCTCACCCCCTTCTCTCTATATAAATTTTCTTCCCCCACACACAAAACCACACACCCAAACCCCACTTCAACACCACCGGCACCCTTCCCTCTATATAACCCCCTTTCCCTTTATATAACCCACACACACTCATACAAGAGAAAGAAAAAAAAAGAAAACACACACACACCCGACCCCTGCCGCCCGCCGCCAGCCGCTTGCCGCCGCCCGCCGCCAGCCGCCGCCCGCCGCCAGCAGCTTGCCGCCGCCCGCCTGCCGCCCGCCGCCGCCAGCAACCGCCGGCCACCTCCATCCTCTCCATCTTCTTCCTCTTCTTCCACTTCCAATTTCTAGGTAACAAATTTTAATCCTTCCCCAATCTCTTTTTCCTTAAGTTTAAACCTAGGTTTGCTAACCAAATTTGTTTTGTTATTGGATTCAAATTAGGGTTTGTGGAGAAGCCTAGGTCATTCCCAATCCAAGGCAAGTCCTCTTCTCCTCCTTCTCTAATTTGGTTCATCTAGATTAATTTTTGAGTGATTATGAAATTAAATTAAAATTCTAAAAATTATAAGTATGATCATACGAAAATTTTGACGAGTTTTGGTAATACTAGGAAGTTTGAATTATAGATATTAATTTCTTCATCTCAATATCATAAATTGGAATATAAGTTATGGAAATATCCCTAATTATGGTTTAATTACAAATCCTGAAAATTTAGTAGCATTTAAACAAATTTGAGATATCTACAATTTTTTGCAATTTTGAATTCAAGTAATTTTCAATTTTGATAGACATAGGCAAAGGAATTAAATTTGTTAGACTTAGATACTGGAATTATTATTTGTGACGTATCACGGATAAGTGTATATACGTTGGACACAAATAGAGGAACCGATCATGGACATAAATTGTCTGGACTTGAATTTTATGAACAAATTGAACATATGTGGACATATGAAACTCTCCAATGGTAAGTCTGACATACACATAAGAACTGAACAGCTGTACCGCACGCCGGGAAGGTAAAAAGTACAAGGACCATGTTTTTCTCTATTATAGTACTCAATTTTGTGTGTTCATAATTAGAAATAAGTCTCGTTTCTACATTTTCCTACTTCATGCACAAGAATTAAATTGTTGATATTGAAGAGTTTCGGTTTGATTTAATTTTCTTTATACTATCTATATGGTATTTATATATATATACATATATTGATATATGTATAAAGTCTTCTCATATTAACTAGTATATTTGGATAAACATTTGCTCTATTTTGATAAACTGCAAAACAATTAGCAAGCCGCGACCCGACTAATCGCTAAAGGAAAGGTAACCATTGCTGGCTCAGGTAAAAGTCTCAAGTTCCTTTTGTTCTTTTATAATTGCATGATCCGGTGTTGAGAGTTTCTCCACCGAATGGGTCGGCGAGCCCATTCATTTACCTGCGTGGTTTCGGTGTTGAGAGTTGCTCCACCGAAGGGGTCGGCGAGCCCATTCATTTACCTGCGTGGTTTCGGTGTTGAGAATTGCTCCACCGAAGGGGTCGGCGGGCCCAGATTTTACTTTTATCATTTCTTGTAAATTTTCGGGGCTCCTAAATACAAAGGAGACTGCCGAAATTTTTGGAAAATTTAGGAGATAGACAAATTTCTGACTTTCGAAAATTTTTAGAAAATTTCTTATCTAAGAAAGCATTTGGGAGGGGAGAACAACTGAATATCCCTAGATATCCCGTAACATAAATAACAAAAGCTGATCAGTATTTCGAAAATCTCGTAAATCAGTACATCTAGTTTCAACTAGGGTGTACTAGCCCAAGGGAGGCTCGGAAATCTCGGAAATCAATGCATCTATTTGACAGTAACATCATATAGATGATTTTAGCCCAAGGGAGGCTCGGAATTCACAGCCTGATCCCGGGTTAACGGGATTGTTCACGAAAAATATTTAGAGGATTATTCGGAGTATTGTTCTCAAAACTGCATTTCATTAAATTTCAATCTTACTCCAGAATCAACGCTGCCTATTATAGGTGGGCAGTCTTCCCTAATTGCTCAAGGAAAGCAATTCCTACTAAAAGCTCAAGGGAAGCTCGGAAATCTCATTATTCATGGAGTATGACGTTGTTTTCATTCATGTTTTACTAAAGCAGATATATATATATAGCAGTGCAAATTGGCATACACTGTACATTTTTCTACATATCTCATATCTTATTTTACTTTCACCGTTCTTGGCCGAGGACTTGCTTGTCGTTTTCTAAACGACCTAGTATTTGTTCACTAGGTGAAGAAGAAGAAGACGCCTTCGCCGAAGTATCGTCGCACTACAACGAGGAGTAAACTGTCTGCACTACCTACAGTTAGGGCCAGTAGTATCGTAGTTATTTTGCAAATTTACTTTTGTAATAATCTGTAATAGAATTGTTGGAAAAGTTCCCTGTATAATAGTTACACTATATTTTTAATACCATGAAAACTCCTTGTATTTTCCATTCTGCTGATGATTACGGACGACAATCGCGAATTTCGGCGCGTAGCCTGGGGATGTGTTTATGACGTCACCATTCCATCCGGGAAGCGGGACGTGACACTAGGACAGCGTTCTACCGCCGACACTGCGGCGTAGGCTGGACGTTGTTACGTTCTCGTACCCTCACAGTGGGTGCGGGTCGTGACAACGCTCGTCCGCGCCCCCGCGTCGTCGTCAGCGTCCGCTCTCCCGTGCCTCCGCCGACGTCCGCATCCCTGGCTCCGACGATGAAAACTTGAGAGTTGAACATCCCAAAGTAAAATCAAAATTGTCCTGAGTAACAATTGTACCAAGCTGGACTGTCCTATAGTAACGACTATTCCCAAATAAATTTTGGAGTACCTTTAGAATTAGCCTTTGGAGTGCCTTTAAAATTAGCCTTAATGTTTGGTTTGATATAAATAGTATAATATATATATATATATATATATATATATATATATATATATATATATATATATATATATATATATATATATATATAAACGGGATATGAGCCATAGGCTCATACTCTTATATGAGCCATTCCATGTGGCTTCCATGTGGACCAATAAAAAATATAGTAACTTGAAAAAAAAATTAATTACATAGATAGAAATAAAAAATCCCATAAAGATTTGATAAATAATAACTTATCATATCTTTACCTAGGAACTTACCAAATATGTTTACCTAGGAATTTAAATCGATAGAAATAAAAGATCCCATAATGTTAATATTAAGATTAATGTTAATATTAATTTTAATGTTAATATTAATATTAATGTTAATATTATGTTAATATTAATTTTAAATTTAATGTTAATAATAATGTTAATATTAATGTTAATGTTAATGTTAATATTAATATTAATTTTAATATTAATTTTAATGTTAATGTTAATATTAATGTTAATATTATTGTTAATATTAATATTAATGTTAATTTTAATATTAATTTTAATTTTAATTTCAATGTTAATATTAATATTAATATTAATATTAATTTTAATGTTAATTTTAATTTTAATTTGGAGGGACAAATGGTATTATTCCTATTTAATTTTTTTTGGTAAGTTTCTAAACAAAAATATGGTAAGTTATTATTATCAAATATTTTATGAGATTCTTTTATTTCCATCTATTTAAATTTTCTGTTCCAAGTCACTATATTTTATTGGTCCACTGGAAGCCACGTGGGATGGCTCATTTAAGAGTATGAGCCTATGGCTCATATCCCGTTTTCCCTATATATATATATATATATATGGCTCATTTAAGAGTATGAGCCTATGGCTCATATCCCGTTTTCCCTATATATATATATATATATATATATATATATATATATATATATATATTATATATATATATATATATATATATATATATATATATATATATATTACATCAACTCTTTCTAACTATAATTTATTGAAAACTTTTGAGTGGCACCCCACTTGGATGGTCTATTTGTGCGATGCACCTCACATTGTTTGTAATATGTATACGTTATCCTACTTTGGATTTGCTATATGTATAAGTCATCCCACTTTGGACGTTTTTTCGTTATTTCTGACGGATGGACTATTCATTAAAAAAAATGGGACCAAAATAACCCTCCTTCCATTGTCTTCTTCCCTGACATCACAGCCCCCCCTTTTCCGACGTTCGCCCCCCCTCCCCTCCCACCTCGGCCCGCCCCCTCACTGACCTCGCCCCCTCCCCGACCTCGGCCCGCCACCTCCCCGATCACAGTCCCCCTTCCCCGATGTTTGACCCCCCCCCCTCCTGACCTCGGCCCGCCCCCTCCCCGACCTCGCCCCCCTCCGCCCCTCCCTGACCTCGCCCCCCTCCGCCCCCCCTCTCCGACCTCGCCCCCCACCCCCCCCCCCCCCCCCCCCCCCCCCCCCCCCCGCGCTCCCACCTGTTGCCGCCCTCCCCCGTCCAGCAGCGGGCGGCGGCCAGCAGCGGCGGGGGCAGAGGGGGGGGGGGGGGGGGGGGGGGAAGGCGGGGAGGAGGAAGAGAACATTTTCGTGTTTTTTTGTCTTTTTTAAGTGTCAAACACGGCTGACCGTCAAAATTGACGAAAAACGTCCAAAGCGGGACTACTTATACATATAACAAACAATGTGGGATGCACCGCACAAATAGACCATCCAAGTAAAATGCCACTCAAAATTTTTCTAATTTATTTTAATAAAAAAGGCCACAAACATCACTTATGGTAACAATAAATACGTCATCTACATCATCTCATCTACTATTTTTCTTGTTTACATATTCCTATTGAATCAATAGAAACAACGATCCTTTCAAGTCACAACCAAACAAGCAATTTGTATTTACGACAACAAGAGTTGGTTATCCATAAATACTTATGACCATTTACATGCAACCAATTAAGGTATTTGTAAAATCATTGGCTGTTGGGTTATCCATAATAAAAATTATATTCAGCATATGTTGCATATAATATTTTTTTATATATAAATAATGTTACAAATGTTGGAGAATACGCACAAGCGAAAGCGCGGACCGTGCTCAACAACGACACGGACCACAGCCTGCTATGGGCCAAGCAAAAACAAGCAAGATATTTGGTGGCCAGGTCCACCCAAACAAGTTCCAACTTTTATTTATTAAATATTACAATAATATGTCAAGTCTCTTGTCCCAAAAAAAAACTAAGAGCATCTCCAACCCTATTGTCTTGTTAAGTGTTGTGAGTCTTACGTGACTCCTATGTGGCATAGGCTACAAGACAATGTCTTATTTATGTGGCAAAATTATATCTCAAAAGATAATGAGATAGTAAAACTCTCTCCATAATACAAAAGTATTGAGGAGACAATAAAAAGTATTTTTTCCAACTTCCAAGACAACTCCTCCACTTCTTCAACTTTTTATAAATATTTATATTTATAATTGATGATGTGGAGACAAAGTCATTGTAAAGTGCATTGTCTAGATCTAGACAACCAACTTCACATTCTCCTTGCCATGTCATTGTCATGTCAACTTCATGTTTTAGAGCATCTCCAACCCTATTGTGACTTTGGAAAAAAGTTACTGCCACATAGAAATGACAAAATTTTATTCAAAAGTTCTTCTCCAATACAATTGTCAAGTCAATTGTGAAGCTTATGTGGCAAAAATTAAAGAAGACATTGTGAAGTTGATTGTCTTGTTCTAGACAATGTACTTGACAATGTCTTCTCTTCCATGTCATCAATTATGAATAAAAAATATTAGAAAAAAAGAAAGAAGATGAGTAGTTGTCTTAAAAGTTGCCTTGGAAGTTGGAAAAAATACTTTTTATTGTCTCCTCAATACTTTTGCATTGGAGAGAATTTTTCTATCTCATTGTCTTTTGAGATATAATTTTGCCACATAAATAAGACATTGTCTTGTAGCTCATGCCACATAGGAGCCACCTAAGACTCACAACACTTAACAAGACAATAGGGTTGGAGATGCTCTTATTCTACATTTGTATTGGAGAAATTTTTTTGGAATAAAAGTTTGTCATTTCTATGTGGCAACCATTTTTTCTAAACTCACAATAGGGTTGGAGATGCTCTAACCCCTTACACTTCTCAATAGAAAAGAAAGAAACACAATGGAGAAAAGTAGAAAGATAATGTAAGGTTCATTTCATGGTATCAGTACATTTAGGAATGTGTGTGCGTATGGTACTTTTTGTGTTTAATATCACTAGCATATATACACGTGTCTTGTACTTATTTTAACATTCGCTTAGTTAGTTTAGGAAAGCCAAAGGATAGTATTCGTAATTACTAAGTTATCATTATTAAAATTAATAAAACATTATAATTAGTATAGATATATAAGGATATTTTTGGAAAAAAAAATTTACGTTGAAGCCTAACTTTACATTATATAGTAGAATAGATAAGTGTTGGAGTTGTTCCTTATACTCATGGAGGCGTTCCTCCTTGAGAGCTAGAAAGATGTCTCATTGAAAAATATTTCAAGTGGGTATCTCAATAAATACCATACTTGGTGTTGAGAGATGTACATGGGGTGGTGCACAAATGGTGGGTGTCATGTGAGATGTTTTCATAGTAAGATTAAGTTAAACTCCTAAAAAAAACGTATACTTTTTGTCGCATTATTGGAAAATTTTCCTTTGGAGCGATTTGGACTCGGATTCGGATACAAAGTGGTGCTTTGATGGCTCACTTTGCACTTAGCACGTTTAACGGACTTTATTCGATCTCCGTTAACTAGACAGATACGAATTCGAAGTATCAAAAAAATATTCGTTCGGATATCAGATCAAACTTCAATATTATTAAAAAAAAAAAAAATCAGATACAGATACAGATATTGCTCTATCTATTTTGATAAGCATCCGTTGACAGATCTAGCTCGAAAGAGATGTATAGTAGAGGGAGATGAAGATGCATCATATTTCCAGAGAGGATCATTAATGAGACCTGGTAACCGGAGTTGGGTGAGTTTTAAAGTAAAAAAAAAAAAAAAAAAAAGGATGATCATTCTATGTACACGAATAAAAAATAGTGGATTGGTAAGCTACAGAATGTTCATGGATATATCCAACATTTAACATAGTTGGGGTCTAAGCTAATTTAAAAATGAATAATGCTATTTGTACTTTTAAATTGTACCTCCAAATCGTCTCTTCTTACGTGTCTGCTGACGTAATATATTGATGTGACAGCTGACATAGTAAATTTTAAAATTCAAATTCAAATTAACATTAAAATTAAAGTTAACATTAACATTAAAATTAATATTATCATTAATATTAACAATAATATTAATATTAACATTGAAATTAATATTAACATTAATTAATATTAATATTAACATTAATATTAACATTAATTAATATTAATATTAACATTAAATTAACATTAATTAATATTAACATTAAATTAATATGGACAAAATTGGGTAATTAATTTTTTTGGTTAAAATTTGTCATGTCATCGGTCATGTCAGATGACATGTAATATTATTTGACATGCCATGTCAGCTACCACATAAGAAAGAATATATTGGATGGACAATTTGGATGTACGAATAACATTACTCTTTAAAAATATGGAGCCCTATAAAATAGTGGGCGCATGGCCACCTCACCCCTCCCCGGAGAGTAGTTTCCGAGCTCATAATAATTCATGTTATAGCAAACTAAAAGGATGAAAAAAAATGGGGTCAATAATGCTAATTTTACTATCAAATTCTTATAACCCACTCACCCCCTGCTAACATAGTCCCACTTGGCCCCACCCGACTCCATCTACAACTAATGGAAACCGATAATGGTTGTAAGCCCTTATGGGCCGTTTGGTATGCGGATTATTTTTTTTATTCTCGAAAAATTTTAAGATGGGAAAACCATTCCCGTGTTTGGTTTATGTTATTAGAATTTATTTTCGGATATTAAAGATACCTGGATAAACTATTTGTCTATGAAGAATGGAAAAGCTATTCCCTAACAAATTGGTGGCTATATACATAAAAATTCATGCAGCGGGAGAGTTTTTTCCTAAAATTACGCAGAACAGGAGAAGATCTTAGGAATTATGAGAAAATGGATCTGGCGCCAATGACCTTGGCGCCAAACAAAAAAATTAAAAAAAATTGTTTGGCGCCAGTGATAGTGACGCCATATATATTTTATAAAAAATATAAAAACTCCTAACGCCAGTGACAGTGACGTCAGATAATTAAAAAAAGAAAAAAAAATTATTCGATGTCAGTTGAACTGGCGCCACATTTAAAAAAAACCTTGGCTCTAGTTTCTACTGGCGCCCAAAATTTATGAAATGTCCAAAAAAACGAAAAAGTTTTATAAAAAACCCAACGCACAATAACACTTCATCTTCTTCCATACGCTGCTCACTTTCGAATCTAGTTTTCTCCTCAAAAATCTTCAAAACTCGTCGAAAATTTTTCGGAAAGACCGAAACAAACGGCAAAAGTGCTAAACGAGGCCCAAACATCATTTTTTGCGATTCTAAATTTCGGAAGGCCGTCTAACGAATAAGCTGTTAATCTCAGGCTCCTCGAATACGCCTCATTTTGGACAAACCCGGGCCTCGTTCGACCTCCCAGTCAAAAGTTATGGCCCTTCAAAGTTTCAACTACCATAAAATGCAGGAGAATGGTCATTCTCCGTATTAGAACGCGAAAAATATTATTTCGCATGAGGGTGGCTATTCTCCGTGTTAGTAACACGGAGATGTCATTCTCCGTCTTAATTTACACGGAGAATAGTCATTCTCTGTGTTTAACACGAAAAATTCGTCTTAATTTACAACGGGGAATGACCATCTCCGTGCTAAATTACACGGAGAATGGTCATTCTCCGTCTTAATTTACACGGAGAATGGTCATTCTCCGTGTAATTAGCATGGAAAATGGTCATTACAGTGTTAAAACGCAAGAGAATGGCCATTCTCCGTGTTAAATAAACGAGAAAGGCCATTCTCCGTATAATTTAGCACGGAGAATGGTCATTTCAGTGTTAAAACGCAGGAGAATGGCCATTCTCCGTGTTAGAAATACGGAGAATGTCATTCTCCGTGTTAAATAAAACGGAAAATGACATTCTCTGTGTTAATTTACACGGAGAATGACATTCTCCGTGTTAATTTACACAGAGAATAGTCATTCCCAGTGTTAAAACGTAGGAGAAGACCATTCTCCGTGTAATTTAGTACGGAGAATGGCCATTCTCCGTGCTAAAACACGGAGAATGACATTCTCGTGTTAAATGACACGGAGAATGTCATTCTCCTACTAACACGGAGAATGCCATTCAAACACGAGAATGTCATTCTCCTTGTTAAAAATGCAGGAGAATGACTATTCTTCGGTGATATCGATGGAGAACAGTTGACAGAAACCTATTTTTTTTATTTTTTTTGTTTTGTGGAAAGAAATTTGACATGAATAAAGATTCAAGAGTTTTTATTTTTCTTTCAAAACGATGCTAACTCTTATGGAAAAGAAGAATAAGATCTTCTCTCCATAATTGACCTAATTGTCGAAGAAGAAGAAGAAGATGATGATGAGCGATGATCGGAGTTTGACTGAAAAAAAAAAGCATGGTGAAGTACGAACGATCTTTGCGATCTCTGCTGAAGATGAGAGCAATGGAATTCAGATCTCGTGAAGAAGAAGAAGAAGCGAGAATCGCAATCCAGATCTGAGTTTGTGCGGAGGGATAGTTATGGTATTAATTTTGTAAATACAGAACATCTAAAGGAAATCTTGGAATACTTAACGTGAAAATATATAATTCTGAACATTTCATAAAACTCATCATGCGGGTGAATTTTTCATAAAAATAAACTCTGAAATTGGATTTCTCAGCAATTTCCAGAAAAAAATTAGAGCTCATAAATTAGAGCGCCGGGTTATGAAAAGAAAATTTTGGTGAAACAGCTGGAGGTATTAAGCTAAGCATAAGCATTGTCTTCTCTCATAAATTAATCTCACATGGCAATTGCTTGCCGGCCGGGAACTTCATAATTATTAATTACTACTGCAAAGTGCTTACTTTCTTTGATTATCCATACCAATGTGTATGATTGATTGTAATAATGTAACAACAAAAATAACTAATAGCGTGCAATATAGTTGACTAGATTTGGTTGACTGAGCTCTATTTTTTTTTATTTTTTTTGCGCCAGTTCTACTTGAGCTAAGAATTAATTTTCTTTTAAATGTGACGTCAGTTCAACTGCCGTCGAACATTTGTTTTTTTAATTATTTGATGTCAGTGTGACTGGTGCCGAAATTTTTTATATTTTTAAAAAATATCTGGCGGCAGTGTCACTAGCACTAAATAAAAAAATTAAAAAAATTAGAGTGCGTACGCCGAGGCTGCAAACTACATGGTTGCTTCTTCTCAAGTACTTTTCGATAATAATTCCAAGCCCAAACCCAAGCCCAAGCCCGAGCTCAAGCCCAAGGTCAAGTTTGATTATTTCTGGTTTCTGCCATGATTGATTCTCACAATAGTATTGAAAAGTGAATATATTTTTTTACTTAGATAATTAATTAATAATAAATATTTTATTAAAAATTTCAATAGACAACAAATCTATCTACTGAAAAGATACGTCCTTTTCAAATATTGTTTCTACTCGTTACATTGTCTCTTTATCAATTATAAAAGGCTAAATTGCAACTTAATACCCTCAATTGTCACTGTTTTTTAACTTGATACCCTCAACTTTTATATGTACTAACTTAATATCCTATTTCAAGTTATATTTCTAATTTGATACCCAAATTTTTATTTATTCCTAAATTACCCTTCTCCCCTGCTGCTACTTCACCCACCCCCTCTCCTCCCCCGGCGACCACCCCCCCACCCGGCCCCGGCCCCGACGACCCACCATACCCGGCCCCGAGCTCGTGCTCCCGCTCGCTTGCACCCCCAAGCTCGTGCTCCTGCTCGCGTGCACCCCCGCGTGCTGCCCCGGACGGCCCCTCGCGCCGTCTCGCATCCGCTCGTGCGCTGCCCAGTGCGTCTGCTCGCCGCGCCCTCGAGCGTCCCCGCGCCACCGCCGTCTGCTCGCGCCCGCTGCAGTCCATGCGCCGTCTGCTTGCGCCATCTGCTCGCTCCCGTCCGCCGTCTGCTTCGTTTAGTTTCTGCGGTGTGAAGTGCAAGCAGGTTCGAAAAGTTTCTAATAACCAAAACTTTTCATGGATGTTTTAGTTTTTGCACTTAATCTGCATCTCGCATTCCTTTGAGAATGTACAGTACTGCTTTATTTTACTTTATTATATAACAGAAAGTATGAAATTTGCCAAACAAACATAATGCTGCAATATATAATATATCATGTCATCTTGTTAAGAAATTAACACACATATACTAGACAGTGTTGCTTGGACATAGCGACTGCTATATATGACATCCTTCACTTAGCCAAGTACAAAGAGTAAGCTTTCATGATTCCAAGGCTCGTTTCATGGTTCTTTTGCGTGATCAATGTGACAAGATGCAACTCGGACGGGCTAAACTCAAATTCGTTCGGATGAATTTGGGTTGGATTAAGATTGAAGATATTCGGATTCAGACTCAGGTTTAGGTTAAAATATTTAAACTCGATCAAAAATCGGATTGGGCTCGGATTCATGTTTCAGATTACCGGAAGAACCCAAAACCCGATATATATATATATATATATATATATATATATATATATATATATATATATATATATATATATATATATATATAAAGTTTAAATCCGAAAATTTTCACCCAAACTATTTAACTTCTTATCCTAAATCGTGTTTCAGTTTGTATTTTGTAATGATCAACACTTATTATTTGATTATGTGTGTAATATTACTTTTATTTAAAATTATTTCAATAGAGCGATAAATCCGATGGATCCGACTCAACCCGAGTTCAACCCGAGCCAAATCCGATTCTCTGGACTTGATCTTGGGCTTCATATGTTGAACTCGAGGTAAGTCGGACTTGGGCTCGAACTAGGCTTATGATTTATCGGGTTGACCTCAAACCTGATCCAACCCGTCCGAGTTGCACTCCTACAATGTGATCATGCCTTTGTGGTGTGGTGAAGTATGTGGTTCACTCCTGCATGGATGGCTTGCAGCTGTGTTTGTACCACATGCATGCATCATGTTGTGGCAAGATCACTTACAAACTAAAGATTAGTATAGAAGAATGCTTCATGCAAGAAGGGATTTCATGCCAGTCTTATCTTGCTTGGAGGACCCTTCAACAAGAAATATGTAGAATCATATCGATCGAATTGGGAATTTTTTTATAGGCTAATTTGCAACTAAATACCTTCAACTTTCCTTAATATGTAAATTGTTATTATTAACAAGTTGTTAAGCTATTATACTTAACAACTAAATATCTTAGGCCAAATCTTAGTGGCTCTTGTTGCGAGCGGAGGTAGGCATAAAAGTCAGTGGATCGCGAGAGTGTATTATTTCTTCCATTTGTATTGAAAGTTTGAGGGCAGTGGACAAAAAGCATACAATAAATTGTGAACAAAAAGTTTTCGAACGCTACGTCGATACCATAAAAAAACCCAAAAAATACAACTAAATATTCTAAAACTGTTTCCGATATGCAATTTTGGTAATTACACACCGATAATAATGATACCCATCTCATTTTCACATTTCTCAATGATCATCCTTACCAACATAGATAGGGTAGTAACTTGCAAATGGGGTTCAGTATTGAGTTGTTAACTATACAAACTAAAGTTTAAGGTATTTAGGAGCAAACTTGGCATATTTCTAATATATACGAATTAGGCAAGAGGAGAATTTGTGTGATGGAGTAGATTCCTTGGAAGGATTAGGCAGATGAGGCCTGGATGGCTAGCATCAATTCTTTCAGTAGAACCAATTTGTTTTTTTTTCCTTCAATTTGAAAGAATATGCTATTTATGGATGTATAATTGAGTACATATAAAACCATTTGAGAAAGCAAGGGCCCAATTGAAAGAAACTTGGCACTGGAGAACATCGCTGGAAAGCCCAGACAGGCTTTAAGATTAGTTATCGGAATCATCTTTCTTTCGTGTCACAAATATAAGACACTAGGGTCCGTTTGGTAAATCGTATTTGGAGTTAAATTTTAGGATTTTATGGATTTGGAGCCAAATTTTTGAAATTCTATGTTTGGTTGGAGATGGATTTGCATATGGAAAGTATGACCAAATCAAAATTTTCGATTTGGAAGAAAGATGTTGGATTTGGAAAGAAAAATTAGTTATTTTTTAATAATTTTGTTAAAATATTTAATTTATAGTTTATTCAAAATTAACTAATAGTTAGTTATCATAATTATAATCTAAGTTAATAATTTATTAATTAATAATTTTATTATATAATAATTTATTATAATATTAATTAATAATTCATTCATTACTATTTTATTATAATCTTAATTAATAATATTTTAATCACAATTATAATCATATTTAATAATTTATAATTTAATAATTAATATATTATAATAGTTTAATTAATAATTTATTAATCATCATTATATTAATTTATAGTTACTATTTTTTAAAATATTTAGTTTATAGTTAATTAAAAATTAGCTAACAGTTAATTAAAAATTAGTCATTATTATTATTATTTTAAAAATTTTATAACTTAAAATTAGTTATTATTTTAATAAAAAATAACTAATAGTCAGTTATCATAAATTATCATCGAAATTAATAATTTACTTTTTAATAATTTAATAATTCATATATTTTTAAAATTTTAATTAATAATTTATTATTCGTCATTATAATCATAATTATATCTTAATTAATAATTTATTAATCATAACTATTATCATAATTATAATAATAATTTAATTTAATCATAACTATAACTATAATTATAATAGCTAATTAATAATTTATTTATTTATTTATTTATTATAATAATAATAATTTAATTATTAATCATTACTATAATTATAATTATAATAGCTAATTAATAATTTATTAATCGTCATTATAATTATTATTATAACTTAATTAATAATTTATTTATTAATTAATTATAATAATAATTTAATTATTAATCATAACTATAATTATAATTATAATAGCTAATTAATAATTTACCAAATCTTATGTTTGGTTGGAGTTGAATTTGAATTTGGATTAGAATTTTGAATTTCTAAATCTAAATTCAAATATAAATTTATTTTACCAAACAAGTCCTAACAGGATGAACTTTAAAAGCGTACTATGAAATCTAATTAGGCAGTGCAATCAATGATATATATATTAAAAATCCTTCTCACTACGTTAACACTACGATTCATAGGTTATCCATACATCCATATATACATAATTTAGTACATCTACATAAGTAGAATATGCTTCTAATTCTACGGGTCCAACTTTCAAAATGGGACCTTGTACATTATATAATTTTAAAGGAATTACAAAAAAAATATATAACAAAAAAAATATTGTTACGAGTTATTTTATATTAAAGATACCCTATGGTTCATAGTAGTTCTATTTTAGGTATATTCATATTGTTGTCCCTTTAATCTTTGAGTTCTGTATCGTGGCCATGGATGAGGACCGTCCCTGATTGGCGTAGAGTGGTGGATTCTCGGAGTTTAAAAAGCTACTAGAGTTCAGACTCATAAATTAATACTTTTTTTTATGTTAATTTCTGTTAGTTTGTTTTCTTTTGGGACTCATTATAAAGTTACGCAAATTCTATTGGCATCTCAAGTTTTACTTGAGGGCAACCCAATTCTTTTTAAATTTATTTACAAGTTTGTCATTCCAAATTTTTACTTGAGGACAACCCACATATTTGAATTTGGACTGTCAATATTATTGCAGTCCTACTTTATGTTAGGACCGTCAAATGCCAACTTTTTAGACACTCCTACTTTATATTAGGACTGTCAACGAACTGGCAATCCTAAAGGATTGGACAGTCTAAAGTAAAATTGAGACTGTCCTAAGTAAAAATTACACAAAGTTGGCAGTCCTAAAGAAGGGTTGGGCAGCCCAAAGTAAAATTAGGACTGTCCTAAGTAAAAATTATACCAAGTTGAGTTATCTGAAATAAGAGTTGTTCTGAAATAAAATATGAAATGTCTATAGAATTTTCTTAAAGTTAATGTGATCATTCCATACTTTTTAGAAAAAAAGAATTCACTGGATATATGACCATTCACACTGGACAAAGTGTATAATTGGCTCAAAGGGTTAATGGATTGAGACATGAAGACCTACATTAACTAGTCTTTGGATTTGAATCTCCCTAGTTGAGCGCAACCAAAAATATATGCAAGTCACGTTACTTGAGGTTCATCAATTCACAAGCATATTCTTGTTAACTTAATTTGTCCCTAGCGTATGTAAACACAGTTCAGTTGTTGGTTGCACTTGCCATTTTCTATTGTACCAAAACAAAAGACATTGTTCTTGAATATTGTCAACAATGTATGGATTGTATCCGCACATGTATATATTTCCTTCTTTTCAATCACATGCTCTCCAACAAGCCATGGTGCTGTTAACCTAACATCAATAAAATTCTCAATTATGGACTTAGGCAAATTATGCTCATTGGAGGCACAATTTTAAAGCATTTGCTTAACTTTTCTTCTGGCATCAATCAAACATGAGAGGGAGAGAGCTTCCTTTTGTTCACTTAAAAGAACATGTATATTAATTACATTAATATTGATAATTAATTAATCATGATCTAAGAATATTCTTGTATGTGCTTTGAATTTATTACATGATTGTGGCAAAAAAAAAATCCTAGAGTAACTCATGTGTTACTAATTTTTAAAACTAGTCGTCATTGAATTAAATACATCTCATCCTTTGATTTTTATTTTTTTTGACAGTCTAAACATAAAAATTAAGGAACCATATTGTGAGTTCTTATTTTGAGTTTATGTAGTCGAACTGGTTGTGGCAAAGAAAACGCGAAGTAATAGAAGAAAAAAAAATGCCAAATTTAATCATGATATAAGAATATTCTTGTTCTGTTAATAGCGTCTAACAGAACAAGCTACGCCTCATAAACTGAGCTAAGTGCTTCCTTTCTTCAGGAATGTTCTTCTAGATATTATCTAATTGATTTCATTACATTATCATGCTTACAAAATTTTGTTCAATAATGTTATCTAACCTAATTAGCATGTAGTCTTCAATGCCTAGAATGGTCAGATTCGATGTCTCGAGCATATCTCGTTGTCTATTTGTGCTCATAGGCTGCTCCTTTTTTTTACTTTTATTTTGGTCTCGGGTTGTGATGATTAGAACTTCGTCATGCTTTATGTAAAACCTAATTTCATCTCTACAAATTGGAGCTAATAAAAGATTTTTTTTTTAGACTTTGAGTCTCAAATAAGTTGTAAAATTTGTATTTGGGGCTCCATAATCGACCTAATTAGTATTTGGATATTGGACCAACGGTGACTCAATTGACTGGACTATGCTGTTGTAAGAATTCTTGTATCTACCTCATGGCAGATGTCCACACCTACTTATAATTTAATATCTTCGGTAGTGTACTAGAGTGACTCTTCATCATTTGTTTACATGAATGATGAGTCAACCGTTGGTCAAAGATCAAATACTAATTAGATCAATTATGAAAATCCAAATACAATTTTTACAACTTGTTTGAGACCTAAAGTCTAAAAATTTTCTAATAAAAAAGACTTAAAAGGGCAATAAAACCATAGACCTTCATTGAATAATTGTCTTCTTCTTCTTTTTTTTTTTCAGAGTAAGGGTTTGTTTCTCCAGCATATTTACATTCTGGAATACACTAGGGGGGAGAGAGAGAGAGAGAGAGAGAGAGAGAGCAAATAGCTGTTGATCAATAAGGAAAGGGAAAAGGTATTTTGCTCGCAGGTGGGCTGGCCCGTCCGTCTGCGTGGCCGAATCCCATTGGCCTCCCCTATAGGTATGAGTCCCATGCCGTTTAACCTGTCAATGGGGTGGCGCCACGTGGCGGACGGGCTGGCCCGCGGGCGGGAAAGCTAGCAGCCCTCATAAGAAAATCTATACATGTTTGATTGTTCAAAAATACTATTTGGCTCCCAAAATATTTGGATGATGTCATCTCCCATTATGTAGCATACATGGTTGTTTACATGACAGCTGACATGCCAAAATTTAACATTAAAATTAAAATTAATACTAAATTAACATGATAATTAACATTAACATTAAAATTAACCTTAACATTAAAATTAAAATTAATATTAATATTAATATCAATATTAAAATTAAAATTAATATTAACGTTAAATTTTTTTGGGTAATTAATTTTTTGGGTTAAAATTTGTTATGTCAGCTGTTATGTTAGATGTCACATAATGAAAGATAGTATCACCCAAATATTTTGATAACCAAATAGCATAATTGTTGATCGTTCATGAACGATGTACGTATAGTTATGTATATTTCGTGGTCGCATGTCGATTTTCTACTGGATGCGATTGATTCTACCATCTTGATCTCCCTTCTGGACTCCGCGAGCGACAACACAAATTAAGCTAACTCCAATGGAAAGATAGAGGCCATATCCCCATCCCCATGAAAGAAGGTTTGGAGCAATTTGTAATTGAATATGTTATCTCGAGAGAGGTGGGAGGTTCGGTGGATGTCATCAAGGCAAAAACTCCACAAGTTAACTGAACTTCACACGAAGAGTTGGTTTCGTAAGGATGTCAAGGTTTTTGAATTCTTGAAAGGCACGACGCTCAATTTTGTTTTCTAGCTGGCTTTTGGAAAATATTTAGAGATCCTATCCATCATTAGCCAAATTCAGAGGGAGGCAGGATAGATCGTGCTGACGTGACGATCTCGTACAGTTGGACTGATGCTAGCGAAGGGTGACTGGAGCCAATAAGAGAGCCACTGACGTGACTCAGGTTCGCTACACATTTTAGTTATAAGAAACCAACGTGACCACGAAGGGGAAAAATAACAAATATTGTCCATATATGTTATTATTTAATTTAATTATAGATCATAATCAATTAAATAATTCTCTTTTATTAAATTTGACTAATTTTAAATTAACATTATCTTGGATTAAGAATTCTTGCATAGGAACAAAATGGAATGCTACTATCCAATAAATATCCAATTTTTGTTCTAATCCAATATATCTAACAATATAGATTTCAAACATTTAAGCAACTTTTAATTAACATTATTTTGGATTGATTTTAACTTAGAAATTAAACTGGATTTGATTTATAATATTATAAACTAGATTAGATTGGTTTTAGTTTTAAATATGAAAAATTAGATTAGTTTGGATTTAATCTCATTCAAAATGTTAGGATATTAATCCCTACTTTGACCATAAATGAATACATGATATTTTTATCCCTACATATAAAGTAATAAAGTGTTATACTTTATATTTATATATATATATATATATATATATATATATATATATATATATATATATATATATATATATATATATATATATATACACACACACACCATGCAGAACAATTTCGTTCACTTTAATGGACTCCTCCATATGTTTCAAATGAATCTTTCTAATAAGAAGAAAAATATAGATTTGATGCTCTTAAAAAAGTAAAGAATCTTTTCAATAAAAAGTAAAAGATATATTTTATTCTATTATAATAAAGTAATTATATCTTTTAATTATAGCTTATACATCTCCAACTTACTGTATACTATATTAAAAATATTTTTAAAAACATTTTCAACTCTCTTACTGTATACTATATAGTTCCGCTCTAATAGGCTTGCTAGCTGAACCAGTTAATAATACTCACGCACTAAATGCATCGGTCACTCGTAAGGCCATCACCTCAGTACTGTACATGTACCCTAAGTATGAATCCACATCGGCTCGTAGAGTCCCAAATCTAGATCCATTGTTATTGTAATGCATCAAGCAAACAATTGGCATGCCATGCCAATGTTACTGACCATTTACCATGACTGTGGTGGAATCAGGAATGTACTGACATATAACAGGCAAGAATCACATATCGTAAAGAGTCGAACCTCAGTGCACTCATATAATAGCATCTCAGTACACACTTAGGTTGTACCTCGGTACACACTTAGAATAGTACCAGCACGTATACAGGTAATCAAGCCAAGAACATGGTCAAGTCAGGAACATAGTCAAGTCAAATAAATCACATGGACATGTCTGGGCACATAGGTCACTTGGGCGCATAAGTCACATAGTTTAAAGTTTCCATGACACACTAAGGTTTGGGAAAGAAATCAATTCATTTAGAAAAAATAGCAAAGACCACTAAAATATAAATCCAGCCAAACAGATGCATGGGGTCTCTAGCACATAAAACAGTCATGCGTATGACAAAACTGCGCATGGCAAAACTGCACATGGTAAGACTCCGCATGGCAAAACTGCACATGGATAAGACTGAGCATGGCAAGACTGCGCATGGTAAGACTGCACATGGGCAAGACTGCGCATGGCAAGACTGCACATGGGCAAGACTACGCATGGAAAAACTACGCATGATAAAACTGCGCATGGCAACACTGCGCATGGACAAGACTGTGCATGACAAGACTGTGTATGGCAAAACTGCGCATGGGCAAGACTGCGCATTGGCAAGACTTGTAACACCCAGTTTCTGAAATGAGGGTAATTTTGAAATTTTGTAATTATAATTATAATTTATTTGTATTTATATCACATTATAATTTTTGGTGATTTTTGATCAATTTAAAACTATTTTTTTTAAGTCATGGATTGTGATTTTTACTTTGACTAGTTGAGACCTTGTAGACTAGCCTAGAAGCTAACCCTAGCTACGGTAACCCTAGTCTAACTTAAGTTAGCCCATTCTAATCACTTAGGATTTAGTTTTGAAATAGGAAATCAAGTTTAAGTGAAATGATGACTTATGGTTTAATGCAATGATTTGTGATTTTCATTAAATGACTTATGACTTAAGCCCATGGCCCATAACTAGAAGTCCTAACCCTAACCAAACCCTAAGTGACCAGCCACATAGGGATCTCCATCCTATATAAACACTTATTCATTAGTTCTTGCCTCTTTTATATCATTTCAACACATAGGAAAGGAAAGGTTTGTCCATTCTTCTCCAATCCATAGATTTCTTATTTTAAATCCTTTTTAACTCTAGTTTCTTGCAATAGAGCCTAATACCCTTCTATTTCCTATTTATGGAGAGTAATTCCAGATTTTGAGCAATTTGGGGATCCGAGCTAGCAAGGAGGAACACTTCATTTTGGGGCTTTTTCTAGCTATTTGCATCTATAGGTAAAACCCCTTAAATTGCATTAATATTTTGTTTTTTTTGCATTTAGGGCTAGATCTAGGAGTCCCCTAGCTGTCCCTGAAGTTTGGGTCAATTTCGTGTCCGTTTGGTGTCCGTATCGGACACGTGTCATAAATGTTGTGTAGGTGTTTGATTAAATGCCTCTTAGGAATTTATTTTCGATTTTTGTAAATCAAATTACATGAATTTGTAGATCTAAATATGTACATTAATTTTTGTGAAGAGTGTTTTGTGTTTTGGTGTCTTGTTGTGTCGAATTTTCGTGTTGGACACGCACGCACTGGACACGTGCACTGTCCTGCATTACGGGCTAAATTTCTCACTGTGTAGGACACGTGGACACGCCATTTTTGGCGAGGATGATGGGGCATAGACTGACATCATCCTCCAAAAAGATGGGACCATATGGTGCAGTGTGCGAGGAGAAATCCTCCCCGCACTGGTCGTACTGGCCGCGCGCGCGCACTGTACACGTGAGTAAATCCTTCACTGACACGCACTTTTAATTCGGACACGGGGATACGCCGACACGATGCAGGGTGCTAGACCCCTAGCCCTACTATGGGCAAACCCACATGCATGATCACGAGACACGGGTCGCCCTGTGTCGTGTCCTAGGGCGACCCACACGCACGCACGAGGAGTGCTGTGCACTGTTTTCTGGTAATTGACTTTTTCTCCTTTGGACATGCTCGTGTCCGGTTTTCTGGACACGAATGATTCCCTTGACACCTTTACATTATGCCTTACCTCTACTCCATGTTTAATTGGTGTTTTCGAGTTCAAATTAGGAGTTTCTGATACTTTCTGATACAAGCATGTTCGAACTGAAGTATTGGTTTGTGTGTGTTTAAATTGAATGTTAGATTGATAGTGTTAAACATGTGTTTAAGTCTGCATTCATGTTTATATATATGAGATACTTGGGACTTGGTTTTTGTAAATTTACTTGTGAGTACGAGATATTAGACAATGTGGATATTGTCATGATCTAAATTCTTCAGAGTTTAAATGTTCTTAAACTGTAAATTAATGATAACTAATCTTTAAATTTGTTAATTAGATATGATATATATACATGTTATAAGTTGAATACATGAGGGTTGGGTTGGGTCTAAATTGTTAGGATTCATGGTTATGTAAAACTGGATTTCGAAATTGCTTGGGATTTCATGGATTGAACTGTTTCCTGCATCCCCCTTGTATCAGTCCTAATATTTGGTAATTCCCTGTTTTAAACTATTTTCTTGGTAAGAATTTACATGTTTAAACTCATTTACATGTGTATTAGATTACCTGAATAATGGGTTAAGTTTTGTGTTTGAGGAATGGAACTTCGATTTGATTTTGGATGTGTAACTGTCATTGTTTTCCTGAAACTGGTTTGGGTCAGGGGCTTGTCAAAACTGAGATGAAATCTGAATATGTTCACTCACTTCATCTGTGCAGACACCTTGAACTGTCAACACACGACACTGATTTAATTCACTACACTCACATTGCCACACACACATTCATATGCATACACACACACACTCTAAAACCTGTCACTTGGTTTGGGTGGATTGAATGTTAGGAATCTGTGATCAATCTCTTTTACAGTCCCTTGATTTACCTGGCAGCAGTATAGTGGCATGTGGTGCTTGGCCTTGGTTTGGTATTACCTTGCCTTGACATGGCATAGGAGAGTCAACATCCTTCATTAGTTAGATTATGAAGTTGTTCAGCCCTATATTAGGATGTCAGTCCTGTGTGTCCTGTCTACAGTCAATTTTTCATGTACCAGCCCATACATTTGTATATTTTTTCCACTAGATACTGTAGGTAACTTCCATACCCTGTCAACTCTTCATTTTGTGTAGTCCACAACTGTATCTAATTCAGACCCCTGCACCTTCATCTTCATATCATGCATTCCATATCAGTCTTGAGGGGTATGGGATGTCCTAGTATAGGATATGATTGTTAGACACCATTGATGGTTCACTGATATATATAAATGATGAATGATCAATGATACTAAACCTGAAACTAAGTTTTGGGGTTGTATGAGACTGAAATTGGGTTATATATACAGGTAATGTCACGACCCGCACCCTAGAGTTAGGGCACGAGAACGTAACAACGCCCAGCCTACGCCGCAGTGTCGACGGTAGAACGATGTCCTAGGTCTCAATGTATCTAACAGTATAAGACTAAACAGTTTATACTCCCCGAATGGGGGTGACATAGCAGAATGTAAACTCAATCACATCTAAGGTAGAGCATAAAGGAAGATAGATAAAACATGAAATCGAAAAGAGATACAACAGATAGAAGTCTAAGTGTCTAAGATACAAACTCAGAATACATCTCAAAACTCAAATACAGTAATCCATAAATACAACTCAAGATGACTGAAAATAAACTATAAGCAAAAACCCTAGCTATCTATGCAACCTCTACTGTCTCCTCTAGGCTAGCAGGCAACCTCCAGGCTATCTGTAAAATTTATCAACGGGTCCAGTCAGGACTGGAGCGAGCACAGTACATCTCAACAGATCATAGCAGGTTAGAAAATATAATCATGCAGTAAAGTAAGATACAGGATCTGAAGAAAATACAGTATGTAAACAGAGAAAGAGAACTGTAATAGAAATATCTACTATACATAGAGAACTAACAGTGACTAGTGAGTCAGAGTAAAATATAAACATGTGAATGGCATAGGAGATTCATGACTACAGCTAAGAGAGTGATTCATGACTACAGCTACTTGGATAATATTCACATGTCTATTTCTACTCTCCCATCCCCAATCAATACACAAGGATCTGTTCAAGTTATGTTAAGATTCGTGAAACTTCACATGGCTCATAAAATGAGTGATACGTGAAGGTGATTCATGATGGCTCTGTGAACATGAGAGTACATGTGTCACAAGCGATTCGTGAATCAGAGGAAGCATAGAGATACGTGATGATTCGTGAAACGCACAAAACATGCAGTATCCGATGCTCCCGAGGGGGATAACATCTCATGAAAAGATCCAAATAGTACCAATCCGTGTGACCAACGTGACAGTATCAAGTAAAGTAATTTAAAGCAGGAAAATAATTCTAAACAGGATATGAAATGATCAGCGAATGTACTCGCCTGATATCTGAATGTCCAAGGTAAAGATACTGTCCGAGGAGAGGTGTCTGGCTCCTAATTAGAACAACACAAGTCACAACATGTCCAGAAGGGTAATATAAAGCACTACAATACATTCTACATAAATCTAGGTCAAACTAGGCCAAAGTCAACCCTTGGTCAACTCTGGTCAACTGCACTAGTCAAACTAGGTCAAACTAGGTCATGTCCTAACCCAGTAAGTCTTACTAGGCCTAACCAAGACTATCCTAGCAAGCACACATCAATACAAGGCTATACAAGCCAACATACACCCAACTCTATATAGCAAGCAATTATTCAATACTCAAATAGGCAAGAATTCACATTGGATATACACTAGGTAATCTATTACTTTAAGCTATATATGTCTACACATATATACACATGCATATATTGGTATTCAACATTAGGTCTATAATCATGGCATTTCAAATGGTTATATAAACTTATATATTACAACACAATATGCTAACATATATATAATATACATACATAGCTAAGTTAACTATATTCATAAATACTTATTTAAGAGGCTATGTGTGTGTATGTGAACATGGCAAAGGGGCAAGTGAGGGTTAAATGGGCATACATAGTGTATACATATCAAAGAGTGTCAAAGTGTAAGTGAACAATGTGTCAAGTGTGATAGTGTCAACATAGTGTAAGGGGGTACATGAGGTAATATAGGATTTGTGTTAACATAGAACATTATATCTTATTAACTTGTATATTGCATACATTACATCTATTATTATATTACATTCATGCTTGCATTCATTCATCATTCATTTATTCTCTTGCACCACTATATGCACCATACATTACATATTATGGAACCTACATATTCATTACAAGCCATACTTATACATGCTTACATTAGATAGGATACTTACACCTCATACATCATTTATTTAACCATTTACTCATGCTTGCATTCTTTATTTAATTACATAATATATATACATTAACATGGGTTAAAATCAAATAGAACATTATATTACACACAAGGGTGCACAAAATGCATATACCGAATAGTAACTCCTACTAATAATCAATACTGTACTATTTCAGCATGAATTAAAATTTAGGATTAAAGTATGTTATAGATCTATGTGTTAGCTTTTCGAAACTTCAAACGGATCGCATTTTCGTTTCCGGAAACTCCCGGAATCGCGAAAACACCGAGAACGCGTTTGTCTTTCGTACAGCTGACACTCAAATAATTCTCTAGAAAGTTACAGAAAGAATTAGGCCTATTAATACATGTTTTTGGAAAGCTAACTTTAATACGCTTCTTTTAAAAAAAACGGGAGATTAAACCGAGCTTTGTGCTAGAAGTTATGACATTTCTAAGTTATGGCTGAAATTAAAAACGTGGATAAAAATCATGACGGATTTAGGTAGTTTGAGACAAAAGAACACAAGTATATAACATAATATATCAAGAACTCACTCTCTACACTAATATATATATATGAGACACTATAGAACACATCTCCAATACAAAAATATGAGATTAAACATGTAATAATTCATTCATACATAACAACAACACATAGTGTCCAAATTTGGGATTTTCCCACATGGACACAACCACAACACAAAGGACACTCCTATGACCTCCAAATGGACACGAAATGGACACAAATGGAGATACAACCATGGGAGTCATTCCTATGGATTCAAAATAGACCTATATGCATGAAGAAATGAAAAGGAGAAGGGATTTATACCTCCCGGTAGATCGAATCGAAGAAAAGCCTTTCCGGAGCGACACTGACACGTAGAGATTCCAAAAGGACACGAACGAGCTCCGAATTCTCCCAAACTTGGGTAGCTTCCTCCATGGCTAGAATGGAGAAGGAAAGAAGAAGATTTGGTGGTAAAATGGAAGGATTTGGTGGAGAAATTGCTAGGAATTGCTCTCTAGGAATTTGGAGAAGAACAAGAGAGAGGGTGTATGAGAATAATGAAATAAACTTGAGTTTATCCTCTCCCAAACTGGCTGGCCATATAGGGATATTTGTCCTATTATGGTAAGGTCCAAAATGCCTCCACTAACCTATTCTATGAGTATTAGGAAAGGGCTAATTGGTTGGGGCTAAATTAGTCATTCTAAAGTCTCTAATCACACTAACATTATCCATAATAATTAATCTAACATCTAACTAAAATATTTCTATCATGTGGACTAAAATTAATATCATGTGGGCCATACCTAACTAGTGTGTGGGTCCCACTTGAGTCAAACTACCCCCGGGTCCCTGTTTCAAGTCGGATTGAGTTGAAATTCGAACCCGACTCAAATAACCCCAAAACAATATCATAAATAATAAAATAATATCAAAATAATTCAAAGAGGTCAAATGCAAAAAATATTCTTAGGCCAAAAATGATATTAAAATATCATAATCACATGGTTAGGCTCTAGGTCAAACAGTCTCTAAGGTTTCACTACCAAAACGTCAAAACCACAAGTCATTGATTTAAATAATTTTAAAATAATTTAAAATTACCAAAAATCATATCATGAATTAAATATCATTATTAAAATAATTATAAATACGAAATTTCAAAATTACCCTCATTTGGGAAACTGGGTGCTACAACTCTACCCACCTTAGAAAAATTTCGTCCTCGAAATTTAAGATCGATAGTACTCCTTCTAGAGCCTCTAACCTACCCAATATCTAAGGTAACACTTCCTAACACTGGAATAATAAACGAACATCTAAAAAGTGTCAATCTAGGAATACCTCCAATACTGCTCTGCTGTACGGCGGTAATGGAACTTCAATAGAATATGGACTGGAACCTATATCCAAGGGACTGGACCTATTTTAAAGTGGTCTTAACTAAGGATGAAAAGGAACTGATCATAGGCTATAGGTATGCTCAAACTATTATCTTCCTATTAACCATCTATTAATACATTCTATTACCATAGGAACGATGCATTACTAAGACATATAGGCCCCTATCTCTCATAACACATTTATACTCACCAAAAGACTAGTACATCCTATCAAGGCTGATACTATATCTCTCCTAAATCTCCTAAGCTACATGTTTATAGACACACATCCCCACATCAAGGACTAACCCATATATATCTACAACTGATACTAATGGAGTGACGTCCCTATTTCCCAACAATCAAGGTCTAAATTTTTTTATCTAAATCATGCAATTTGAAGGAATAGTATACAAGGTCAGGGCATACCGTAGCAGTTGGAAGTCTCACCTAGGTACACTAATCATTCTAGGTCAAAACAGTACTATGGTATCAACACACAAACAATCTAGGATGTCCTAATTGGGAAGGTAAGGGAACAACAATCATCAAGGTTGTATGGCTGTCTACCATCCTATATAAAAATTGGTCATTAACAAGCAACTAAGAAATTATTAAAAGGTTACTATTCCATAAAATGGCAAAAATTGAAAATTTAGGCACAACAAATCACAAATAGATTTTTGTCTTGACACGATCTAAGTTGATCAATTTCGGAATAAAACGAGACTTGGGCAAGAAGAAAAATCAATGAAATCAAAGTATGAGCACGAGCATCCAATGATGGAGGTTCAGGTCATGATTAAATTTAATTCGACTGAGTACGAATACGAGGTTCATAGGCGATGAAAAGATTTCAAGGAGAATTGTCAAGGCTGTCGCGAATGAGACTCTAGGGTCAAGTTTAACTATGTCTCCATTCTCGTAGATTGATACATGAAAAAGTGAACCAAAGTGCAATAGGTTGATCAGACCATCATGTACCGGTTCTGATTAGACAATATGTTAGTGGGTGGCCACCCAATAAAATATGTCATGACCAAGCTCGAAAATAGATAAGCTTGCAAAACTAAGGCTAATTTAGCAGCACAAGATATAAGGGTGGTAATGATGAAAGGAATTACATAGTCCAAGTTTCTTAACCAACGGGTCAAGTAATCAGATGAGGTACAAGGTTAAGCATCTAAGATGTGAAACCCAGTTTTTCGTAGATTAATTAGATAGAATTTCTGTGTTAATAATAAAACTTTTTCAAAATTATTATTATTAAATATTATTATTAATTTTGGGTGAAAAGAATGATTTCGAAAATAATTTATAACATGGCTTTTGTTTTCGACCCAGACCCGAGTTCGTGCCTGAACCCAAATCCCATTTTCCTAACTCTATTCTTGACTTGGTTCATACTTTAAAAAAAAAAAATAATGCTCGGTTGAGCTGGTCCAAATTGGACCAGCATACCCATTCTCCCAACTCCTATTCTCTCTCCCTTAGTTTTCTCTCCACCACTCAGAACCTACCCACTCTCCAGTTTTAACCCCATCTTCCCACGTTCTCTCAACTCACCAGAACAAAACTCTCAACCACTCTCTCTCTCTCTCTCACCTTTCTCATTCTCCCTGTGGAGAAACAAAACTCTCAACAGCTCACAGATCTCTCCCTCTCTCTCTCTGTTCTCTCGAAGGGTTCCCCTAGCCCTAACCCCCTTTCCCCGAGCTCGCGCCGCTCCTCCGCGCGACCTCCCCGACCGGCTCCCCCGCCGCAGCCAGCCCGGCGCCCCGCCGGCAGAACCCCGACCCGCTGCGCTGTCCGCGCCCCCGCCGCGTCAGCGAGCCCGGCGGATCTCCCCCGCCGCTGTCGTCTGCCGCCCTCCAGCGCTCCGGCGGAGTTTCCCCGCTGATTTCCGCGTTTCTTTGTTGTCCCCGCCGGCGATCCCGCTGTCCGTGGACTCTCCCGCTGTTCGGGAACTTCGACCTGCTGCCGACTTAGTTCGGATTTCTTTCCCGAGATTTTTCCCGCGGCTCCCCGCCAACGGAATCTGGTAATTTTTGGATAATCACAGTAGTTCGTCCCTCCCCGTAGAGTCGATGATGAAATCGGTCCCCGGATTCCCTTCGGAAAATCCGGTTAGCTGCGTTATATTTTCGTTAGCTGCGTTAGTTTGTTTTCCTGTGTTTTACTTGCTGGGTTGGCGTGAATTGGTTGATTTTGGATTCCCGGACTTTTCGGGAATTATTCGGTGGAATTGAAAATTATGTCTGTGGTGTTGGAATTATTTTTGGTGGATATTCTGTGGACTATTTTGGGTTGTAAAATATTTGCAGGAGTTTGTTGGCGCACTTCCCAGTTTTGGGTTTGTCCCGAAATAGAGGGAGTGCTGCTCAAATTTTTACAAAAACTATATTTTATTGATTTCAAAATGGGCTTTCGAAAATGAATTTCTAAAACCGATTTTTGGGCGACGACCGTACCGGGGCCCCGGCGAAATACAAACGCACCGGTCCGACCGGACGTTGAGGCATAAGCCGAATTTTGAGGAAATAGACCGAGTCTGAGACTCTCAGTTTCATTTTTAATTATTTTATTTTTAGGCTAATTATTATAGTCATTTAAATTCTGCACTTTAATTATTTAATTTTAGTCATTTTTCTTATTTAATGTAAAAAAGAAATTTGTACAGGGCATAAGCCCACCCTAGGACCATTAGCTGTGCCACTGTATTGTGTAGAGTAGTTTATTTTATTTTTCTTTTCTGGTGGATGTGATTTGGGTGGTTTTTGGTTAGTCGCATAAATCGTAGTTTAGAACGTAATTTACTGGTTAATTACGAGTTTAGTTTAAAATGAATAAAATATTATTTACTCACGATTTATCACCAAAAGAAATTGTATTTTTATAAATATATTACAAAGCACAAAGTTTTCCAAATTATAATTGATTCTCGTGATTTTTCCAAATAAACCAATTAACCGGTTTAATCAACGCACGTAGTTGCGACGTAAACGTTAGCTGTAGATTAATACAACTTAAAACCTGACTAGGACATGACTACTAGAGATTGCAACTAGCACACTTAGTCTGGTTATTCAAGGATCTAAGTCGAGTTCTCAATTGTAGAAACTCGAAGTTACAACTAACGTTCCTCCTCGGTACCGACTCGTCCTTCCAGCCAATCTAATACAAGGCAAGTTACGATTTGTGTATTCCTGTAATTTTATTTAGTAAAGTTAAGATGCATGTTAAACCACACTGCTGGCACGGAACTTTATCGACTGTTACTGTTACTGAATCTGGGACTGGGGGAATAGTGTAGGCGTTTATGACCAAAGCCCCTATTATAACTACTGTGTTAGCTTACCCCTCTCACACACGGGGATAAGCCATATCGTATCGCTAGGATACTACTGATTAACCCAAGCCGGTCATAGACGTTTGCATATTCAAATCACACTGAACTGTTTTAACTGCTGAAAATCATTATTTCAAACTGTTTATCCTGCACTTTTCAATTACTATTTAAATTATGAGATGCATATTTCGTTCTTGCTCCCTCCTGACTGGAGACAACATTTTAGGTAACATTGAGGATGAGGATCAGTACTATAATAGCTATTATGACCCGGTTCTCTACCCTGCGACGGTACCGGAGCCGTCTTTGGAGGACGCTGATCCTGGGACTGCTGAACCTGATGCTTAGATAGTTTTCCTTTCTGTATTTTCTTTTATTTGGAGTTTGTAGTTTTATTTCAGCATTTCCCTTTTCAGTTGTATTTCTGAATATTTTATTAAGCAAAATTTCAAATTTCCGAATATAATAGTTGTGACAAATGCAATTGTGTTGTTGTGAATACCTGAAATGGAACAGCTTACTGCCGCCGTCTCACCACGGTGCAGGCTGGGCATGGTCCGGTTCGACCCATTAACTTGGGATCGGATCGTGACATGTTTTCAGTGGTGGCCCATGCAGGTCACAACAACAACAATTTAGGAAAACCTATCTAGAAACAACTAGAACACTAGAACATAAATTTGTCACGACATAGGACCGAAATATTTTATTATTAAATATTTTTGATTGATATAGACTGGTAGGCTACCTTGCTTATGTATTGTCACCTACACCTTTCCAGAACATGACCAAGGGAACGACCACCCCTGCCGGTGATGCGGTGCCATCTCCCGATCGCACCACATCCTTGCAATTGACTGACCAGCCCCATGAATCACCAGCACCTGGCGCCGCTTCTGGAACTGCAGATCAAGCGGCGAACCCTACCTTTTCTCGGGCTGAGGTGCAGGTCACTGCAGCGGTAGCTGCTCAAGCTGTGGCCTCAGTGCCCGATAACTCCTCCGACCTCGCGAGCCTGCTGCGAGGTGTACTTGAAGGTCAGAAAGCCCAAGCTGAAGCCCAGAAAGCTCAAGCAGAAGCCCATCGCGAGCAGAACGCGATCATGAGGGAAGGCATGGAGAATGCCCATAAGCTGGCAATGGCTGCTTTCGAGAGCAGAGAAGCGTCTCAATCGGAATCCAGACCGGCTAAGGTAAGCATAGTTCTAGAGTTAGTTTATGCAACTTTAAGAGCCATTCAATCTGATAGGAGGTTTAATGATGTTTGAAGGTCGGCGACATAGAGACTTTTAAGAAGCAAGGCCCTCGACCTTTCAAAGGAACCGAGGGTATCATCTACGCCGACGAATGGCTAGATCATATGGAGCGTCTCCTGAGCGTCGCTCGACTCCCGGAGGACCTCAAGGCGGAAGCTGTAGGACTCCAACTGCAGGATGTGGCGAGCATCTGGTATCGGAATGAACCCCGACTCCAGGACAAGCAGCTCGACTGGGACACTTTCAAGAAGCTGTTCCGAAGGAAGTTCTTCCCGACATCGGAGATGCGGGAAATGGAGAGGCAATTCCAGAACTTGAAGCAGGGAAACATGACGGTCAGCGAGTATGCGGCAGAGTTCGGCCGACTAAGCCGCTTTGCCCAGAACCTGGTAGCTGACCCCAAGGATCGTGCTGAGCGATTCAGGTATGGCTTACGAGAAGAGATTCGTACCCCTGTGATCGCAGGTGGCGCGAAGACTTATGAGAAGATCCTAATCCGAGCTCAAGATGTGGAGAAGAGCCAGCCCTCTCGATCCAAGAGGGAGTACCCTGGGAATAGCAACTACCAGGGTAACCAGAAGAAGCCCCATGTCAGCAATTTCAACAACAGCAGGCCCCAACACCAGCAGCAGCACAATCAAGCAAGGAACAACGACAAGTCGCCTCAGAAGCAGATTCCTGTCTGCGACTACTGCAAGAGACCGGGGCACCAGGCGACTATCTGCAGGAAGAGACTAGGGCACTGCCTAGTCTGTGGGTCTGCCACCCACCAAGTAAGGGACTGCCCCTCGTCCCAATTCAGGAGCGGAGGAGCACAGAAGAAGGCTCCCCTACCTACTCAGCAGCAACAGTTTGGACAGCATCAACAGAAGACCGGGCGAGCTTATGCCCTAGCAGCTGATGAGCAAGAGCCAGAGCAGGAACCAACTGCAGATGTTATCACAGGTTCCATTTTCGTGTTTTCACATCCTGCTCTCGCTCTATTTGATTCGGGTGCATCACATAGTTTCATTTCATCCAAGTTTATATCTGCACACCACATAGATTCGGGACTTAGCAAAGTGATTAATAGGGTTATGACCGGTGGTGGACCTATACCCATCACTGAGGCTTGTAATTGTCCCATAACCATATCTGGCCATCAGTTTTCAACACCTTTACTAGTGATGCCCCTGTCCAACTATGATGTAGTCCTAGGGATGGACTGGTTAAGTGAACAGCATGCGCTGATAGATTGTCACCGAGGTTGTGTAATCTTCAGCCCACCAGGAGAACCAGAGTTTGTAATCTCTCGGGCTCCGGAAGATATGAAGAGTATCTCCTACTCCTCTATCACCGAAGAACCCGGGCCTCCTCATCCTATTATTGCGAAATTTATGGACGTTTTTCCAGATAGTCTTCCAGGATTGCCGCCGGATCGAGGTGTAGAATTCACCATCGATCTAGTACCCGGCTCTTCCCCTATTTCTCGGGGATGCTACAGGGTCAACCCTAAGGAGGCTAAGGAGATGAAAGATCAGATCGACGAGCTGAAGTCGCAAGGATTCATCAGAGACGGAGCTTCACCCTGGAGAGCACCAGTATTGTTCGTGCCCAAGAAGGATGGAACTGTGAGAATGTGCATAGACTACCGGGCGCTGAACAACATCACCATCAAGAACAAGTACCCCCTGCCCCGGATCGACGACCTATTTGATCAACTGAGTGGAGCCAAGGTATTTTCAAAGATTGATCTCAGATCAGGCTACCATCAAATCAAGGTCAGGAAGGAAGATATTCCCAAGACGGCATTCAACACCAAGTATGGACAGTTTGAATTCTTGGTCATGCCGTTTGGACTGACAAATGCTCCTGCGGTATTCATGAACCTTATGAACAAGGTTTTCCATGAATATCTGGACCAGTTTGTCGTTGTCTTTATCGACGACATACTGATCTACTCGAAGACGGAGGAAGAGCATGAAGAGCACTTGAGGAAAGTGCTGAGTACCTTGAGGAAGGAGAAGCTCTATGGTAAACTATCCAAATGTGAATTCTTTTTAGACAAGGTGGAATTTTTGGGCCATGTTGTCACAGGAAAAGGAATCTCGGTGGATCCAAAGAAGATAGCTGCCATCGAGAAGTGGACTGCACCAAGCTCGGTTGCAGAGATCAGGAGCTTTTTGGGACTAGCTGGCTACTACCGGAAGTTCGTGAAGGATTTTTCCAAGATTGCGGAGCCAATGACGAAGCTTACCAGGAAGAATGAAGAGTTCATATGGTCTGAAGCGTGCCAGTCAGCTTTTGAGGAACTGAAGAAGAGGCTCACTACTGCACCGATACTTGCGCTACCCGCAGGTACCGGAGGATTCTCAATCTATAGTGATGCTTCCGGAAAAGGACTGGGCTGTGTTCTTCAACAACACGGGAAAGTGATTGCCTATGCATCTAGGCAATTGCGGACTCGTGAGAAGAACTACCCCACTCATGACTTGGAGCTTGCAGCGGTAATTTTTGCCTTGAAGCTTTGGAAGCACTACCTGTACGGAGAGCGAGTGGAAATATTTACAGACCATAAAAGTCTGAAATATGTTTTCACTCAGAAGGAGCTGAACATGAGACAAAGGCGATGGCTGGAGCTAATGAAGGACTTTGATATCAACCTGCAGTACCACCCGGGTAAGGCTAATGTTGTTGCAGATGCACTTAGCAGTTACCCAATGGCGATGTTCTTGACCAAGGAGCGCCATTTGCTGGAAGACATGGAGAAGCTAGGATTGGAAGTTGTACTGCCCGAGGCGGAAATGAAGAAGCTTGGAAGAGAAGCCATCGTACCAGGAGCTGAACCATCATTGATGCAGTTGCAAGTGCGCTCGAGTCTTATGGACAAGATCAAGGAGACACAATTCCAAGACGAGACGCTTTGCAAGCTCAGAGACCAAGTGCTGGCGGGAACACTTGAAGGATTTTCAATCGCCAGCGACGGAGCATTGAAGAATAGTACGAGGCTGTGCGTACCTACTGGCGAACTGAGGAACGAGCTGATACAAGAAGCGCACCAGTCGCAGTACTCTATACACCCTGGAGCCAACAAGATGTACCCGGATATGCGGACTATAGTATGGTGGTACGGAATGAAGAAGGACGTATCCAGGTACGTAGCAAGATGTTTAATTTGTCAGCAAGTTAAAGCTAGCAGGCAGAGACCAACAGGATTATTGCAGCCGTTCGACATTCCGGAGTGGAAATGGGAGCACATCACGATGGATTTCGTATCGGGACTGCCTCGATCCCAAGGAGGGAAGGATGCCATCTGGGTTATAGTGGACCGACTGACGAAGTCAGCTCACTTTATCCCCTTCAAGGTTGGTTTATCCACCGAGAAGTTGGCAGCACTGTACATGCGGCACATCTACCGGATTCATGGAGTTCCGGTAAGTATTGTATCTGATAGAGATACGAGATTTACCTCACACTTTTGGAAGAGTTTGCATGACAGCTTGGGAACTCAGCTGAAGTTCAGCACTGCCTACCACCCTCAGACTGACGGGCAATCGGAGAGAACCATCCAGACGCTGGAAGATATGCTGAGATCTTGCGTCCTGGAATTTGGAGGGTCTTGGGAAGACCACTTGCACTTGGTAGAATTTTCTTACAACAACAGCTACCAAGCTAGCATCGGGATGACACCATTCGAGGCACTCTATGGACGTCGTTGCCGTACCCCTCTTGCTTGGGACGACGTCGGAGAACGAGTGATGCTTGGACCTGAGATGGTGACCAAAGCAGCAGAGAAGGTGAGAATGATTAGAGACAAGCTTCGGATAGCACAAGACAGGCAGAAGCACTGGGCCGATTGCAGCAGACGACCCTTGGAGTTTGAAGAAGGCGACAGTGTATTCGTGAAGATCTCGCCTACCAGAGGAACAATTCGCTTCGGCAGAGCAGGAAAATTGAGCCCCAGGTATATTGGTCCATTTGAGATACTTAACAGGATTGGAGAAGTGGCTTATCGGGTAGCTCTACCCCCAAGTCTCGAAGGCGTCCACAACGTCTTCCACGTCTCGCAGCTGAGACGCTACATCCCAGACCCGAGCCATATCCTGGACCATTCAGAGCTGGAGATTGGACCAAGCCTCACAGTGCCGGAGAAACCAGTGGCAATTTTGGACCGAGGCAAAAAGAGGACCAGGAGCACCGTGACGCCAATAGTCAGAGTGATGTGGCGTCACAACTCACCAGGCGAGTCGACCTGGGAGCGAGAAGACCAGATGCAGGAGCAGTACCCGTACCTGTTTGAGACTTGAGGTAATCCCTAACCTTACTTTAATTTCGAGGACGAAATTTTCTAAGGAGGGAAGATTGTGAAACCCAGTTTTTCGTAGATTAATTAGATAGAATTTCTGTGTTAATAATAAAACGTTTTCAAAATTATTATTATTAAATATTATTATTAATTTTGGGTGAAAAGAATGATTTCGAAAATAATTTATAACATGGCTTTTGTTTTCGACCCAGACCCGAGTTCGTGCCTGAACCCAAATCCCATTTTCCTAACTCTATTCTTGACTTGGTTCATACTTTAAAAAAAAAAAATAATGCTCGGTTGAGCTGGTCCAAATTGGACCAGCATACCCATTCTCCCAACTCCTATTCTCTCTCCCTTAGTTTTCTCTACACCACTCAGAACCTACCCACTCTCCAGTTTTAACCCCATCTTCCCACGTTCTCTCAACTCACCAGAACAAAACTCTCAACCACTCTCTCTCTCTCTCTCACCTTTCTCATTCTCCCTGTGGAGAAACAAAACTCTCAACAGCTCACAGATCTCTCCCTCTCTCTCTCTGTTCTCTCGAAGGGTTCCCCTAGCCCTAACCCCCTTTCCCCGAGCTCGCGCCGCTCCTCCGCGCGACCTCCCCGACCGGCTCCCCCGCCGCAGCCAGCCCGGCGCCCCGTCGGCAGAACCCCGACCCGCTGCGCTGTCCGCGCCCCCGCCGCGTCAGCGAGCCCGGCGGATCTCCCCCGCCGCTGTCGTCTGCCGCCCTCCAGCGCTCCGGCGGAGTTTCCCCGCTGATTTCCGCGTTTCTTTGCTGTCCCCGCCGGCGATCCCGCTGTCCGTGGACTCTCCCGCTGTTCGGGAACTTCGACCTGCTGCCGACTTAGTTCGGATTTCTTTCCCGAGATTTTTTCCGCGGCTCCCCGCCAACGGAATCTGGTAATTTCTGGATAATCACAGTAGTTCGTCCCTCCCCGTAGAGTCGATGATGAAATCGGTCCCCGGATTCCCTTCGGGAAATCCGGTTAGCTGCGTTATATTTTCGTTAGCTGCGTTAGTTTGTTTTCCTGTGTTTTACTTGCTGGGTTGGCGTGAATTGGTTGATTTTGGATTCCCGGACTTTTCGGGAATTATTCGGTGGAATTGGAAATTATGTCTGTGGTGTTGGAATTATTTTTGGTGGATATTCTGTGGACTATTTTGGGTTGTAAAATATTTGCAGGAGTTTGTTGGCGCACTTCCCAGTTTTGGGTTTGTCCCGAAATAGAGGGAGTGCTGCTCAAATTTTTACAAAAACTATATTTTATTGATTTCAAAACGGGCTTTCGAAAATGAATTTCTAAAACCGATTTTTGGGCGACGACCGTACCGGTCTGTGGGCCCCGGCAAAATGCAAACGCACCGGTCCGACCGGACGTTGAGGCATAAGCCGAATTTTGAGGAAATGGACCGAGTCTGAGACTCTCAGTTTCATTTTTAATTATTTTATTTTTAGGCTAATTATTATAGTCATTTAAATTCTGCACTTTAATTATTTAATTTCAGTCATTTTTCTTATTTAATGTAAAAAAGAAATTTGTACAGGGCATAAGCCCACCCTAGGACCATTAGATGTGCCACTGTATTGTGTAGAGTAGTTTATTTTATTTTTCTTTTCTGGTGGATGTGATTTGGGTGGTTTTTGGTTAGTCGCATAAATCGTAGTTTAGAACGTAATTTACTGGTTAATTACGAGTTTAGTTTAAAATGAATAAAATATTATTTACTCACGATTTATCACCAAAAGAAATTGTATTTTTATAAATATATTACAAAGCACAAAGTTTTCCAAATTATAATTGATTCTCGTGATTTTTCCAAATAAACCAATTAACCGGTTTAATCAACGCACGTAGTTGCGACGTAAACGTTAGCTGTAGATTAATACAACTTAAAACCTGACTAGGACATGACTACTAGAGATTGCAACTAGCACACTTAGTCTGGTTATTCAAGGATCTAAGTCGAGTTCTCAATTGTAGGAACTCGAAGTTACAACTGACGTTCCTCCTCGGTACCGACTCGTCCTTCCAGTCAATCTAATACAAGGCAAGTTACGATTTGTGTATTCCTGTAATTTTATTTAGTAAAGTTAAGATGCATGTTAAACCACACTGCTGGCACGGAACTTTATCGACTGTTACTGTTACTGAATCTGGGACTGGGGGAATAGTGTAGACGTTTATGACCAAAGCCCCTATTGTAACTACTGTGTTAGCTTACCCCTCTCACACACGGGAATAAGCCATATCGTACCGCTAGGATACTACTGATTAACCCAAGCCGGTCATAGACGTTTGCATATTCAAATCACACTGAACTGTTTTAACTGCTGAAAATCATTATTTCAAACTGTTTATCCTGCACTTTTCAATTACTATTTAAATTATGAGATGCATATTTCGTTCTTGCTCCCTCCTGACTGGAGACAACATTTTAGGTAACATTGAGGATGAGGATCAGTACTATAATAGCTATTATGACCCGGTTCTCTACCCTGCGACGGTACCGGAGCCGTCTTTGGAGGACGCTGATCCTGGGACTGCTGAACCTGATGCTTAGATAGTTTTCCTTTCTGTATTTTATTTTATTTGGAGTTTGTAGTTTTATTTCAGCATTTCCCTTTTCAGTTGTATTTCTGAATATTTTATTAAGCAAAATTTCAAATTTTCGAATATAATAGTTGTGACAAATGCAATTGTGTTGTTGTGAATACCTGAAATGGAACAGCTTACTGCCGCCGTCTCACCACGGTGCAGGCTGGGCATGGTCCGGTTCGACCCATTAACTTGGGATCGGGTCGTGACATAAGAAAACAAGCAGAACACCATCACATGTCGGATCGAAAGAATTGAGTCAAGGCTGGATTTCTAATTGAAATAAGAAGAAATTTAGTATAATGGTAGAGGTTATAATTTAGCCAGTTGACCAGAAAATCATATCAAGAAAATAGAGTACAAGAAGACGGGTTTTAGTGGGACATGATATACCTACACGAAGGTGAGCTCGTCTAGGTCTTGCATATAAGATTTGTTGGAGGGTAACTGTCATGCCCCAGAACCAGAATACTGGAGAGCAGGGGAATGACTCAGCCAGCTACGTATTACGGGTAGATGAATACCGTATAATACGATCAATGCTGTCTAACCAGACGAGGGGGTGCATACTACATAAAGGTCTCACTATGGTCACTTCACATCTATTGTCTCAATCATTCGAACAAGAAACAGTAATAGAGAACATGTAAGATAAAACAGTAAGGCGTCCCAAACGCTCTGTCAAAATGTTCTTGATATCTGGCTTTACAAAACATAGCCAGATCTGATGTAGCAAAAATATACACAATTGTTATCAGCTGCAGTCTGACTTTAGTTACAATTATGTAAAAGTAAGTACAAGACGATCCGACTAACATGTCGGTGCCAAACGGCAAAGTATAAGGTAAATAACAAAACGAGCGGGGAAGTAAGAAACCCACTCGAGTCCTCCTGCGATCATCCCTCTAGTGTTGACCATCTTGGAGGTAGAAGTAAGTTGAGTCCTCGGGAACCGGCTCTAAATCTGGCCATACAAAACCAGAGAGGTTAGACCTCTAACAGCAAGTACCGCAAGGAAGCACGATATGAGACATTAAACCAGTAATTAAGAGAATATAATAATAGATCTCTGCTTGCTACTGGGATTCACATAACATCACGACACTTCGAACCAACCTCCCAACCAAACAAGGACAGAAGTTGGCCCGTCATGTCCTGATGTTCTGATCATCTCAGTTAGGTAACAGAGTAGGTACAGTACACAAACAAATCAACTTAAACGGCCATCCAACTCCTACGGCTTACTACTGTGAGTCCCAAGTTATCCTGGAATTATGCAATAAAAGATTCCTCAGTTCTTACTATGGGCAAGCAAGGCTAGTCTATCCAATCAATCAATTGCGCCAATCATGAATTAGACGAGTCCCAGCAGGACGCCCGTCATCAATATACAATATACAATAAATAGTATAACCAGATACCGCTCCATGCCCGTGTGACAGGTTTGCAGTATCTGTGGGAACCAGCCGGCCTGTTGGGCACTAATAGTCCCAAAGAGGGCTGCCATGTAAGAACTCGGGAATCCATTCTCTCCATGCAATTATTATTTTATTTAACTTAGTAGCCTCTACGTTAAGTGAAATCCCATGCCGTGGGTCATGGTCATTCAGAATGAGTACTTCCGTACAAAGTACGATATGCCCTGCTCTACAACGATACCCGTGCGGTTAGGTTGTAGGTCTTACATAGCGTAATGCAACAATCCAAACTAACCACGGAACAATCATGCCTTGACCATAAAGTACACATGCTTCTTTTATAGTAAAATAAATAAATAAATAAATTGAAGCCTGCATGTATGCCTGTATGTCAAGATTCGGGATCGGCCAATCGATTATAGTAGTTCATACTTAATATGAACGTGTCTCATTCATTCATTTCAATAAGACGACTAGCCAGTCTCTTAGTTCCATCTAGGAACGCATGATCAATAATTAATCAAGATAACAATCAATGTTAATTAATGCCAAATTCGGAAAATAAACATTGGAAAATAAATAATGTTTGGGAAATAAAGAATCTCATGCGCTGTGGGAAATGATTGGGGAATAAATAAATCTCATGCACTGTGGGGAATGTTTGGGAAATAAAAAATCTCATGCGCTGTGGGAAAGGTTGGGAAATAAATAATATCATGCGCCTGAGGGAAATGATTGGGAAATAATTAAACTCATGCGCTGTAAAAATAAATAATCCATGCGCCTGAGGAATGCGGCTGTGGGAAATAAATATCATGCGCTGTGAAATAAGATTGGGAAATAAATAATCCATGCGCCTGAGGAATGAGATTGGGAAACAAATATCATGCGCTGTGAAATAAGATTGGGAAATAAATAATCCATGCGCCTGAGGAATGAGATTGGGAAACAAATATCATGCGCTGTGAAATAAGATTGGGAAATAAATAATATCATGCGTCTGAGGGAAAGGATTGAGAAATAAATAAACTCATGCGCCTGAGGGAAAGGATTGAGAAATAAATAAACTCATGCGCCTTGGCTGTGGGAAGTGATTGGGAAATAAATAGATTCATGCGCCTTGGCTGTGGGAAGTGATTGGGAAATAAATAGATTCATGCGCCTTGGCTGTGGGAAGCGATTGGAAAATAAATAGATTCATGCGCCTTGGCTGTGGGAAGTGATTGGGAAATAAATAACTCATGCGCCTTGGCTGTGGGAAGTGATTGGGAAATAAATAGATTCATGCGCCTTGGCTGTGGGAAGTGATTGGGAAATAAATAACTCATGCGCCTTGGCTGTGGGAAGTGATTGGGAAATAAATAACTCATGCGCCTGAGGAAGTGATTGAGAAATAATTAGACTCATGCGCTGTGGGAAGTGATGATTTGATGCGCTGTGGGAAATAAATCTCATGCGCTTGAGGAATGAAGATTTGATGCGCTGTGGGAATAAAGATTTCCATGCGCTGAGGAATGAAGATTTGATGCGCTGTGGGAATAAAGATTTCCATGCGCTTGAGGAATGAAGATTTGATGCGCTGTGGGAATAAAGATTTCCATGCGCTTGAGGAATGAAGATTTGATGCGCTGTGGAAATAAAGATTTTATTTGCGCTTGAGGAATGAAGATTTGATGCGGCTGGGACTGTTCTTCTTCTCCGAATTTTCTGAGAACAGAACCATGGGAACCATGGAAGCCATTGCTTCCAAGCTTCATAAATCCTTCATCCCAAGCCCAAATATGGACTTCCATAGGTCAAAATTGGGTAGAACGAAATTCTCTACAACATGGAACCATCGAAACTTGAAGATAACAAAGTTTACTAGATCAAAACCTAAGAAATCCGAAAATGTATCAAACTTAGATCTACAACAAATAAGCCATGGAAATTGAAAATGCTAAGTACTAAAGAGACTTAGAATCAAATGAGGAAGATGATGGAACAATAAAAATGGGGATCCATCATCAAGCAAGTTGGCACTTGCCTATCTCTTCTAGGTTGGTGGGAGAGTTATGAGGAAGAAGAAGTGAAATGGAAAGAAGTAATGAAGAGAGAGAAATGGTTTTGGGCTTTAAATGAAAGGGTGGTGGTAGGTGGGAGTATTGGGCCGGGTCCAATGGGTTCATCCAAGGCCAACCCGCAAGCAAAGCAAAGAGGTAAAAGCAGAAAATAAATGCAGGAATAAAAGCAGGAAATAAAGTGCAGAAATAAAATTGCAGGAAATAAATTAACATGAAAATTTAAAGAGCAGATTAATTAACTAACATAAATTTACAGAAATTTAAATACAGAATAATACATGATAAATATTAAATGAATACATTCCAGCAGTACTTGTATTTAGAATACGTATTCTGGGAACGAGAAGTGACAGTAACAGCTAGTATTACATTCCGAATATCAAAGTCACGATAAGGAACGTCAAGGATCTCAATTAGAAAGTGGGAGTTCAAGAGGTGGTAATTAATGCACAAAAATAATGAAGATCGAGTTAGTCATCTGATAACCAGTTACGTCTTCTCTGAGCTACATAATTTACGTCACTTCCTTAGCCTTTCCCATGCAAAAGATACGAAGATTCAAGGGTTTCGAAGTGCATCTGGTAGGGACGACAAGATATGGGTAATTAATGTAATGAGATAGAGTTTAAGATAAGAGGTAAATAAGAATGCAAGGGAATAATGGCGAGAAAGAATAATGAAGATATGTTCCTTCTCATCGGTTCAAACGAGAGGAACCCATCAAGCTTAAATTCAATAGCAAGGAATGAGGGTGAATCCAAACAAGAGGAAAAGGAATTCCAATTGAAGTTCAAAATGAGTTTCTCAGGGGTCGTCCCAGAAATCTCTCAAAGAATCCTGAGTGTGATTGAGTACCTTGGATTTGAAAATATTAATCTAAATACAAAATTAAATCAACAACTACAAAATTTTATCAAAATTATCAACTAATACCAGGATTCAAAGTTCTACAATGAATCCACAAAATCAAATTCAAATCAAGGAAAAAGGTGAATCAAAACAAGGAAAAGGAGTTTAAATCGGAATTCAAAATGAGATTCTCAAGGGTCATCACAGGAATCTCTCAAGGAATCCTAACAGTGATTGAGTATCCTCTCATCCTAACATCTTAATTTATATATCCTATAGCAGGCTCGTAGTAGTACAACTAAGTCGTTGCACTACTACGAAATTGTACTAAAGCGAATCTCGACCTGCATGGGCCACCACTAAAAACGTGTCACGACCCGCACCCTAGAGTTAGGGCACGAGAACGTAACAACGCCCAGCCTACGTCGCAGTGTCGGTGGTAGAACGCTGTCCTAGGTCTCAATGCATCTAACAGTATAAGACTAAACAGTTTATACTCCCCGAATGGGGGTGACATAGCAGAATGTAAACTCAATCACATCTAAGGTAGAGCATAAAGAAAGATAGATAAAACATGAAATCGAAAAGAGATACAACAGATAGAAGTCTAAGTGTCTAAGATACAAACTCAGAATACATCTCAAAACTCAAATACAGTAATCCATAAATACAACTCAAGATGACTGAAAATAAACTATAAGCAAAAACCCTAGCTATCTATGCAACCTCTACTGTCTCCTCTAGGCTAGCAGGCAACCTCCAGGCTATCTGTAAAATTTATCAACGGGTCCAGTCAGGACTGGAGCGAGCATAGTACATCTCAACAGATCATAGCAGGTTAGAAAATATAATCATGCAGTAAAGTAAGATACAGGATCTGAAGGAAATACAGTATGTAAACAGAGAAAGAGAACTGTAATAGAAATATCTACTATACATAGAGAACTAACAGTGACTAGTGAGTCAGAGTAAAATATAAACATGTGAATGGCATAGGAGATTCATGACTACAGCTAAGAGAGTGATTCATGACTACAGCTACTTGGATAATATTCACATGTCTATTTCTACTCCCCCATCCCCAATCAATACACAAGGATCTGTTCAAGTTATGTTAAGATTCGTGAAACTTCACATGGCTCATAAAATGAGTGATACATGAAGGTGATTCATGATGGCTCTGTGAACATGAGAGTACATATGTCACAAGCGATTCATGAATCAGAGGAAGCATAGAGATACGTGATGATTCGTAAAACACACAAAACATGCAGTATCCGATGCTCCCGAGGGGATAACATCTCATAAAAAGATCCATATAGTACCAATCCGTGTGACCAACGTGACAGTATCAAGTAAAGTAATTTAAAGCAGGAAAATAATTCTAAACAGGATATGAAATGATCAGAGAATGTACTCGCCTGATATCTGAATGTCCAAGGTAAAGATACTGTCCGAGGAGAGGTGTCTGGCTCCTAATTAGAATATCATAAGTCACAACATGTCCAGAAGGGTAATATAAAGCACTACAATGCATTCTACATGAATTTAGGTCAAACTAGGCCAAAGTCAACCCTTGGTCAACTCTGGTCAACTGCACTAGTCAAACTAGGTCAAACTAGGTCATGTCCTAACCCAGTAAGTCTTACTAGGCCTAACCAAGACTATCCTAGCAAGCACACATCAATACAAGGCTATACAAGCCAACATACATCCAACTCTATATAGCATGCAATTATTCAATACTCAAATAGGCAAGAATTCACATTGGATATACACTAGGTAATCTATTACTTTAAGCTATATATGTCTACACATATATACACATGCATATATTGGTATTCAACATTAGGTCTATAATCATGGCATTTCAAATGGTTATATAAACTTATATATTACAACACAATATGCTAACATATATATAATATACAGACATAGCTAAGTTAACTATATTCATAAATACTTATTTAAGAGGCTATGTGTGTGTATGTGAACATGGCAAAGGGGCAAGTGAGGGTTAAATGGGCATACATAGTGTATACATATCAAAGAGTGTCAAAGTGTAAGTGAACAATGTGTCAAGTATGATAGTGTCAACATAGTGTAAGGGGGTACATGAGGTAATATAGGATTTGTGTTAACATAGAACATTACATCTCATTAACTTGTATATTGCATACATTACATCTATTATTACATTACATTCATGCTTGCATTCATTCATCATTCATTTATTCTCTTGCACCACTATATGCACCATACATTACATACTAAGGAACCTACATATTCATTACAAGCCATACTTATACATGCTTATATTAGATAGGATACTTACACCTCATACATCATTTATTTAACCATTTACTCATGCTTGCATTCTCTATTTAATTACATAATGTATATACATTAACATGGGTTAAAATCAAATAGAACATTATATTACACACAAGGGTGCACAAAATGCATATGCCGAATAGTAACTCCTACTAATAATCAATACTGTACCATCTTAGCATGAATTAAAATTTAGGATTAAAGTATGTTATAGATATATGTGTTAGCTTTCCGAAACTTCAAACGGATCGCGTTTTCGTTTCCGGAAACTCCCGGAATCGCGAAAACACCGAGAACGCGTTTGTCTTTCGTACAGCTGACACTCAAATAATTCTCCAGAAAGTTACAGAAAGAATTAGGCCTATTAATACATGTTTTTGGAAATCTAACTTCAATACGCTTCTTTTAAAAAAAACGGGAGATTAAACCGAGCTTTGAGCTAGAAGTTATGATATTTCTAAGTTAGGACTGAAATTAAAAACGTGGATAAAAATCATGACAGATTTAGGTAATTTGAGACAAAAGAACACAAGTATATAACATAATATATCAAGAACTCACTCTCTACACTAATATATATATATATGAGACACTATAGAACACATCTCCAATACAAAAATATGAGATTAAACATGTAATAATTTATTCATACATAACAACAACACATAGTGTGTCCAAATTTGGGATTTTCCCACATGGACACAACCACAACACAAAGGACACTCCTATGACCTCCAAATGGACACGAAATGGACACAAATGGAGATACAACCATGGGGGTCATTCTTATGGGTTCAAAATAGACCTATATGCATGAGGAAATGAAAAGGAGAAGGGATTTATACCTCCCGGTAAATCAAATCGAAGAAAAGCCTTTCCTGAGCGACACCGACACGTAGAGATTCCAAAAGGACACGAACGAGCTCCGAATCCTCCCAAACTTGGGTAGCTTCCTCCATGGCTAGAATGGAGAAGGAAAGAAGAAGATTTGGTGGTGAAATGGAAAGATTTGGTGGAGAAATTGCTAGGGATTGCTCTCTAGGAATTTGGGGAAGAACAAGAGAGAGAGTGTGGATGAGAATAATGAAATGAACTTGAGCCTATCCTCTCCCAAAGTGGCTGGCCATATGGGGCTATTTGTCCTATTATGGTAAGGTCCAAAATGCCCCCACTAACCTATTCTATGAGTATTAGGAAAGGGCTAATTGGTTGGGGCTAAATTAGTCATTCTAAAGTCTCTAATCACACTAACCTTATCCATAATAATTAGTCTAACCTCTAACTAAAATATTTCTATCATGTGGACTAAAATTAATATCATGTGGGCCATGCCTAACTAGTGTGTGGGTCCCACTAGAGTCAAACTACCCCCGGGTCCCTGTTTCAAGTCGGATTGAGTTGAAATTCGAACCCGACTCAAATAACCCCAAAACAATATCATAAATAATAAAATAATATCAAAATAATTCAAAGAGGTCAAATACAAAAAATATTCTTAGGCCAAAAATGACATTAAAATATCATAATCACATGGTTAGGCTCTAGGTCAAACAGTCTCTAGGGTTTCACTACCAAAACGTCAAAACCATAAGTCATTGATTTAAATAATTTTAAAATGATTTAAAATCACCAAAAATCATATCATGAATTAAATATCATTATTAAAATAATTATAAATACGAAATTTTAAAATTACCCTCATTTGGGAAACTGGGTACTACAGGTAAACTGAGATTTAAATCCTAAGTTGGTTTTGTATATATATATATGTGTGTGAGTGTATTAGAAGGATTACATGAGAGTCCATGGGTTATCAGATATAGGTAAGGGTTGAGTGATTTATATGTTAGGCATACTAGGCCTATGTAGATACATGAGTTTTGAGGGTATTAATGTGAGGGTGAACTCTAGGGTGTCAACGGATGCTTATCGGTACGGACATGATAATATCCGTATCCGTATCCAAATTTTTTTTGTAATATCCGAATCCGATCCGATATCCGAATGGATATCTCTTTTGACATTCGAATTCGTATCCGTTTAATTTAATGGATATCGGATAATATCCGATCCGATTAGCTAAAAAAATTCGAATGCTATTATCCGAATATCCGAAATTTATCCGAATATCCGAAAACCAAATTCAATGGCTCTATTTGAGTCATTTCATCTTCTGCTAAAAATTTTAAGAATGCATATATATAAATTATATTATAATATATAGGTAAAAAAAGTAATAAATGAACTTATTTATGTAAAAGTCAGTTGAGAATAAAATTCTTTAATCTTATTATTAATTAATATATATTGCATAAACATTGTACTATAATATATATAAATTTTTGGATATCTGAATCCGATATCCGAATCCTATATCCGAAATTTGCAATTTAAAATCGGATCGAATATTAACGGATTCGAATACCTTAATATCCGAATTCGTATCCGAAAAAAGATAATATCCGAAAAATATTCGGATATCCGAATCCGATATCCAAAATTTTGAATAATATCCAAAAATTCAGATACGGGATCGAATCGGATTCGAATTTTTGACTATCCATTGACAGGTCTAGGTGAACTAGGGTATAGGTTAAGTATATCTATGAGTCATAGGTATTGAGTTTGAGGGTTCATTTATTCATATGGGTTTAGGTATTGAAGATAGCTATTGGGGTATGTAAACATGGTTATACGAGAGAGTATACCTTTGTGTTATGTACTGTTGGATAGGTTAGTGTATGTGGGTTACCTTAGAGGAAATCCATGTTTAGACTAAGGGCTTAGTTAAGTATTAGTTGGATCTATTTATATATATATATATATATGATATAATTGTATATATGGTATCTAAGTTACACTAGTCTATGGGTTAGAATGAGTTAGTGTATCTTAGATTGACCTAGATTTGACTTAGAATCATGTAGATTGCATCATAAACTTCATTTGTCTTATTTTAAACATATTATAACCTGTATTCCTCTGTTTAGGACATTGTGATCCGGTGCAGACATCTGATATTATACTACTCTTTTCAGAGTAGCAGGCGAGTACATTCTCTGATAGTTCTCTCATTTATTTGTCAATTATTGTACTTCAGTTCTAGTTAGCTGTATGTGATTCTCTGTTACAAACACGTATTGTTATTACTGAATCCATGTATACGACACACATACTTACTCGTCTTGCCTCTATTATTCGAATTACCATACGAATCACTATTCGAACCACCTATTCGTATCTTCATGTGCTGGTTGGACTTGTATTCGTCTTATGTGTTGGATTATGGATTCATCTTGTATTAGACTGGGCAGGAAAATACTGATTAGACATGTGAACATTCCCACTATTCGAACCACCCCCTGTGAATGATATTCGAACGATAGCCATCTCTCACCTGATCAGTGCGTGATGTGCCGGATTTACCCATAGTCGTTTACATGTCGATCTCAGTATTTTAAAACACACTTGGAGAATTTATTCGAATCATTGTTAGATCATCATATGAATCACTATTCGAATCACCTTATTCGAATCACCTTATTAGAACAATAATTAGAATCACATTCGACTCATCTTGTATTAGACTCACATTGGGATTACAATCGACTTATATTGTACCGTCTGGACTCATCATGTTACTCTAGTTCAGCTAGATTTTATTTTACAGTCTTTATTGCCATGATTCTTCTCTTGTTTAGTTACTTACTTTCCTTGTACTTTATCTGTCTCTCTATACCATCACCTGAATATAAACTGCCATGTTCATCAATACAACTGTCTATAACTGTTTTATAGTTCTCTGTCATTTACTTGGATTTTCTAGATGAGATGTGCTCGTTCCTGTCCTGATTGGACCTGTTGAAATTTTACAGATGATTGCCCTGAGGATACTTGCCCTACTCATTATGGACCTGACGAGGGATAGCTACCTTTGACCCCGACACTCAGGAGTGATCGGGAGACTAGCTAGTAGACTTGGTTTAGTTTTTATGTTTTAGAACTTGAATTGTAATAACTTGAGATACGAGTTGTATTTGAGTTTGTTTGAGATATTATTATTTAGTAGTTTATAATTGTTGTTGTTAGTCTTTAGTTATAAACTTCTGTGTTATCTTATCGTGCTTAGACTGTGATTGAAATTTCATTATATCTATACTTGTCCTCCGTTCGGAGTTGAGATTTGATAAGTACATTATATAATTGCGTGAGTTGTTGATTAGATAGTAACCTAGGACAGCGTTCTACCGCCGACACTGCGGCGTAGGCTGGGCACTGTTACGTACTCGTACCCTCACAGGGGGTGCGGGTCGTGACAAGACTGCACATGGCAAAACTGCGCAGTGCAAAATCGTACATGGCAGAACTGCGCATGGAGGTCGTCGTCCCAAACAGTAAGTTCAGCCATGGAAGTTCTAAAAACTTGTCATGGCAATAACGTCCTCATCCAAACTAGAAATCAAGCGAAATAAAAGTCAAAACTGCATGAAATCAAATTCTCTACAACATGGAACAACTAGTTTTAAAAAATAACAACTTTTAATAGATCAAAACCATAAAAAATCTATAAAACCCTAACTTTAAACTAGCCATTAAATCCGGAAACTCCAAGAATTAAACATGTAGAGAATGTAAAGATGCATATTATAGAATAATAATATGTGAGCAAATTAAGGAAAATAAAATGGCAAGTGGTCTCTCCATTAGTGCAAGATGTACTTGCCTAGGGTTGGTTGGAAGGAAACGAAGAAAATGAATGTGGAGAGAGATACAAAGAGGAAGAGAGTATATATAGGGGTGGGGCAAGGTAGTTCCGCTAAACCCTAATCCCTATCATTCTCTAACCAAATGACTAAGGACATGTTCCATGCTACACGATACAAATAATTAGAAACCAAAATAAAATCTCGATCACAACACGATCCAGTTATTCCATCATCGAAGCAGTGAACCACACCTACAACGAGACAAGGACCAGGAGTGGCATACTACTCCACGACGAGACACTGTTCCATATCATGACCAGGTACAACTACATGATACTTGTAATCAAGATACATATACCAGGCACATACACAGGACTTAATACGAAAAAAAGTATACTGGAAATGGGGAGTGACAACATTTATGTGAATTTACGGAAATAAAAGATGATGCATTTATATCACAACACTTGACTCTTGTGGGACTAGAATCTAAACACCATCTATATAGAAAAGTTTTATTATCTCGGGTATATGGAATTATTGTTGAGACATTAGACTATATATGTGATTCAATACATTCTATAAATTGCATTTGCATATAGGAATTTTGTATTTGAGTTGTGATTGTGATTGTGTTTTCAATACCAAGTAGAATAGGTTTTGTTAGGAACAAGAAATCTCATATTTCAAGTTAACACTATAAATCAACACCATATTCCAGTTTCTATACCAGTTATTCATTTTATCTTCAAATATAATTCAAACTTGCATTTCACTGTCATTTTTATTATTTATTTAACCGTTCTTGATATAAGAGCTTGCTTGTCGTTTTGACGATCTAGATTTGTTCACTAGGAGAAGAGGATAATCCGGAGGAAATGCTCTTAGCTTTATGATAACGTCAAAGGATGATGGAAGATGGTCCTATGGGATATACATCAGATTTCATTTTGTAGCTGGAATACGTATATTAGAGGTTTTGTGAAACTTGGTATTGCTTATGTATAATATGTGAATATTTTCAAAACTGTATCAAATTTATAAATACCCTGTACTTTATCCTAGAACTTACAGGCGATAATTGCAAATACAATTATTAGTGTATTATATTGGTGCGTAGGCTGGAGAGTATTCATGTATCTGGATCTCCATACTCGGGAGTGGGGAATGACAACGAGTCAACGAATTGAACATGTGGTAGACTTCTGGGAACCGTTAAGAAAACATGTTTGAGATCCAGAAATGGTGTTACGGACGAGAAAGACCCTCGACCTTTTAGGAAATATTATGCACCAGCACAAGAGAAACGACTAGGAAGGGCTCATGCGGATTCGTCTAACTCGATCAAGGAGGAATATAATAATCTCGTCAAGCAGGGATGTAATGAAAATCGTGGTGGTGGAAAGCTGACTAATGGACAGGACTACCGTGGTTAGGACGGCATCAACGGATGTGGTCACTATGGCGACTATGAGAAGTACGACTTTCATGGCAATTGGTGTACTGGAGGTCGATTCAACGATGATTTTGCTTACCAACGTGGCAGACGTAGGGAAGAGTCTGAAAAGGAAGAGGCATTCCTTGGTAGGGTACGAAAGATTATGCTACTACCAAGACATGATGATTTCTCGCAGTAGAACAACATATTCTAAAGCTATTGTACCATCTATAATAGAAGACTTGGGGTCATGCATGATTGACAGTGATTGTCAAGAAAAAAAAATACTAATAGATAGTTGGTCGAGGATACAAGGTGGACGTTAGAGAAGCACCCAGACCCACAGTCCATCGGGTGTGTTCAGAAAGTGTCGAGCATCACGGGGATCGAGCGGTGGAAGATTTCTTTCTCTATCAGAGGTTATAAGGACGAGATATACTACGACATGATAGATGGTCTCGATGTCTGTCATATGTTGCTAGAAACATCTTGCCAGTTCAATGTTGGCATAAAACAAGATGAACACGTACAAATTGGTGAAGGACGGGGCAAAATACAATCTTGATCCCTTATAGAAAAGTATCTAAATCGAATCTTTACAATAGGGAGGGGGGGGGGAAGACTTTTCTGTCATTGGCGGTCTCCATCAGTTCTTCTCCGGAAGAGTCTTAATTTCGGATGCCAAATCGTAACTCTAATCCAAGTTGGTCCTGCTATATTATGGAGGGTTTAGATGAATTTGGCTTTATATATATATATATATATATATATATATATATATTTGTATGCATCTTTTAAATTCTTTCCTAGTTTGTTTAGGATTTATTTCTTATGACTTAAGTTAGGTTATTATAAATAGAGAGTTGTAGAGAGAAAGAATGTTACGTTTTGATGAATGCTTTTGACAATTGAGATGTTCAATTCAAGCTTTATCCTTATTTTGGTTCTCGTGTTTATGAATTAAACGATCGGTGTTTCCTTGTGCAACGAGAGGAATTAGTTTTAGGATAATGCCCTCACCCAAGTTTTTTTTGGGGGGTAAATATTAGTATTTTGTGTACTCAAAACTAAGTATAGGAAGACTTTTGTGGATTTTCTCAATTATTTATCTTAAAGAATATTAGGATTTCTGGGGAGCATATAAAAGCCACCATCATCTTGTATATTGACAAATCTGAAAAAAGTGAAGAAGAAGATATGTTACTGTCCTTATTTTTATCAACAGTATTTCCAACTAAAATGTATCTCATCTTGTACATTTTTTTTATTTGATCTTTTATTATCCTAACATACTTTACATATTAGGGAACCTAACTGCTGCCATTATGTTACCTTGACTGATATGGGAAGTATTTCCCTTTTGCAAAACTTGTATCAGGAATAAATAAATAAAACAAGTGTCCCAATCAATTTACTCTTTTCTCCAAAAAGGATAGGCAGCCATGAATCTTTAAAATTAGGATAAAGAAATGATAGGATCTCCAACCCTCCACCAAGCTATCGCCATAGAAAAACAATGCACACATTGTGATCGTGACATACTTAATTAGGTATTAGGAGGAATGACAGGACCACAACACAATGAAACTTTTCCTTATGATAGTTTTTGGGACGATGCTACGCTGCCCGCAGATTTCGATTACAGTCCTGACCGATGGCGTGTCATCCTTTAATTGGTTGTGGGTGACCGATGAGCCTCTAAGACAACAAGGAAGAGCCTGTGGGATGGTGACACGTGACGTACGGTCACGCATGCGGTCACTCTTACGGGCAATGTATTATTTTCCTAGTTTTCAGCATTCAATATCAACAAAGCCCCTAATGACATGCAAATTGGAAGATTAGGTTGAGCCACGCAACGTTCACTTGATTCTTGTTCCTATAACCATTGGCTTACTTGTCTTCTTTGAACTGACCTTCAAAGTAGGTCGTCACTCAAATCGTGTCGAATTCCACAATTGCAGGATTAACATGCTAATTCGAACCGACCATCAAAAATCTTCAAAAATATCTCTAGATATTTGTGGTGGCTTAGATGGTTAATGATCCATAGGTCAGTTCTAATAATCGCGACTTTTGTAAATAAATATAAATTAAATAAATCTGATGTCGTACGTAACGAGTATAGGTCATCTTCAGTGGAAATTTCTAAAATCGGATAATCTTATCGGAAATCCAATCAACTGGTCAGGAGCACGAAACTATGGGTCAGTCTTCTTAGCGCATTTGATCCTTAAATATCTATACAATTGTCTCCTTTATTTTCTCCCTCTTACGGTCTGTTGGGTAGCCGTTATGAGATGTTTTTAGGATCTGCTTGGCAATTGTTGAGTTAGCAGTGGTGAGATATTTCTATATTACTGATTATGAGAGATTATGAGAGATACGATTTTGAGTGGTCTTAAGTAGCGGTTTTTGAACCAGTCAAACTCATACTTGATAATTCATTAATGAGTGGTACAAGAATAAAATCACCTATATGTGCATATATAAACAAAAGCTCTTCCAAAGTTTCATTTCTAATGCCGAAGTCTGTTTGATGCAGGATTCTTCACAAACTCATTATTTAAACGAATATCTTGCGAAGAATCCCACTAATTTATTATTTCAATGAAAATTTGTTTATGAATAATGTTATTTGTCCCTCCAAATCGTCCCTCCTTACGCAGCAGCTGACGTGATATGTTGATGTGGCAGCTGACATGACAAAATTTAAAATTAAGATTAAAATTAAGATTGAAATTAATATTAACATTAACATTAAAATTAATATTAAAGTTAACATTAACAATAATATTAACATTAAAATTAATATTAATATTAACAATAATATTAACAATAATATTAACATTAACATTAACATTAACATTAATTAATATTAACATTAACATTAAATTAACATGGAAAAAAATGTGGATAATTAATTTTTTTGGGTTAAAATTTGCCATGTCATTTGTCAATTCAGATGACACATAATATTATTTAATATGCCACGTCAGCTGCCACGTAAGGAGGGATGATTTGGAGGAACAATTTGGAGGTACGAATAACATTACTCTTTGTTCATTGATTTCATGAGTTTACCATGTTAGAGCATATTAAATAACTCCAGTTCCAAATCATAAAAACAATCCAACCGACACTCTCATGACAAACTTATTATTTATAACAATCTTCATGCGTTTGCCATGTAATCAATCTAGATGTATTAAGAATTGATAAAATGATCACATGTAAGAAGATAGTTATTATAAGAATTAATGATTGCCTGAATGAAGATAAGAGAGACTCAAATTTTAAAAACTCACTGGAGGAAGTAGCCATATTTTGAGGAAGTGGAAGAGACAAAGATGAGAAAGAGGAGATATGTTAGGGTATTTATAATTAGTAATTATAATTATATTTTTTTGGTGATGATACAAATAGAATAAAATAATAAAATCCCTCAAAATTCATCGATTTGAGATGTTTATAAAGATACCCAAAATTATATTACACCGATTTGGAGAGATTTTGAGTCTGCCAAAACCGGTGCATCAAAAAAATTACCAAGCATAATTTTTTTTAAACACTTCATAATCGGTCGGCGCAAAAACTATCCAAAATCGATGAAAACATCGTTGCCAAGCAGGCACTTACACTTTTTTTGGGCTAATTATGTGGGCACAGCCAAAAGTGATCGGGGCTAGCCCATTTTTTCAATTTTTCTGGCAGTCCAGTCTGTAGATTAGACTGTCCAGTTTCTAACAAGGACTGCCAGAATCTAACAAGGACTGCCCATTTTTCTGGCAGTCCAGTCTGTAGACTGGACTGTCAGAAAAGTGGGCAGTCCTAGGACTGTCACAATGGGATAGCCCCGATCACTTTTAGCTGTGTCCATATAATTTGTCATTTTTTTGAATTGCATCCACCAGAGGCTTATGAACACTGCTCACGCTTCCTCTATTGGTGATGTTGGTTTTAGGCCACGTTTGGTTCACGAAATCATGGTCTTGGGAAAGAAAATTTATACATTTTCTATGTTTGGATGCCGATGGAAAAGAGGAGGGAAAAAAAATTCCCAAAGAATGGAAAACTACGAGGAAAAAAATGTTTCCTCCCATCCAACCAAGAATTTATTTTCTACTCAAAGGATTCAAATTTTTCTTCCAATTATGCTTTTCCAAATCGCGCTGGAAAGAAAAATAGATAAAAATTATAATTTTTCAAAAGAAAGAAAATAGCAAATAAATTAATTTCCTTTCCTTTTCTTTCCTTTTTGCGAACCAAACGAGACCCTATTGTAAAGCAATTGTGTGTTGGAGGCTTGATCAAAATCCATACCTTCTCTAGATCACTGAGTACTCACACACCAATTTGCGCTTTGTGAGATTGATTTGTACTCTTGGGAAATTAAAGGCTGAGAACAAATGAACAAAGATGTCAATATACTCCAATTATCTCTTCGTGCAGTTTGATCTAATCAAATGTTCAACAACGACTAGTTCATTTCAAGTGGCGTAGTATAATTGTACCTAGCAAAATTAAAATTTTGAATATTCGATCAACCTAGACAATTTTGATATATTTTGCAAATCTTTTCATATTCTTTTATAATTAATCATAAATTAATGTATCTTTGAGTATAACTTGTTTTGGTATATGCTTTTCATATTTATAATTAGGATCAGTTTATGTTTCTACATTAGGATTTTTTAAGCTTGTTCTATATAAATTGTAAGGCAATATAAATGTCATCAACGTAATTCTTTATTATTTTTACTTTTTTAAGATAAAGTTAGTCATTAATGGGAATAGGATTGACTTATTTTATTCAAGTGTCGCTAATTGTGTTACAAATTCCTGGCCCAAAGGTCTGGGTGCGGGCATTCGGACCGAGTTTGTAGGCATTTGGACCAGGAGTCTGTAACACATTTATTCCTCCACACGAAATTAAATGTGCTTCTCTCGTTGCTCGAACATGTAATCTCTTGGAAAGATGTGCCTCACTCTAACCACTTGAGCTAGAGGTCATTGGCGATATATATATATATATATATATATATATATATATATATATATATATATAGGAAAACTTGGATGGTGAAAATTTTAAATTCCGAAAATACCCTTGCATATCTATACTAATTAAAAACTGTTCATTAATTTTAATAAAGACAACTTAATTATTAAGAAGACTACCATTTGGTCTTCCTAAAGAGTCTTCATAAGTTAATTAAAATAATATTAAAATACGTGCAAGGCACGTGCACATATGCTAGTATATATATAAGAAAACTTGGTGGTGAAAATTTTGAATTCCTAAGATATCCTTGAGTATTTATAAACATGATGTTATTATGTCAATTTGCATGTTATGTTTAAGAGTCAAAGCAATAAAGTTTGCATACAAGTTTTTTTTTTCATACAACTCTTCATTATCCAATGTTAATAATTTTTTTTTCCATACCATTTTTCAAAGGTTATTATTTTCAATAGAAAATTAAAAAAACAAAAAGTTATATTTCGAATCTCTTAGCATTGTAAAAAGAAAGTACACACACATGAATAATCACTTGAAAAAGACGAAAAGACATCTGACCTTATGATATTCTAATTAAAATACGTGTAAAATACGTACATGTAGACTAGTATATATAATAAAAAAATTTGAGCTTCACCGTAAAACTTTTTTCTTTCAAATATACCCTTTGTATAAGTTTGTTAATTAAAATTATTCATTATGAGGCGTTTGGTTCAAGTTTTTGTGGCTTGAGAATGGGTTTTGAATTCCTTACCCATGTTTGGTATGTTTAGGATTGGGAATGAGGAGGGAATAGGAGGGGCTTAGGGGGGAAAGCTATTCCAATTGACTTGGGAAAGCTATTCCCAAACCCCCCTTGGGAATAGATTTGCTTTCCTAGGAATAATACTTGGTTATTTTGTTTGGACGGTTATACCCTCTTTTTATTTTCAAATTTTCAACTTTTATCCAAACATGTAAATCATCATGAAATTAGTGAAAGGGTATTAAAGGAAAACTAAATAAATTAATATTTATATCCCTTTGTAAACCAAATATGGAGATAATTTTTTTAAAAATTTTGAACTACCTATTCTCATCCTAACCAAATATGGGCATGGGAATATTGAATTCCTTTTCCATGGAAAAGGAATTGAAAACCTATTCCTAAGGCCTCGTTTGGTTCGCGGAATGGAAGCGAAAGAAAATCAATTCCTTATCATTTCCTTTCCTTTGGAAAACTTTAATTCCTATTGATTTTCCTTTCCGATGTTTGGCAATGCCAAAGAATTTGAAAAGAAAAGTGATACTTCAATATGGGAAAGTGATTCCTTCTTTGGATGGATGGAATCACTTTTTCTCCTAATTTTTCTTCCATTGGGAATCACTTTCATTTCCTCCTCAATTTCTTGGGCGTCCAAACATAAGAAAGTAATCACTTTCCTTTTCCAGCCGGGAGATTCCGCCAACCAAACGAGACCTAAGAATACAAAAACTTGATCCAAACGAGCCCTTAAAGTTAAGGATATTTGAAAAGTTCTGACACTCAAAGAGCCTGTACCAAAATTTCTCACAAAAGTTCTTTTCAAAATCCTCTCAATTAATTCTTGCTAACTAAGCTCTGTAAAAAAGCTCTTTAATCAGGCAGTAGCTATAATAATGTAATAGTTTTAGGGTATTTGAAAAAAGAACTGCACAAAGTTAGATACTTTTGCTTGATATTGTACTACTATGAATGTGCATGCATTGGGTTTCAAACTTCATAAAACAACTAATATTTACAGTCAAGAGTGCTTAATATAAAGTATAAACAAGTGCAAAAAACATCAGACATGCACCCAAAAGATAGCATGATATGCCGCTACATCATTAAAGAAATTTCTAACCGGCAACTACCCCCACACTGTTCGAAATGACATGAAAAACCTTCCACAATATTTTTTTCTACAAATTTACTAGATTAAAAAACTTTACCACATTTAAGGAACAAAAAATTTGCTCTAACGATATTTTTTTTTAATTAAATTTGGTAAAAGATAAAAAGTTTCAAAAATTTAAAATAGAGAAACATTCCGACAGATAGTGTGGCGGAAATTGGACATGTCCAATTTCCGCCATACCATCTGTCGGAATTGAGGATATCAGTTTTTTTTCTTTTTTGATTGGTTTTGCTTTATTTTGATTCGTTTGGTTTGGTTTATTTGTTTTTAAATCGGTTTGGTTTTTATCTTTTGATTTTTCTTTCTCAGATTGGTTTAATCTATTAGTTAATTGATTATTATCTTTACAATAATAACAAAATCTATTAGTTAATATAATTTTTAATATTAATTTATACAATAAATAATAAATTTTGTTATTAAGTATATTAGTTAATATACAATAAATAACATAAATTTTTTTCTACCGATAAATAAAAAATAAATTTTTTGCTAAAACAAATAAAAAAAATAAAAAAAATTGAAAGGGAGAAACATTCCTCTGGCCAGTCCGAATGCAAAATTAGGGACACCCGTTTTTTCTATTAGATTTTGTTTTGCTTATTTGTTTTAAATTGATTTGGTTCAATCTTTTTGTTTCTTTCTTTAGTTTGATTTTATCTATTAGTTAATTTATTATTATCTATATAATAATAACAAAATCTATTAGTTCATTTTTATATATTAATTTGTATATTAACTAATAAGTTTTGTTATTATCCACATTACTTAATATATAAATAAATAAATATATACATATTATTATATAATAATTAATTTGTATATATTTATTTATATACATAAAATAAAATCATATATATAAATAAATATAAAAAATTAAAATAGACAAAAATAAATTAAATTGTTACTTTCTGTATTTATTTGTATAATAATATATTAATTTGTTATTATCTATATTAATTTATCATTAGTTTGTTATGAATATAAATAATTTGTTAATATACAAATTAAGTACATACAAATTTTTATAACAAAACTGAATATATGGAAATTTTTTATGAATATAAATAAAAGATAAAACAAAAGATAAAAACCAAACCGATTTAAAAACAAATAAACCAAATCAAACCAAACAAAATAAAAAAAAACCAATCAAAAAGGAAAAAAAAAAATCGATAGTCCTCAATTCCGACAGAAGGTGTGACGGAAATTGGACATGTCCAATTTCCGCCACACCATCTGTCGGAATGTTTCTCTATTTTAAAATTTTAAATTTTTTTTATCTTTTACCAAATTTAATTAAAAAATTTATCGTTAGAGCAAATTTTCTGTTTAAGGAATGAATGCCATATTTTTTTGACTTATAATATCGTATACAGATAATTAATCATCAGGGAAGACAAGTAACAACTATTTATAACTACCAATTTTGAGTTACTATAGATTAATTTGAACTGTATTTATGTTTTATTTTATTTGTTCAAAAGTTTACTCCCGATATTTTTGTTGGAGTAGCATTTCCAAAAAATATATTTAAATTTTGAAATAAATAGAGAAATTTTGAGTAGCACCCCACTTGCTTTATCTATATTCAAGGTGCATCCCACTCAATTACCATAGTGTAAGACCCCTCCCCCCCTCCCTCCTCCCCCCCTCACTTTTGACGGAAACCGTCCATAGCGGACGGTCTCATTGACCGAAATTATTTGACGAAAATACCCTCGTCTTCTCCCTCCTGAAACCCAAACTCTAATCCCTCTCCTTCACCAACACCAACACCACCATCACCACCACCGCCCCCGCTGCTGCTCCTCCCACGACCACCGTGCCCGCTGCCGCATCCGTCCACTGCCGCCGACGGTAGCAAGGATGAGTGGGAGGGTAGGGAGGAGGGGCCTACTCGGTACGGGGCGCGAGGGGGGGGGGGATGGGTGGGCGGCAGCGGCGACGATGGCGACGGCAACAGGAACGGTGGCAGCCGCGGCGGGCTAGGGAGGGGGGTTGGAGGAGGAGGGGGCTTGTCACGCCCCAGAACCAGAATACTGGAGAGCGGGGGAATGACTCAGCCAGCTACGTATTACGGGTAGATGAATACCGTATAATACGATCAATGCTGTCTAACCAGACGAGGGGGTGCATACTACATGAAAGTCTTACTATGGTCACTTCACATCTATTGTCTCAATCATTCAAATAAGAAGCAGAAATAGAGAACATGTAAGATAAAGCAGTAAGGCGTCCCAAACGCTCAGTCAAAATGTTCTTGAGATCTGGCTTTACAAAACATAGCCAGATGGTATAGTAAAGTGTACACAATTGTTATCAGCTGCAGTCTGACTTAATTACAATTATGCAAAAGTAAGTGCAAGACAATCCGACTAACATGTCGGTGCCAAACGGCTAAGTATAAGGTAAGTAACAAAACGAGTGGTGAAGTAAGAAACCCACTCGAGTCCTCCTGCGATCATCCCTCTAGTGTTGACCATCTTGGAGGTAGAAGTAAGCTGGATCCTCGGGGACCGGCTCTAAATCTGGCCATGCAAAACCAGAGAGGTTAGACCTCTAATAGCAAGTACCACAAGAAAGGACGATATGAAGGACTAAACCAGTAAGTAAGAGAATATAAAAATAGATCTCTGCTATCTACTGGGATTCACATAACATCACGACACTTCGAACCAACCTCCCAACCAAACAAGGACAGAAGTTGGCCCGTCATGTCCTGACATTCTGATCATCTCAGTTAGGCAACAGAGTAGGTACAGTACACAAACAAATCATCTTGAACGGCCAATCAACTACTACGGCTTGCTATTGTGAGTCCCAAGTTATCCTGGAATTATGCAAATAAGGATTCCTCAGTTCTTACTATGTGCGAGCAAGGCTAGTCTATCCAATCAATCAATTGCGCCAATCATGTAATTAGACGAGTCCCAGCGGGACGCCCGCCGTTAATATAGCATGTACAATAATATAAGCAGATACTGTTCCCTGCCCGTGTGACAGATTTACGGTATCCGTGGGAACCAGCCGGCCTGTCGGGCACTGCTAGTCCCAAGAGGGCTGCCATGTCTCGGGAATCCATACTCTCCATGCCATCATTATTTTATTTAACTTAAAGCCTCTATATTGAGCGAAATCCCATGACGTGGATCATGGTCATTCAAATGAGTACTTTGTACGGGGTACGATATGCGCAACTCTACAACGATACCCGTGCGGCTATGTTGTAGGTCTTACATAGCGTAATGCAACAATCAAATCTAACCACGGAGTAATCATGCCTTGACCATAAAGTACACATACTGTTTTTGTAAGATAAATAAATAAATAATTAAATAAATAATTTGAAGCCTACATGTGCCTGTACGCCAATATTCGGGATCGGCTAATCGAGTACAATAGCTCATTACATGAACGTGTCTCATTCATTCATTTCAATAAGACGACTAGCCAGTCTCTTAGTTCCAACTAGGAACACATGATCAATTATTAGTCAATGTCACAATCATTATCAATGGTAACAAGGCATGAAAGTCAATTAGTATTACATAGGGTCGAGCCTATAACTCCTCAGAGTTAAGTTCTAGTCATACTGGGTATCCATGGATCAATCAAGACACATGACACATTCCACATAACAATCTGTATTAACAATATTAACATATCATGATTTATCAAGTTCATGCAAAAAGGCGTAAGGATATAATAGAAGAATTATCATGCCATCATTAAATGAATAATTATAGGACAATTAAAACACCCAGGTCAAGAAGTCACGCCAACAAGTCTATGCTAAGGCCAAAAGTCACGCAAGAAGTCTATGCTAAGACCAACAAGTCACGCTAAGTCTAGCTGGAGTGAGCATGGAAAATGGGCGTGAGCAGCGAGCGTGAAAAGTGATACACGCTGGCAAGCGTGAGCGTGAAGGAAAATTCACGCAGACTCAAGTGAGCGTGAAAAGGTGACAAGAAATCCACGCACGCAAGGATGTGCGTGACTAAAAATACACGCACGCTCATGGATGTGTGCGTGACTGAAAATACACGCACGCTCATGAGAACGTCAGCGTGACTAAAAATACACGCACGCTCATGGATGTGTGCGTGACTGAAAATACACGCACGCTCATGAAAACGTCAGCGTGACTAAAAATACACGCACGCTCATGGATGTGTGCGTGACTGAAAATACACGCACGCTCATGGATGTGTGCGTGACTGAAAATACACGCACGCTCATGAGAACGTCAGCGTGACTAAAAATACACGCAAATACGTAAAGACGCGTGCGTGACTGGGCTGATGTTTTACACGAGCACGTAAGAACGTGTCCGTACAACATTTCCCGAACTCCAAGTACTATGGAGCCTTCGCTCCAGTGCCAGAGAAATACACGCAAAGTTGGTGGACCAAGAACCCATGAACAGCCGAAATACTACAACTTAGATCTAGAGAAAACAAGCCATAGGAATCAAAAATGCTAAGAACTAATCTCTCTCAGGATCATGAGAGGAAGCCAAATGAACCAAAAAAAATGGGTGAAGGAGAAGCAAGTTTGCACTTGCCTTCTCCTGCTGCTGGTAGGTGGAGAGAGTGATGAGAGGAAGAAGAAAAAGTAATGGTGAAGAAGAAGTTATGAGGAGAGAGAAGGAGAAGGAAGCTTTAAATAGGGGGAGTGGTGGTAGGTGGGGTGTTGGGCCGGGTCTGTCCACCAGGAACCCGAAAGACTAACTAAAGCAGAGAATAAAATACAGGTAATAAAATTACAGAAATAAAATTGCAGGAAATTAATTAACATGAAAATTAAAGAGCAGATAATAAAATTGCAGGAAATAAAGTACAGAAAATAAAATACAGATAATTAATTAACATGAAGTTATAGGAATTTAAATACAGGATAATACATGATAAATATTAAATAAATACATTCAAGCAATATACGTATTAAAATACGTATTCTGGGAACGGGGAGTGACATCTCTACCCACCTTGAAAAAATCCCGTCCTCAGAATTTCAAATCCAAACAGGTAGAAATATCGGAGTTAAACTAATTCAAACAGTTCTAGTGAGCAAGCAATCATTTTTACCATGTCAAAAGCAAGTACTATATATGTAAATTCATCAATCCACGATATTAAGTGGCTCTACCCATAAGGTGATAAGCATAAGGAATCAGGACAATCAAGGTATACAAAAAAAGATATACCTTGTGAGTCAAATAAGTGTGGATACCGTGATCGGATATCATCCTCACGTTCCCACGTTGACTCTCCCAAGGAGTGATGACCCCAAGCAACACGGACAAGACTAATTGTTCGGTTCTTGAGTATCTTCTCTCTTCGGTCCAAAATGGATACAGGCTGTTCCTCGTAAGACAGGTTGGTACCAACAACCAGCTCCGAATGATCGAGGACATGGCTTGGGTCCGATACATACCTACGTAATTGAGATACATGAAACACGTCATGCACCTCTCGTAACGAAGGCGGAAGGGATAAACGATAAGCAACATCGCCTATCCGATCAAGGATAACAAATGGGCCCACGTACCGCGGACTCAATTTCTCGCGAACGCCAAATCTAATGACCCCACGAGTAGGTAAGATCCGCAAGAATACGTGATCCCCAACAGAGAACTCTAACGGCCTACGATGCTGGTCCGCCCAATGATGATGCCGATCCTGCGCAACTCGAAGTCGCTCTCTAATTCCCTTAATCACTTCAACCGTCTGAACAATCATTTCTGGGCCTAACATCTTCCTCTCCCCGATATCATCCCATGCAAGCGGTGACCTGCACTTCTTACCATATAATGCTTCAAATAGCGCCATCTGGATACTGGCTTGATAACTATTGTTGTATGAGAACTCGACCAAGTGCAGGTGACTCTCCCAAGACTCTCCAAAATCTAGAGTGCAAGCTCGCAACATATCTTCTAAAGTCTGAATCGTTCTTTCTGATTGCCCATCCGTCTGCGGATGGTAGGCCGTGCTAAATCTTAACTTGGTACCCAGACTATGATGTAAGCTCTTCCAGAAATGTGATGTAAAGCGGGTATCTCGATCCGACACAATACTGACAGGGACTCCATGCTGTCTGACTATCTGTTGCATATATAACTCTGCCAACTTTTCTGTAGATTGTCCTACTCTGAAAGGAAGAAAATGTGCTACCTTCGTAAGTCGGTCTACTATTACCTAAATAGCGTCTTTACCACCCGGTGATCTCGGTAAACCGGTCACAAAGTCCATTGTAATATGCTCCCATTTCTATTCCGGAATAGGAAACGGTTGCAATAACCCAGCTGGCCTCTGCTGTTCTGCCTTCACTTGCTGACATACCAAGCAATGGAAAACAAATCTAGCTATCTCCCTCTTCATTCCGTTCCACCAGAAATGCTGCTTGATATCTTGGTACATCTTGGTCCCTCCAGGATGAATAGAATACTGAGAACTGTGAGCTTCTGCCATAACTTCCTGTCTAATATCTCCACTAGGCACACATAGACGTGATCCAAACCTAAGTGTACCTTCTTCATGAATTCTCATCTCCTTCCTGAGTCCTGACTCACATTCTGCCCTAAGTTTCTGAATCCTTGGGTCTTGTGCCTGAGCTGCCTTGATCCTGTCTACTAAGTCAGATTGAACTTGCAAACTTGTTAGAACTCCTACATCACTAGAAAGTATAACTTCGATGTCCATCTCCTGAAGGTCTTCTAAAATATGCCTCTGTGTTGTCAACATAAATGCGCCGCCTCTTCTGCTGAGAGCGTCTGCTACTACATTCGCCTTGCCTGGATGATACTGAAGCTCCACGTCATAATCCTTGATCAACTCCAACCATCTCCTCTGCCTTATGTTTAGCTCCTTCTGAGTAAAGATGTACTTCAGACTTTTGTGGTCTGTGTACATCTCCACTCGGTCACCATATAAGTAATGCCTCCATAGCTTCAAAGCAAACACTACTGCCGCTAATTCTAAATCATGAGTTGGGTAATTCTTCTCGTGGTCCCGAAGCTGCCTCAATGTATACGCTATCACCTTTCCATGTTGCATAAGGACACATCCAAGTCCTTTACCTGACGCATCACAATATACTATAAAACCCCCGGGTCCAACTGGCAATGTAAGAATAGGTGCTGATATCAACTTCTGCTTCAAAGTCTCAAATGATGCCTGACATTCTGCCGACCAAACGAATGGTACATCCTTCCGGATTAAGCGGGTCATGGGTGCTGAAAGCCTTGTAAAGTCTGACACAAACCTTCTGTAATATCCTGCCAATCCCAAGAAGCTTCGCACATCTGCTACGGTCTTGGGCACTGGCCAACTTTCTACTGCTTCTATCTTCTTGGGATCTACTGCTACTCCAGCTCCTGATATGATGTGACCCAAAAAGGAAATATGATCCGACCAAAACTCACACTTGCTGAGCTTGGCATACAACTGGTTCTCTCTCAGAACCTGTAACACTTTCCGGAGGTGGTCTTCATGCTCCTCTTCACTAGCAGAGTATACGAGAATGTCGTCAAGAAACACAACGACAAACTGGTCTAAATATGGCATAAAGATGCGATTCATCAAATCCATGAATATAGCTGGAGCATTTGTCAAACCAAACGACATTACTAAGAACTCATAATGCCCATACTTCGACCTGAATGCTTTCTTGGGAATGTCTTCCTTCCGAACCCTCACCTGATGGTACCCTGAACGAAGATCTATCATGGAAAAAACTCTAGCTTTGCTCAACTGATCAAATAAGTCGTCGATCCTGGGTAATGGGTACTTGTTCTTCACTGTTGCCGCGTTAAGCTTCCTGTAGTCAATGCACAATCTGGATGACCCATCCTTCTTCCCCACAAGTACCATTGGTGCTGCCCATGGTGATACGCTAGCTTGGATGAACTTCTTCTCCTTCAGTTCCTCTATGTGCTGATATACCTTGGCCTGCTCTGAATCCGCCATTCTGTAAACTCGATCTGATATCGGTTTAGTTCCTGGTGCCAATTCTATACTGAACTCAATATCTCTAACTGGTGGTAGACCTGGAAGTTCTTCGGGAAATACGTCTAGAAATTCTTCAACTACCTTCGGAATCTGAACTTCTTCCATTGCCGTTACTACTCCCTGCTCTGGTTGAGTTACCCCTGATCTGACTAAGGTGAACCGCTCCATGCCTGGAATATCAAAAGATACACTCCCTCTACGATAATCTATTATCGCATGACTGTCTTTCAGCCAGTCCATGCCTAAGATAACGTCGAATTTTCGACAGGAAATTCTATCAACCGGGCGGGTAAGGAATGCCCACAAACTACAACGCTACACGATAGAATAACTCTACTAACTCCTACGAGCCCATTACCAGTGAGTATATTCAACCTCCCTGGCAATGCCTCGAACTCCATTCCTAGTCGTGTCGCAAATCGTGCAGATATAAATGAATGGGATGCTCCCGAATCAAACAATGCTACTGCGGGATATGAGGCGACGAGAATGTTACCTGCCACAACATCTCCCGATGCCAATGCCTCTTCCAAGGAAAAAGTGAATGCTTGCCCTCGACCTCCTTGCCGATTTCCATGCTGCGGCCTAGCCTGATGTTGTTGCTAGCCCCTTCCTTGATGATGTTGGGGTGGTCTATGCTGGTGTTGCTGCATCGGCGGCCCCTGCTGCCGAAATATTTGAGCCTGCGGCAGTAACGAACGCTGTGCCAACGGCCTTACTGCCACTGCTGGTCCTCGATACTGGCCTGCCTCTGGTGCTGGCAGAGCAGAAAACTGCTACCCTGGTCCTCCTGACCTCGAATTCATGGGACATGTGGTAACCCGATGATCTGGATTTCCACATATCAGACACAGTCCATTCAATGTCCGACACACATCTCTAGTGTGCCCCATCTTCCCACAATAAGTGCAGCCTGCCGGGGGTTGCTGGTTCTTCCTCTGTTGCTGTTGCTGCTGCCTGGGTGGTGGTGCTGGTCCTCGTATCGCCATATCGTGGATACGAATGCCAGTGGATGGTGCTGTTGTTCGGGGCGCTGCTCTCCCTCCTCCTTCAATCTGACTGTGGGATCTCTTCTGACCCCCAGTCCTTACCGCAAGCCTCTGAATGGTGATCTCATGCCTTCGAGTTGCCGTCAATACTTCATCAAAAGTTTGGTAATTGTGCCCCTCTATTAATTGCAAGAGTTCAAGATAAAATTCTTGCTGAAACCTCATGGCCCTCTGGCGCTCTGTTGCTACCATCTCTGGGGCGAATCTACTCAATCTACAGAACTCCGCTGCATAAGCATCTACAGTCTTGCCGGCCTGTCTGAGGCTGATAAACTTCTGTTGTAGCTCAAACTGCGCCACAACTCCATAGTACTTGGTCTTGAATCTTGCAGTGAAATCGTCCCAAGCCACAGGACGTCTGATGCCCTCTTCCTCTGATTCCCCCCAATCACGTGCGAGATCCTGAAGTAATAACTTCACTAGATCCACATGTTCTGCTGCCGGTACCTTAGCTGCTGTCAGAATAGCCTCAATATCCTTAAGCCATGCATCTGCTGAGATGGCATCCTCCGTGCCCTCGAAACGGCGGGGGTTGTACTTGCAAAACCTGGCTGATGTTCCTGAATCTGGCCTTGCCCCTCTTTTCAATGCTGTCTGCAATCCTTGGTTGAGTAGCACATTCTGCTCTTGTAGCTGAGTGTGCATGCGCTGCTGGACCAACATCTGATGTTGCTGAGTAGCCATCATTCCTCTCATGATCTCTAGAAGGGCTGGTGTGTCCACTTGGGTAGGTGGAACTGTCGGTGGTGGTGGAACATCCGGATACTGCGATCCAGCCGCTGGTTCCACTATCACTTCTTCCTGAGTAGCCTCCTGAGGTGAGACTGGCCCTTGTTGCTGACCAACCTGGTCAGGTTGTCCATGTTGCTCTTGTTGTTGCTGCCCAGCTCTGACCGATGCGGACGAAGTGCCCCTATGAAAAGGGACAAGAGAACAATCAAACAACCGGACATGAAGGATCAATGAAGCCAAAGGATACCGGAATGTCAAGCAAGGGTTGAGAATAACGAATCATGAGATCAAGGGGAAAACACGTGTGATTGAGACATCCTATAAATCAAAACACCCCACAAGTCTGAAATCAGACCTGCATGGGCCACCACTAAAACCTTGTCACGCCTCAGAACCAGAATACTGGAGAGCGGGGGAATGACTCAGCCAGCTACGTATTACGGGTAGATGAATACTGTATAATACGATCAATGTTGTCTAACCAGACGAGGGGGTGCATACTACATGAAAGTCTTACTATGGTCACTTCACATCTATTGTCTCAATCATTCAAATAAGAAGCAGAAATAGAGAACATGTAAGATAAAGCAGTAAAGCATCCCAAACGCTCAGTCAAAATGTTCTTGAGATCTGGCTTTACAAAACATAGCCAGATGGTATAGTAAAGTGTACACAATTGTTATCAGCTGCAGTCTGACTTAATTACAATTATGCAAAAGTAAGTGCAAGATAATCCGACTAACATGTCGGTGCCAAACGGCTAAGTATAAGGTAAGTAACAAAACGAGTGGTGAAGTAAGGAACCCACTCGAGTCCTCCTGCGATCATCCCTCTAGTGTTGACCATCTTGGAGGTAGAAGTAAGCTGGATCCTCGGGGACCGGCTCTAAATCTGGCCATGCAAAACCAGAGAGGTTAGACCTCTAATAGCAAGTACCACAAGGAAGGACGATATGAAGGACTAAACCAGTAAGTAAGAGAATATAAAAATAGATCTCTGCTATCTATTGGGATTCACATAACATCACGACACTTCGAACCAACCTCCCAACCAAACAAGGACAGAAGTTGGTCCGTCATGTCCTGACATTCTGATCATCTCAGTTAGGCAACAGAGTAGGTACAGTACATAAACAAATCATCTTGAACGGCCAATCAACTACTACGGCTTGCTATTGTGAGTCCCAAGTTATCCTGGAATTATGTAAATAGGGATTTCTCAGTTCTTACTATGTGCGAGCAAGGCTAGTCTATCCAATCAATCAATTGCGCCAATCATGTAATTAGACGAGTCCCAGCGGGACGCCCACCGTTAATATAGCATGTACAATAATATAAGCAGATACTGTTCCCTGTCCGTGTGACAGATTTACGGTATCCGTGGGAACCAGCCGGCCTGTCGGGCACTACTAGTCCCAAGAGGGCTGCCATGTAAGAACTCGGGAATCCATACTCTCCATGCCATCATTATTTTATTTAACTTAAAGCCTCTATATTGAGCAAAATCCCATGCCGTGGATCATGGTCATTCAAATGAGTACTTTGTACGGGGTACGATATGTGCAACTCTACAACGATACCCGTGCGGCTATGTTGTAGGTCTTACATAGCGTAATGCAACAATCAAATCTAACCACGGAGTAATCATGCCTTGACCATAGAGTACACATGCTGTTTTTGTAAGATAAATAAATAAATAATTAAATAAATAATTTGAAGCCTGCATGTGCCTGTACGCCAATATTCGGGATCGGCTAATCGAGTACAATAGTTCATTACATGAACGTGTCTCATTCATTCATTTCAATAAGACGACTAGCCAGTCTCTTAGTTCCAACTAGGAACGCATGATCAATTATTAGTCAATGTCACAATCATTATCAATGGTGACAAGGCATGAAAGTCAATTAGTATTACATGGGGTCGAGCCTATAACTCCTCAGAGTTAAGTTCTAGTCATACTGGGTATCCATGGATCAATCAAGACACATGACACATTCCACATAACAATCTGTATTAACAATATTAACATATCATGATTTATCAAGTTCATGCAAAAAGGCGTAAGGATATAATAGAAGAATTATCATGCCATCATTAAATGAATAATTATAGGACAATTAAAACACCCAGGTCAAGAAGTCACGCCAACAAGTCTATGCTAAGGCCAAAAGTCACGCAAGAAGTCTATGCTAAGACCAACAAGTCACGCTAAGTCTAGCTGGAGTGAGCGTGGAAAATGGGCGTGAGCAGCGAGCGTGAAAAGTAATACACGCTGGCAAGCGTGAGCGTGAAGGGAAATTCACGCAGACTCAAGTGAGCGTGAAAAGGTGACAAGAAATCCACGCACGCAAGGATGTGCGTGACTAAAAATACACGCACGCTCATGGATGTGTGCGTGACTAAAAATACACGCACGCTCATGAGAACGTCAGCGTGACTAAAAATACACGCACGCTCATGGATGTGTGCGTGACTGAAAATACACGCACGCTCATGAAAACGTCAGTGTGACTAAAAATACACGCACGCTCATGGATGTGTGCGTGACTGAAAATACACGCACGCTCATGGATGTGTGTGTGACTGAAAATACACGCACGCTCATAAGAACGTCAGCGTGACTAAAAATACACGCAAACACGTAAAGACGCGTGCGTGACTGGGCTGATGTTTTACGCGAGCACGTAAGAACGTGTGCGTACAACATTTCCCGAACTCCAAGTACTATGGAGCCTTCGCTCCAGTGCCAGAGAAATACACGCAAAGTTGGTGGACCAAGAACCCATGAACAACCGAAATACTACAACTTAGATCTAGAGAAAACAAGCCATAGGAATCAAAAATGCTAAGAACTAATCTCTCTCAGGATCATGAGAGGAAGCCAAATGAACCAAAAAAAATGGGTGAAGGAGAAGCAAGTTTGCACTTGCCTTCTCCTGCTGCTGGTAGGTGGAGAGAGTGATGAGAGGAAGAAGAAGAAGTAATGGTGAAGGAGAAGTTATGAGGAGAGAGAAGGAGAAGGAAGCTTTAAATAGGGGGAGTGGTGGTAGGTGGGGTGTTGGGCCGGGTCTGTCCACCAGGAACCCGAAAGACTAACTAAAGCATAGAATAAAATACAGGTAATAAAATTGCAGAAATAAAATTGCAGGAAATTAATTAACATGAAAATTAAAGAGCAGATAATAAAATTGCAGGAAATAAAGTGCAGAAAATAAAATACAGATAATTAATTAACATAAAGTTATAGGAATTTAAATACAGGATAATACATGATAAATATTAAATAAATACATTCAAGCAATATACGTATTAAAATACGCATTCTGGAAATGGGGAGTGACAGGGCTCCTCGGCGAGGGGGGTGGGGGTGCAACAAACGGCGGGGGCAGCGGGAAGGGAGGGGGGGGGGGGGGCGCTGGGGGTGGAGGCTTGGTATGGGGAACGTTTCGAAAGAAGAGGACATTTTTGTCCAAAAAAACTGGATCAAAGGAGTTGACCGTTAGCGAAGGACGAAAACTGTTAAAAGTGGGAGTGTCTTACATTACGGTAATTAGATGGGGTGCACCTTGAATATGGGTAAAGTAAATGGGGTGCTAGTCAAAATTTTTGAAATAAATAATACCTTTGACAAGATATTAATATAGTTATATCTCTACTAATATAAAGGCTTCCAAAACGGCTCAAAATTGAACTGTCTAAGTCGTATTTATATTATCAATTACTTATTTTTCAAAAACATTAATATTATGTAAAAAAATGTTGAAAAAATTAATTTCTGTTATAAAAAACACAAGAAATTTGAAGCTAGCCAACCAAGAAAAATACCTATCACCTTATCCATAGGAGTTAGAACAAGTGTTTGTTTATAATTAGATAATTTTAAGTAGTTAAACAACTAGTTATATTCATTTGTTTATTTAATTTTCAATTACGTGAGGATATACGTTTAAAAGGCTAACTACTTCCAAGAAATATATATATATATATATATATATATATATATATATATATATATATATATATATATATTTCCAAGAAATATATCCATACCAAATTATAATCAAATATATAACAAATTCTAATTAAAATATAAATATAGTAAATGTTAATTTAAATATATTTAAATATTTAGATAATTTTACATTAATATCATAAGAAAACTTATTATAAGGAAAAAAAAAATATTTAAAAAAATATTTTATATGCATTACTAGTCTTAGAATGTGGAGAGAGAGTGCTGCAGTTGGGAGACCCCAGAAAAACCGCAGAAAAATCAGATAAAATTGAATGTTAGCTAAGAAATAAGATTAGCAGCTGCTTGGCTACTTCCATCACAGCCAGCTTGGCTTGGCCTGGCAAACCTCCTCTCTAGCACCACTTTTCTTTTCTGCCAACCCCTCTCTCTCTCAAACCCAAATCAACTCCTCTGTTATTTTCCTGTGTTCCTTTTCCACACCATTATTCTTCTTCCTTTTGGCAATTGACAACCTTTTTCTTTCCCTCTCACATTTTCTTTTCTTCTTATATATAGCTGAACCATCTCTCCTCTGCAACTGCAAGCAAGTATTCCTGTTGCTGCTGTGGAAGCTAGCTGCAGTATCCTTGTGATCTGTGTGCTTTAAAAATTATAGTTTGATGCACACAAAAGTGGTCTTCCTCTTGTATGGGTCTTGACTCATAGGTCCTTAGTGCTGCTGGTCTTCTTGTCATGGATCTCCTTTTTTTTCTTTCTTGGTCACCTGCATTTGCTAGTGTTTTGTTTGGGTCATGTAGTTTTTGAGTTTCCTTGGTGTACAAAATTGGTGTGTGTACCCTTTTGCCTTGAGAGTCCTCAGATCAAGAATACAGAAAAAAAATGGAGGAAACCTTTGTGCCATTTAGGGGGATTAGGAATGATCTTCAAGGGAGATTAATGTGCTACAAGCAAGATTGGGCAAGTGGCTTCCGCGCCGGCATCAGGTACTTACCAATCCATATTTGCAACTTAGATTTAACAAATCGTTATATTATTTTTATTATGCAACATTTATTGTGCTTGTCATAGGATTTTGGCTCCCACAACATACATATTTTTTGCTTCTGCCATCCCGGTCATATCATTTGGAGAACAATTGGAGAGAAACACTGGTGAGGGATTTGTTTCAAATATGGTTACTACGAATGGCTAATTTTCTCATGAATTTTTTTTTTGTGTTTTGTTGTGTGCAGGTGGTCTTATAACAGCGGTCCAAACATTGGCCTCGACCGCGCTGTGTGGAATCATACATTCGATCATAGGAGGTCAGCCTCTGCTGATTCTTGGTGTTGCAGAACCCACTGTGCTCATGTATACATTCATGTTTAACTTTGCTAAATATAGATCGGATTTGGGACCTAAGCTGTTCCTAGCATGGACTGGATGGTGAGTTAGCGGACCATTGTTTCTTTGAATTCTGTAAAAATTTCATTTTTGGGCTATTAATATGACACATGTATACTAATGTTGTTTTGGTTGGCAGGGTATGTGTGTGGACTGCCTTCTTGCTGTTCTTGTTGGCGGTTCTTGGTGCATGTTCCATTATTAATAGATTTACTCGTGTAGCCGGTGAACTGTTTGGTCTACTGATTGCGATGCTCTTCATGCAAGAGGCAATCAAAGTAAGCAATTGAACGGTTATGTTTCTTGCCGTCTTGTGCAGTTGATTTTATTTAGTAGTGTAGTTTTAGGATATTGACGATAATTAAGATCACGATGTAGTCAAGTATAAGAAATTGTTCAAAATTTGCTCTGGGTAGCAATGAACTGAGATGATTGTAATGTTGAGTTATGTACTGAAGTAAGCTGAGGGTTTCAGGGGCTCGTGGAAGAATTTCGCATACCTGAAAGAGAGAACCCAAAGGCATTGGAGTTCATTCCGTCTTGGAGATTCGGCAATGGGATGTTTGCTCTGGTTCTCTCGTTCGGCCTTTTACTTACAGCACTAAAAAGTAGGAAGGCAAGGTCTTGGCGGTACGGAGCTGGTATGTATATGATTTGACACCTTAATTTTGTTACTTAGGCCATCACTATTAAAGAACATGTTAAACAATAAACATGCACTCATGCAAGCAAAGGTTCTTCAAATGGTAGTCATCCACTTGATGCAACCGAAAGACAACATTTGTGCCGTGGGGAATATTTCACCTACTTTTTAGTTACTAGTTTTAGAAAGAAAAAGGAAAGAAAAAGAAACTAGTTTTAGTAAAACAACTATATGCCCATGACATCATGAATTAAACTGGAATACTCATCTATCTATGGTATAACTCTAGTCAGAATTATGTCATTCTGCAAAGCCATTCCAACAACCACACTCATGATTTTGAGTTGAAAAATACAAACATGCTATGTAGAAACATGCAGTCACAAACTTATCTTTTGAGTATGCAAGTCTGTTTGTCTTCATCTTACAACTACTCAGCTTGTTTATCGATGTGGATGTAGTGATTGTCTTTCACTTTTATTAATAAGCAAATACCAATGTTGTGTGCAGGCTGGCTACGAGGCTTCATTGCAGACTATGGGGTGCCACTCATGGTTCTTGTGTGGACCGGAGTTTCTTATATACCTTCCTCTAGTGTTCCTAAAGGTATCCCTAGGCGCCTCTTCAGTCCAAATCCTTGGTCACCTGGCGCATATGAGAACTGGACAGTGATAAAGGCATGTCCACCTTAAACTTCCTCTTCTAAGGTTTCTTTCACATTGATTGATATTTTTAGTATAATTACTTGAGTGACATAGATCGGATTGAGAAACGAGCTGTAGCCCATGATTCCTATATGCTAAAGAAGTCCACTATATCTAAGTTCTTGGGAACTTGAACAGAACCAACGGAATGAACACTGTTTCAAAACAAGAACAAACGTCGAGGGCTGAAATAAAGCACACAACCTGCACACGAGTACAATATCCATGCACAAAAGCAACAACGCAAACACAATCACATTTACGTGAAAAATTATGACGGAAAAAACCACGGGATGATCGGAGTTCAACCCATTTACGTGAAAATCCTGACGGAAAAAACCACGGGATGATCGGAGTTCAACCCGGAAAAGCCTTCACTACTGAATTAGAAAAGTACGTCGACTCCTTTACAAGCTTCTTCCACTAATCCAAAACGTATCACTACAACTATTCAAATAATAAGAATGATTACAAAATGAGAAATAGGTTTGCCGAAACGAAGAACATGAAAACAAGCATATGCGGATCCCTTCGTACGAACTCCTTCCGAAGCAAACCTCTCCCAAATCCTTCTCCTTCTTCGTTTGAAAGTTGCACACTTGAGAAAATTCTCTCATTTGATGTTATGACTGCTATGATTAGGTTAGGAAGCCTCCAATATAACTTATCCTAATTTCGAAACAATTCTGACCGTTCAAATCAATTCAACGGTCCAGATAAAATCCCAAAATTGCTCAGCCCGGGCCCGATGGTACGCCATTGGCATACCGCCGGTAAGTCGATGATATAGTGTGGGAACAAAAATTTGCACCACAAAACTTTCTGGACGTTTTTGACGTTTCTAAGCATCGACGGCGTACTGCTGGCATGCCGATCCCTCTGATACGGTTGTGATACGTCCTGAAACAGCTCCAAAAGAACTTTTTATCGCCATCGACTTACCGAGCTTCTCCAACATACGGATGATCCCGACACACGGATGATGCTCGTCGCACTCCAGGGTATTTTCACATAGGAAGGGAACCCCACCAAACTCCAACATTAGTTACTTTTGGTGAAGCATGTGACCTTAATTTATGTTTTAAGAATTGAAGAATGTTTCCTGTCACCATCCATTCATGAGTCAGTTTGTATGTGTAAATTTTGCTTCTGGTATAGTTAGGCCTTTGCACCTGATTGATGATATTCTTAAACCAAACAGGAAATGTTGGATGTGCCCATTCTGTACATTCTTGGAGCTTTTATACCGGCTACAATGATAGCGGTACTTTATTACTTTGACCACAGTGTAGCATCTCAACTTGCTCAGCAGAAGGAGTTCAACCTGAGAAAACCACCATCATTCCATTATGATTTACTTCTCTGTGGATTTTTGGTATAATTCTTGTACACTACTTATTATTTGTATCATATTTCATCTCTTAGCCTCAATGAATTAGCCTTTGCTAGGAAAGTTACTAAATTACCTTTTGGTCCTCAATTCTCTTCTCATTTTATCACTTTGATGGCAGACTTTATTGTGTGGTCTTCTCGGAATTCCCCCATCAAATGGTGTCATCCCTCAATCTCCAATGCATACAAAAAGTTTAGCTACTCTTAAGCATCAGGTAAGCTGCGTATTCTTAAATACTTCTAAAAGCGTAGGCAAGGATATCCTTTTTTGTAGGAAGGTCACAGAAATGCATTAGATTTATGTATAAAATGAATTATCTGCTAGACGAATTCCCCCATAGTCTAATAAATAAATTAGACTTCAGTTCAATGCAGTTCTAAAACACAATTCTCACATAAAAGCTTCAGATGTCTCAGCGGACTGGCAAAATCGACCGTTGTAGGTTGATGACTTGATGCAGCAATGGAGTTTCATGCCCGTTGTCTTGTGTCCAAGAATTAGACGAAGAAATAAGCAACTTTAGGAACATCATATGCCTATATTTGAAGGGACTTCTTTCTCATGACATTTTCTTGAACACTGCAGCTGCTTCGTAATCGCCTAGTAGCCACAGCACGAGAAAGTATGCGCCAGAATTCAAGCTTGGGACAACTGTATGGAAATATGAAGGAAACTTATCAGCAGATGCAGACACCATTGATCTACCAAGAACAATCTGCTCGAGTATGAGAACTTTCCTCTCTTTTTATTTAGTTGTGCCATTTCTCTATGTAAAGCTTGATTTTCTTTTTTTCTAAACTATATACTATTCATCTAGGGATTGAAGGAGCTCAAGGACTCAACAATCCAATTGGCTTCGATGGGTAATATCGATTCACCAGTAGACGAGACTGTATTTGACATTGATAAGGAAATAGACGATCTTCTACCCGTCGAAGTTAAAGAACAGCGTGTAAGCAACCTGCTGCAGTCTGTAATGGTGGGAGGCTGTGTCGCAGCTATGCCAATTCTTAAAATGATTCCGACTTCTGTACTATGGGGTTACTTTGCATTCATGGCCATCGAGAGCTTACCTGGAAACCAGTTCTGGGAAAGGATTCTCCTCCTATTCACTGCTCCAAGCAGAAGATACAAGTAATTATTCACTTATAGCCTACACTTCTTTTCATCTGTATCAGTATCGGACACTAACCTGATGTCTTTCTTGTAGAGTGCTTGAAGAGTATCACGCCACCTTTGTGGAGACCGTGCCTTTCAACACCATCACTTTTTTCACTCTTTTCCAGGCGGTTTACTTGTTGCTGTGCTTTGGGATAACTTGGATTCCCATTGCCGGTGTCCTATTTCCTCTCATGATTATGCTCTTAGTTCCGGTGAGACAATACTTTCTCCCAAAGCTCTTCAAAGGAGCACACCTTACCGACCTAGATGCAGCAGAGTACGAGGAGTCGCCAGCATTACCTTTTAATCTAGTAACAGTGAGTTCTTTCAGTCATGGTTCAATGCAGACTAAATTGAATCAGCAATCACTTTATATCTATACAATATAAAATGAACATGATTGACATATCTATACAAAATGCATTACATGTGCAAAATAATAATGTAACGTTTAGAAAATTTACAAAATAAATCTTGGCCAACCATCAACATAAGTGAAACCATTATATAACATTTATTTAGTTTTTGCAACAAATATATACATGTTGCAAAACTTAGAATAAATTGATGGCTGGCCAAGATTTTTTTTTTTTTTTTTTTTTTGTAAATTTTCAACATATTATATAATTATTTTGCACATGTAAAGCATTTTGTACCAAATACGGAAATTCAAAACATGGAACAAAATGGAGATCCCGATATGTCATATCATGTTCATTTTATACTGTAATTCTATAATGTTTAGAAAATTTACAAAAACAATCTTAGCCAACCATCACCACAAGCGAAACCATTATATAAGTTTTGCAATATATATTTCACATCTTAAGTTATTTATGTTATTCTTTGCAATTAAAGACAACACATTGCTATATGTTTTATATATGCGTGCTAGATTTATGACAGATCTGTCTTAGCAGGATCTCGACTCCGAAATGAGACATTCAGTTGCTCAGAGTGGGGAGATTCTTGATGAGATTGTCACAAGAGGTCGTGGCGAGGTCAAGCGTATGAACAGTCTTAAAGTTGCTAGTTCAGCTGGAACACCAGTCGACGATTTGAAGGGGATACGTAGTCCTCGGGTGGTTGAACTGAGACAGGTGCAAACTCCTCGTCTTGGAGGGAGAGGGATGCACAGTCCAAGTACGACAGAAGCTAGGCCATCCAAGCTGGGGTAGAATGCTCGGGAATTGGAAATCGAAATATAGTAACTTAGGTTGATCCCTTCGTTACTGACATGTTCATATAACTATGTTGCTTATGTAACCTTGATTCTTATATGAACAGAAAAAGTAAATTTGCAATGTTTTCTGTTTAATTCTGTCGTCTGCGACCACATTATTTTTATCATTAATGAAATCATGTGACTTTTCCTCTTCCTACTCTTTCTAATTTCTTATGTTTTGAGTGCAATTGCACTAAAGCTCTTTATTTCTTGTGAGGATTAATTAAGTTACTTGGTTGTTGTTAGGACTGAAATACTTATTATTCCATCACTTCCTGCAGGTTGTAGGTCCAGTGTGAGGGAGTTGGCTTTACATCGCCGTATACTTATTTACAAAATCCGCTTTAAAATGTACATACTTTGTTAAAGTATATATACACACACTATGTCAAAGTTCCTGCAAACTTAACAAAAAACCTGATATATTGAGGGTGTTAGCATATTGTCAAATAGCTCATGGGCTTACTCTTCATGTGTGCAAGTGTTATTTACGCAACTAATTTTCGTGCGTGCGTGTGCGTGTGTGTGTGTTGTGGATATCAGGAGGACCCTAACCCTATGGAGGTGGACAATGGTTCTAAGGCTGATGTCCGGTTCAGCCAGAGTTCACGACCGTCTGTGGCTCTGGGAAAGAAGTCGGCCGCGTCTGTCAGGAGTAGTCTAGGCAGTGCCATTATTGCTAGCGGTGGTCAAGGCACCTGTGCGCTTGAAGGAGGCTTCTCCTGGGAGCAACATAGAAGGCATGGGTTTCCCGGATGGAAACAAAATAGTGTAGGAATTCTTCTTTATCGAAAAACTTGCGAACTTATTACAACTCAAAATTAATTACAAAACTATTGTAATGCAAAATTTGAAGCCAAATCGAAATTTTCGAAAGATGGGACAATGGAGGTCAAATTAACATGCGATTCTTCTACGTTGTTGACGACCTGACAAAGCTTTGGGAACTAGAAAGTGTGAGGGAGCAAGAGCTGCTACGATCAAGTGGTTGGAATACATGGATTCCTACCTTGAGATTTGCAAAGAGCCAGCTATTTATACGAGAATAACTGGAGGTAGTTATCTATTCTTCCACAGGGATGCACTGTAATGTCCCGCTCCGCGCGAGGCATTTGGTTGGCTTGTTGGATGGGATCAGAATGTTGGACCGTGACTTATGTTGGGAATCAGGAGAATTGAGACTGATGTAGTCTCTCTCAGCCGGCTAGACGGAATGGGTATTAGAACGCGGCTCGCTGGTGGAGCTACGCTTAGTGGGATTATGTGTGATCGGAACAGGAAGATCCTTTTTATGCAAGTGAGTGGAACTGTCTTTCCTCCTCCTTTCTCCTTCATGCTTAATAAAATAGAGTATTGAATTGCTATGAATATGTCCCTAATGTCTCTTACCTTGAATGTTGAATAATTGTGATGCAATACTTTAGTTGCTAAATCGATAGAGATGCATATGCTGGAAATCATTAAATGAATAACACATGAACTTTGTATTGTTGAACGAATCACACTTGAACTGCTAATGTGACGATGCCTGAGAATGAATTGATAATGTCCTTGATGCTTAACGTTGTCGGAACGAGTAGAACACTTGAATAATGAGACGCCTCGTGAATGATAGAATAAGAAGAGAACTGGCTATGCTATCGACCCAATGATCTAAATGAAATAATAGAATCATGTACCTTCTGCATAACTGTTGTTGTTGCCTGTTTTAATATAAGCAATGAAATGAATGATATTGTCCCTATGAAACGAAATGCTACATGTTCCTTGAGAAATGAATAATGTGGAAATGTTTCAATGTATCTGAGTTGATGGAACAAGAAATGAATGATTGAAAACAATGAGAATTGATGAGGCTTGGGATCATTGAGATCACCAAGTAAAATGATGGTAATATTGAGAATGAATAAGTCATTGAACATGACTTGAATGAGATGAATGATGATGCACTGTTGCCTGTATTTATTTCAATATTTCATCATGCATTTTATGTTCACGATCGAGTCGGACACCCATTCGCATGGTCATAGGACAACTTATGCATAAGAGATGGGGATATGTTTTCTCGGACGGTACCCCTGAATGATAGGGCGACCGATTCGACCTAGGAAGAAATATTGGCGTGCCAGTAGGGGCACGAATTTTGCGAGGCATCCAGTGACCATGTAGTCAGGATGAAGACCTATATGGCAACGTCTGTATGGTTAAACAACACCAGTGACCATGTAGTCAGGATGCACGCTAATGAATGTTTTGTGAAGGCAGAGTAAGTATATCTGCTAACCTGTATTTGATGTAGGTACGAGGGAGTTGGCTATCAGTAAGAAATCACTTAAATGTGATATACTCAATATATGTGTTGGTTTAACTTGCGTGCTTAACGTGCCAAGTAAATGATGCTGTGTTTAGTCTTTTAATATGAGAATCTGCTTAACATGTTAAATTCAGTATGCTTTAATGATGCCTTCACATGAACGCTATTAAGAATATGTTTAGATGTCTCACTATGAATATTGCCCATGAAATGTAAACTGATGCTAGACCCCAAGTAGAAAGATCATTCTATTAAATGCTTGCTAAATTGACTAGTTAGTGTTGGTTTAGGCGAGTGGGTTAGATTATGCTCGCCAGTACATAGATGATGTGCTGACCCACATTTTGTGGACAGGTACTCGTGCTTGGAATGTTCTACACACGAAGATTGGCTTGATTGGTCCCGCGGCATCGAAAATTTGTTGGACATACAGAAGCTCTCCTTGTACAAGATGATGTCTTCTGTTTATAAAGGGCATAATGTATGGAACATTGTAATCAGTTGTACCAATGAGTTGTAAGCCAAGTCGATATATCGAGTTGTAACCCAATGTATCCAAGTATCAAATGTAAGCTTTATAGCATTGTTCAGTTGGCTTTCAATGTAAAGTGGGAAGTGTTGTAAGCATTGTATTCCAATACGAGTCTTGTATTCCTCTTCAATTATCAATAAAGAGAATAAAGTTCCATATATCTCTGTGTGACTTCAAGTTATCCTTTTATCTCCGTTACGATGCGTTCCTATTTGAAGAAAATTAATTATGTACCATCTTTGCCTTGCACAAATGCAATACCAGACTTGTACGACATCACGCCCAAGCGAGGACGATCGATTCCAAGAGATAAAATATGTGAATAAATGACTCTACGAATCGGGGCGTGACAAATTGGTATCAGAGCACGGCTTTACGTCCTTGGTCTCTTCTTTGATTCATTTCAAATCAAAGTTGCATCGACGATTAACCAAAGTTGCTTCCGCGATCACTCAACGTTGCTTCCGCGATTATGCTGTTGTTGTTCTGTAATCATCCTATGTTGTTCGTGTCTGAAAGTTTATCAACCCTCTTGGCTGGTCACTGGATGTTCCATACAATAAGTCTATATACATTGTGATGCCCCTGAATGAATGATTATTGTTGGTTTGGACACAAATAACCTAATAATGACTCGATGCCGTAGTATGCTATATTGTGAATGTTGTTTAGAATTTTGGGAATAAAGAAAAGTGGCTATGTATATTGTAACAAGTTGAGAATTGCATGCGATGTTGGGAGGGAATTGGGAATGAAACATTTGATGGATGAGTTCAACAGAACTGGTGAGTTGACTCATGTGTGCTGGCTAGTGCTTTCAAGATCCTAAGAATGTTGGCTTGTGATATTGAGACCCCGACATGTTGGCTAAGCGTTATGATCATTATGGATCATGAATGTCTGGAATAGAATTGAGTTGGTATTGTTTAAGGATGGCTTCGTTTCTGAGTGGTATATTGCCTCTACCACCTCAGAATGAGATGTATGTTGACCCTTTCCATAGAATAACAATGAGACTATCTATGGGTACTGGGTAGTGTCGAGACATAGCTGAGAGTCTTGTATTGTTGCTATATGACTCGAGTGTCCCTTGACTGTGATGTTATGTTGGGTAGCGAGATTCTAGAAATTGTAACGGGTGGCTTGGTTAGAAATTGTTTCGTCGGGTGATGACTCAGACTTGTAATACAGTTAGTATGCTATGGGTAAATGAATTTGGCTAGAGAATATTGTGGCTTAGAATATCTGAATGTTGATTTCGATTGGTTGGATGCAAATCATATGTGGCTAATACAAAGTTGGTTGCTAAGCTAAAAGTTTTGGAAATATTGTCGGTGAACCAAAGAAATATTAGAAATCTGTGCCTTGACCCTAAGGTGTAATAGATGTTAATCCATCTTGATCACCAAAGAATAGTCGTTGCATATGTGAATGTATGCTGAGGAGTTGAATTATACCAGAAAAGTAACAAGTAGCAACCCTGAATATTGTGTTGCATAGAGGATGGTTAATTGATACATAAATTGTCGGATTGAATGGAATGAACTACTCGACCCTTGAGGTAGGGAATTTTAAGAATGTCCGTGTGAGATTTTGATGGCTGGGAAATGAATGAGATTTAGAATCACAAAATATGTTGGATAGTGTCGGTAGATGGTGTGATGTATAGTTAGCTGTCGGTTGGGATATAGATTGCTGGCTTATGACTTAGTGGTGTGACTTCGTCATACAGACCGAATAGTAAGATTCCATAATTATGTTAAGACTATCGGAATCGATGACCCTTGAATAGTTAGCCTTGGCTTATGGGTTCGTGTGAGTACAAAGGATTTGAAATAGAAATTGAATCATTGGGAATTTACTTGACGGATTATTAGAACGATGAGAATCGTATGTCAGGTCGGGATTTGACCGTAATGTTGCTAGATCAAACTTAGTCAATCGTTGGGTAAGTCTAGAATGAGCCTCTGTAGAAATTATTTTCTTGAGGAGACCCTGGATAGATAGACTTGACCCTAGCGACCAGTTGACGACTTACCAATTGTTGGCGTAGCCGACAATGGCGATTAGTTATTCAGACTGAGTTGATACCCATAGGTTTGGATAGAGTTCCTTAGAACTGTCGGTTGCTTGTTGGCCCTAAGAATAAGAAACTAGTATAACCCTAGTAGTCGTCCACTCTAGGGAAGTCACCTGAATGATTAAGTTTAGCTGTCATTGTAGCTAACCTTAAAGATTGATTGAATAATAGGTGATCATTGGAGACCCATAGGATGACCTTGTGGCATTGAATGAGAGATGGTAGTGATGAGTATTGACCTAAGGAAATATATACTTCAACTTGTGCCTTGGAGATGTTTGACCGGTATCTAGCTGGGTTAACCTTGACTGTTGCATAGAATTATACCCTGACTCGGGTAATCGATAGTGGGTGACGTCGGATTGTATCTTTTATAAAAGATGAATTGCCTCGGTGAAAAGTATTATTGGATTGGGAAGGAATATGATTGCATGTTGTGAACTCTTAATATGATTGGCTCTAAGTTAGACCTTTGACCGAATGTTAAAAATATTATGCTTGGATAGAGAGCTTAACCGAGTTGTCCCTGATGTTAAGTGTTGTGGCCTGGAAGATAGTGATTGTGGCAAGTGAATAAAGTGATAAGTCAATTGAAAGGATGCTAAGTCGGATCTGGAAAAGATAGTCATATCGTGGCTGATCGAATCGCACTAACATGAAAGTTGGCTGAACTACATATGTTTTGGGGACGCCTAAAACATGTGTATGGATCCAGCCGAAGTGATAGGTTGCGACTGAGATAACATTATAGGAAGAGTTTATCGCACTAGCGCGGACTTTGGCTGAAATATATATGTTTTGGGGACGCCTAAAATATGTGTATGGATCCAAACGAAGTGATATGTTGCGACCAAGATAGAAATGTAAGTAAATGTTGGTGAATCAATAAGAAGTTGCAAGTATTTGGAAAAGAGAAAGACAGATCGAATCGTTGATGGATTAAAATGGTATAATTGGATAGCTATTTTGGAGATGACCAAGTGTGCTGAAATGAATATTGGATTGAAGCTGAATGAGTAACTTGTTGTGACTAAGTAAATTAGTAAGATGAGTTGTTCTCTTAAGTTTCGAGGATGAAACTTTTTCTGAGTGGTATATTATGTAATGTCCCGCTCCGTGCGAGGCATTTGGTTGGCTTGTTGGATGGGATCAGAATGTTGGACCGTGACTTATGTTGGAAATCAGGAGAATTGAGACTGATGTAGTCTCTCTCAGCCGGCTAGACGAAATAGATATTAGAACGCGGCTCGCTGGTGGAGCTACGCTTAGTGGGATTATGTGTGATCGGAACAGGAAGACCCTTTTTATGTAAGTGAGTGGAACTGTCCTTCCTCCTCCTTACTCCTTCATGCTTAATAAAATAGAGTATTGAATTGCTATAAATATGTCCCTAATGTCTCTTACCTTGAATGTTGAATAATTGTGATGCAATGCTTTAGTTGCTAATCGATAGAGATGCATATGCTGGAAATCATTAAATGAATAACACATGAACTTTGTATTGTTGAACGAATCACACTTGAACTGCTAATATGACGATGCCTGAGAATGAATTGATAATGTCCCTGATGCTTAACGTTGTTGGAACGAGTAGAACACTTGAATAATGAGACGCCTCGTGAATGATAGAATAAGAAGAGAACTGGCTATGTTATCGACCCAATGATCCAAATGAAATAATAGAATCATGTACCTTCTGCATAACTGTTGTTGTTGCCTGTTTTAATATAAGCAATGAAATGAATGATATTGTCCCTATGAAATAAAATACTACATGTTCCTTGAGAAATGAATAATGTGGGAATGCTTCAATGTATCTGAGTTGATGGAACAAGAAATGAATGATTGGAAACAATGAGAATTGATGAGGCTTGGGATCGTTGAGATCACCAAGTGAAATGATGGTAATATTGAGAATGAATAAGTCATTGAACATGACTTGAATGAGATGAATGATGATGCACTGTTGCCTGTACTTATTTCAATATTTTACCATACATTTTATGTTCACGATCGAGTCGGACACGCATTCGCATGGTCATAGAACAACTTATGCATAAGAGATGGTGATATGTTTTCTCGGATGGTACCCCTGAATAATAAGGCGACCGATCCGGCCTAGGAGGAAACATTGGCGTGCCAGTAGGGGTATGGGTTTTGCGAGGCATCCTTTGGGGCTAGCTACCTTCTCTGGAGTCATCGCATTACGGATGAAGACCTATATGGCAACGTCCGTATGGTTAAACAACACCAGTGCCCATGTAGTCAGGATGCACGCTAATGAATATTTTGTACAGGCAGAGTAAGTATATCTGCTAACATGTATTTGATGCAGGTACGAGAGATTTGGCTATCGGTAAGAAATCACTTAAATGTGATATACTCAATATATGTGTTGGTTTAACTTGCGTGCTTAACGTGCCAAGTAAATGATGCTGTGTGTAGTCTTTCAATATGAGAATATGCTTAACATGTTAAATTCATTATGCTTTAATGATGCCTTCACATTAACGCTATTAAGAATATGTTTACATGTTTCACTATAAATATTGCCCATGAACTGTAAACTGATGCTAGACCCCAAGTAGAAAGATCATTCTATTAAATGCTTGCTAAATTGACCAGTTAGTGTTGGTTTAGGCGAGTGGGTTGGATTCTGCTCGCCAGTACATAGATGATATGCTGACCCACGTTTTGTGGGCAGGTGCTCGTGCTTGGGATGTTCTGCACACGAAGATTGGCTTGATTGGTCCCGCGGCATCGAAAATTTGTTGGGCATACATAAGCTCTCCTTGTACAAGATGATGTCTTCTGTTTATAAAAAAACATAATGTATGAAACATTGTAATCAGTTGTACCAGTGAGTTGTAAGCCAAGCCGGTATATCGAGTTGTAACCCAATGTATCCAAGTATCAAATGTAAGCTTTATTGCATTGTTCAGTTGGCTTTCATTGTAAAGTGGGAAGTGTTGTAAGCATTGTATTCCAATACGAGTCTTGTACTCCTCTTCAATTATCAATAAAGAGAATAAAGTTCCATATATCTCTGTGTGACTTCAAGTTATCTTTTTATCTCCACTGCGATGTGTTCCTATTTGAAGAAAATCACTTATGTACCATCTTTGCCTTGTACAAGTGCAATACCAGACTTGTACGGCATCACGTCCAAGCGAGGACGATCGATTCCAAGAGATAAAATATGTGAATAAATGACTCTACGAATCGGGGCGTGACATGCACTGTCCAGCGTGAAAAGAAGACTGCAGCTAAGGTCATTGCCTAGCGGAAACAATCTCGAAGTGGGAGTTGCGTGTCCCATGTCGAACAATAACTGATCGTGAACGTAGCCTACTTCTTGCAAATGAAGCGAGGCATGTTCTCTCGGAAGCAAGGTGGAGATGACATGTGGATTGGGCGGTTGCAACTGCACAACTAACGAATCAATTATGGAGAAAATTATGGGTTTGACGACTGTGCACGTCTCCCCACGTTGACAATAAACTGGGGCCATTATGCGGAAAATGGGAGCTTAACAACTGTATATGTCTCTCCACATCGGCAACAAACTAGGGCCATTATGTGGGAAATTATGGGTTGACGACTATACACGTCTCTCCACATTGGCAGCAAGCTGGAACTTTGGTATAGAAACTATTCTCACTAGAAGTATTTGTTCTGCTGAGACATAGGGATATAATCTTTCTTTGGTAGATGATCAACGTAAAGTCCTCCTTCGCTAATAAAGCGACTTCTCGTTTTCTGAGATGGATTTGGTACACTCTTTGGGGATTGTCAGATATCGTAGGTCATACCTTTTTAGTTTTTGTGGAGTGACGACCATTAATTGTACTGACATAGTTGTCAACTCAAAGCACTAATGGCGACGTCTATAGATGTGATTTTTTTCGCTGTAAACTCACCAACGGAAGCAACATTGCGCCTACACTGGTGTCAAAATCCCAAGCTAAAGAATATAGTGTCCTGTTCCTGTTGGGCGACGCTCTATGTAATAGGCTCGTGGCAAGTCAGACTTGATCAAGAACTTAAATAGCTAGTCTGACTTAGTCATGAGCTTGGTATATGGCATCAATAAAATCGGTTTGGACGAATACTATGAGAACCTTTCCAACTAATGGATCGACTTCTATTGGAAGAAGTCATAGATGCAGCAGATTGTGTCTGGTGAGTGAGCTCTATATAATAGTTCCTTCAATGGGATCGGTCTGTTGTTTGTTTTCTTTAATGTTTTCGCTCTTGGTTTTGATGAATATATTTTCACGTCGATTCCTGCATTCATTCTTGAGAATTTCAGAGGAAGGATAAAAGAAGAATTCTTATACGATGTTGGTGTCATTGCAGGAGCTCGGGTAATTGACGTTTGATCGTTGCGAAGCAATCTCCTAATCACGGCGCATTCTCTACTTGGTGGATGGTTCATACCCTTTTTTTTTTTACTCTTTCACGTCACCAAATTCTTATCATTTCAAACGTTTAAATCGACGATAACCGGTTAAATGCAAATTGTACCACTAAAAAAAAAACATGGAATAACTATAGCTATCTAGTATAATTAGGCCTAAGACTTAATATGATAAGCTTCACATGCGTGGCGAGTAGTATTGGTTCAAAACCGTGAAACTGTTGGAAGGAACGAGATAATGAAACGTCGGTTGTGGCATGATGACTCGAGGTGTTTGGTGTCTGCGGGTTGCCAAATCAGGAACATACGATTTTGAGAAAAATAAACTGTTGCGTGAGTTTATGCATTATACTACTTAATTTTGTTTGGTACCATGCATCTGTTTTATAGATAAAACTGTTCACGCATTCGCATGGTCATGGACAACTTGTACACATGGTTAGCTTTCCTCGAAACTGTATATCGAATTAGGGGGAAACTATGAAGTCGTACTTCGGCATGAGATACTGGGGGATCTCCAGTTGGGCTTGCAACCCTGACTGACAGGGCACGTCGCAATGCTACGTAATTATCCTTCATGGTATCAATAATATTAACGTTAATGTTAATGTTAATATCAATATTAATGTTAATGTTATGTTAATATTAATATTATTGTTAATGTTAGTATTAATTTTAATGTTAATATTAATATTAATTTTAGTGTTAATATTAATTCTGATTTTAATTTTAATGTTAATTTTATATTTTATAATTTTGCCATGTCAGTTGTCATATCAACATGCAACGTTAGTCTCCACGTAAGAAGGAATAGTTTGGAGGGATAATTTGGATGGACAAATAGTTTTATTATATTATTTAGCCATAGTTTTAGATGGACTTAGATTTGGAGATTTGCTCTGATTTGGACGGCAACCACTAAAGCTACCTCCATCATATTCAAACAACATGCTTCACAAACTACCTAATGATAAAACAAAAAAAAGGCCTACCGAGGGACCCTGGCCACAACACATTAGACCCATATCCGTCGGCAACATCTGAGAAAAAAAAAGCTATCCCTGTTAGCCGGGCCTGATCCAAAGTCAGCAAGCAATGTTGTTGTTGTATGCCTCCTGGAGCGACTCAGGCACCCCGTCCTGCAGGCAGGCGACCGGCGGGATCGTCAGCGTCTCCTGCGACCCGTACGCGTTCCAGCAGAACGGGTCGTCCACGAGCTCCCCCGCCGCCGGCAGCAGCTCCACCTCCGACATCGTGATGTTCGTGCACGGCACGCTGTCGCTGCAGGCGAAGTGTATCGGGGGGCTCCGGACGTCGTAGGTCCCCCTGACCCCCGAGTACGACACGTCCGTCACGTAGACCGCGGAGGTCTGGTTGCCGCAGCCCTTGCTCGCGCAGTAGTACTGGTCGATGATGATGCAGTTCCTGACGTTCTCCATGTACACGTTGCTGAAGCTGATCCCCGCCACCGACCCCGTCCCGCCCTGCCACGTCTTGATGCGGAGGCCGTTGTCCGAGTTCCTGATCACCGCGTTGCGGACGCTGATGTTCGACACGCAGGCCTGCGAGTTGTGCACGCCCAGGCTTCCGATGCTATCAAAACATTCAAGTAGTTACAGCCATGTAATCGTAATTGTAATATAATTAACTTTTTTTAATTTAATTACATTGCGATTACGATTATATTACATAGGTACGTACATTTACAATTTGTAGGAGTTGAGATCGATCATGTACCTAATGCCATGGCTCGGCCCACAGGTGACATTTTTTATATCGACATTGGCGCAACCGGTGCCAATCGAGATGCAATCGTCCCCTGCGATGATATGCACTAATTGTTGAGGTTGAATCCAAATACGAGCAGTGAACTATAAACATAAACGTACCAAAAATGTTGGGTCGATTTAGTCAGGTTAATCAAGGCAAATTCTATTGGCACCTAAAATTTTACTTAAGAGCAGTCCAATTTTTTTTTTTTTTTTTTTCAAGGACAACCCACATATTTAGATTTGGACTATTCCTAACATAAAAGTAGGACTATCAACATTGTTGCAATCCTACTTTATGTTAGGAGTGCCAACTTTGTTGGCAGTACTAAATGATTTAGATAGTTTGAATTTGGACTGTCAACAAAGTTGGACTGCTAACTTTGTGGGCAGTCCTATTTATGTTAGACAGTCCTAAAGGGAGATTGGACAGTCCAAAGTAAAATTAGAACTGTCATGAGTAAAAGTTATACCAAGTTGAACTATCCTAAAATAAGGACTGTAAGAGAGTAAAATGTGGAATACATATATAGTTTGTCTTAGAGCATCATTAGTAGTTGGGACTCTCCAATGCAATTTGGAGCCCAAAATTTCAAAAAAAGGTAAATGTAGAATGGGTTGGGTTTGTATGAGAATAGTAAGAAATGATAAAGTGAGCTCCGGTCCCAAAAATTGTGTGGTCAAAATTTAATGTAGGAAAAAAATAATATAAAGTTTAGAATATAGAAAGTTGGGCTCCAAATTGGAACTTACTATTCTACAAAACGAGTTTCTACAATTTAGAATCTAGAAATTGGGAGGCCCAACACTTAGCACCCATGGATGGGTTGGGACCGAAATTGTAAAAATTGGGACTAGGAATAAGAATTATTATTCTACAAAATAAGCTCCTACATTCTAAATCTAGAATCTAGAAAATGGGATGGGCCTTACTAATGATGCTTTTAATCAAAACATATGGTGTGGACCTATGTTGCCGAGGGATCAGCAGTCTGCATGGTCCCATGGCACAAATATTTCATCTTCTTGGGCTTATTAACTTTCTTGAGAATCTCCCACTGACGAGAAGATTTTATAGTCTAAACACAATCACGTGGTATCATAAAATAGCGCCAAAAGTTCCACATAACTAAACTGAATGAGACACCACACAAGGAATGCCACACAGCTGAAACTGACGATATGCTTACTTTTCCAGAATTGTGACAGAAAGGAAGTAATCTAAATTATCAACAAGAACATGTAGACCAGATCGGAGTATAGAAAAAAAAAGTGTGCACCGTTGCTAATGTGGGAGTTGTGGATGGCGACGGACTTGGTGTTCTCGATGTGGATGCCGTCGGTGTTGGGGCTGAGGGCAGGGGAGCTGATCGATATGCCCTTGATGTGGACTCCGTCGCACCCGTCGAACTTGACATGGAACTGGGGGCTGTTCTCGATGTAGAGGTCTCTCAGGGTGATGTTTGAGCTCATGAAGAACCTAATCATCTACGATAACGAAAGCAAGAATTAGTACGTAAGAATCGAACACGATTGTAGTCGATACTTACGGAGCGAGAGCTCCGTTTCGACATTGTTATGCTCACCGCAGGACTGTCGCAGGGACCGGGCAATGTGCTTCCGTTGGGGCCCTGACGATGCCATTCCAATAAGTTGTAAGTAATACTTCGATGGATGTAATATTGAAAAGAGGAGAGTTGCAATGCACATACTCTGTGAGGTTTACAGGGGAGAGCCCACCACTTCTCGCCGTTGCCTTCGATAGTCCCTTCGCCTCTCATCGTAATGCCGTCGATCCTGTAGAAGACGAGCCACTGCTTCTTGCTGTCAGCCTTCGGCCAGCACTCGGGGCCGTCGGGTGGCATCAGAATTCCATCCACCTACACCCAATTCGAACACACACACTCGTCACAAAAGAACAGAGTATTTAATCGTAATCGTAATGTAATCAAATAAAAAAATAATTTTTTTTTTCTTCATTTGATTACATCACATTACGCTTACGATTACATTACAGTGAACCAAACGGGATCTTAGTCGTTTAATTAACCAACACTGTACGATGTGTTAGAAACATTACTTGGAAGACCAAGCCGGGGCGGCACGGGCCGTTGAATATGGTAGAAGTGATGACAAACACACCATCCGGTGGCACCAGGAGGACGGCATTGTCCGCGGAACACGCGGCCTTCCAAGCCGACCGGAAGGCCTGCGTGTCATCCGTATCACCATCGCCCACCGCGCCGTAGGTTCTCACGTCGAAGACGCAAGGGTCGGAGGAGGTCGAGTTATCCGCACTGGAGCTGGAATTTCCCGAGCCACGGACGAAGGACGTCGTCGGTGCCTCGGCAGTGGGGGAAGGCAGAGGGGACTGAGATATATGCCTCCTGTTGTTGTAGTTGTTCTTGTGGAAGTGGAACTTCCCCTCTGAGCATTGGAGGCTCGATACGAGGAACGCAATGGCGACACAAACGAAGAACGATTCGCGACGGATGCTCATCTTCGGATATCGACGACAGAACGAGCTATCGAAGAAGATTGGATGGATTGAGAGAAAGGGAGAGGAAGGAAAGGGAGTTGTAGTTGGGACAGAGGACTCTGCTGTCACAGGCTTACGGGGGTGGGGAGCTTATTTATGCTTGGAGAGGGCTTGTGAGGAAGGGGACGTGTCAGTCCCTTGGTCATTGGGAGATCATTGTCTTGTGCTTCTTTCTCCTTCACATGAATCTGCACATGAATTCTATAGTACTCCAGAAAAAAAAAAACAGTCATTCTCTCCTGATCATGAGTTGATCATGACCTGCAAACCCTTTTTCTTTCTAAGTTTAACTTGAGTTAGCTGTCTGTAATACATTGTTGGTTTTTTTTTTTTTTTTTTTTTTTACATTACAACTCAATAAGTTCATTGGAACATATGTGGAACCTATGTTCGGATCAGGACATGAATAAACCAATGTTCTATAGAAAGGTTGGAAGTAACTCCATGTACTGACTCCTCCGTATCTGGAGTCTCTGTAGTGTACTCTAGAAATGGTTCGAAACGAAATAACTCTTATTCGGGCAAATCCTCATGCTTGGAAGGCATCTGAAAATCTGGAGTGTCGGTCATGGTTTGATCCTCGACGACTATCGCATCATTGCTTCTAATTAGCTTCCTTTCCACTGGGTCGTAGAGTTTATACCTGAACTCATTGAGACCTTAGTCAACAAAGACGTGATGTCTCATATTCGGTCGAGTTTGGACCTCTCGTCCCTGGGTGCAAGAACAAAGGCATTGACCCAAGCACCTGTAAGTGCCTATACGGCGGCTCTTTGTCATACAATACTTTGTCAAGCACGTCACCCTGTAAATGAGAATTTGAAAAAATTAATAATATAAGCAGCAATATTAAGAGTCTCATCCCAATAATTGTTACATACGTTTTCCTCTAAGAGCAAATATTGTACCCTCTCCATAAGTGTCATACTCATCTGCTTTGCTACACCATTGAGTCGAGACATCTTTGAAGACTTAACGAGCAATTAGTGTTTTATCCCTTGATTTTTGAAAGATACATCAAAGGGACAAATGTATTTGTCGTCATTGTCACATCGAATACACTTCAACATTTTGACTGTATCATTTCAGCGGAGGCCTGAAACTTCATAAAAGTAGGCAATCTATGATCCTTTGTCTTTATATTGTAGACACAAACTTTTTTCGAATAATCATTGATAAATGTTACAAAATGAGAAGAACCAATAATTGATTTTACCTTCACTGGTCCGCAGACCTTTAATGAATCAGTTCAAGCAATGTCAGCTTTCTTGAAAATGGATGACTTTGAAAAGACATCTTATGTTGCTTCCCAACCATGCATTGCATGCACTTCCATTTCTGTGAACTTTATCCTTGCAACCACTGTAATTCCCTCTATTTTTAAAATTTTAGTAATTAGAATTACTAGAAAAAATTTATTTAAAATATATGTATATAAATGTATGCATAGAAATATATGTGTATATAAATTAATATGTGGAGGAATATATTATTTTGTAGCATTTGCTACCAAAAAGTTTTAAGTCGGTAGTTAAAATATTATTAGTGTCATGATAGACAGCATGAGCTAATGAGGGGTTAGAAGTCACAAAAGTATGTTAGAAGTGCATTGGAAGTCGTTTGATTTTTTTAGAATTTCATAGAATTTACTATGAATATTTAAAGACAAAAAACTATTTATTAATATTTAATTATAGCTTTAGGAATTTTAGAAAAATATTTGGTAGGAATTTTAGACCCCAAAATTTTATAGCAGGCTTAACCATCATTTTAGAATTTCTCCTCATTTTTCATAATATTTACAATTTATTTGACATTTATTTATATTAATTAAGCTAAAATTGCTGACTAAATATGTTTTTCAATTAAATAAATAAAAGAAAAAGAAAATACGAACAAATCCAAAAATCACCGAAATTCGCACCCCCAAGAGAGGCATGCAGGTCAAATTCAAGTTTGACATGGATTGTACCTTCTCCTTTATATATAAAAATATTTAATTTTTAGGATTGATTGTTCTTTTTGAGAGAAGAATTTGAGCAGCAGCTATAGGAGAGAATTTGTATTTCGAGACTATTTTGAGGGACTAAATGAAGGAATTAAATCCTCAAACTTTAGGTATGTTCTTTTTCCTCTTAGTTCCAAATCATATCTCCAATTTCGAAATGAATTCGTTTGACCCTTTAAAAATTCATGTAAATATATATATTTCAACCGTATATTTCTCTAGTAATTTTTTAAGATATCCTGTATAATTCATTATTTTTCAATAAAGTAAATTTTGTAGGAAACCTAACATATAGGGCTACTAGAATCTAAAATTAGATTATTAAAATATTTTTTCTAGAAATATTTATTATTCTCACAATATAACCTTTCATGTTTGATATATTGAAAATTTGCCCGAGTTTGAAAGTCCATAACTCCCAATTGGCGAGTTTACCTATCCATTGCTATTGATTATATTTTATTTTTAATTCAATATATCTTATTCATTGCTATTGATTTCATTTTAATTTATTGCTATTGATTTCATTTTAATCTCATTCATTCCTCTTAGATATGTGGCTACACTATACATACTTACATATTCCTTTGTTGTTGGGACATAAAAAAATTTCATTCATAAAAATCTCTCCCTCTTTTCACATTTATGTTGATGCTTTTTGTGCTCTGGACAAAGGCTAAGTCAGGGTCAATCTCTCCGAGTTGTGTGGCGACGGGATACCGGTAGAACGGGAGTTTTACCACTAGGAGCATTCGAAAAAGTCTGTACATAGACTCATATTAACTCTTAGAACAGTGCTTCGTGAGCGACTTCTCCGGAGTTCGGTAACCTTTAATTTTTGTTTATTTTGTTTGCAGATTATTAACGGAGAAAAAAAACATAAAAAAATATATCCAACGGATTACACACCTATAAGCTACGCCACACCAAGCACCACTTTATTTTAACTATCAAAATAAATTTTCATTTATATAGCCTCTAACTTTTTTTTTCCCTCTAATCAAGGTGAGACTAAATTAAGCTAAAAAGTTGAAGAGTTTGTTTTTTTACAAGCAAACTACAAACCTCACAAACCTTGAAAACATACAGGTGCGTACAACAAAGTATATGATGTACCATTTTTGGACAAAAACAGGTTATTGGTTGTATATGTGCAGTGAATGTCTCAGTACGTGCCTCCTATGTCAATGAAGTGGCTATAATGCCAACTCTGGCTTCCAGACAAACTCCCAGGTTTTCCATATATATATATATATATATATATATATATATATATATATATATATATATATATATATATATATATTTTTTGAAAGAAGGTAATTATGGCGAACGCTCCCTCCCATCGGGAATCGATCTCCTGACCATTCGGGCCGCATGCATTTCTCTTAACCATGCATCTCTCTTAACCACTAGGCTAGAGATCATTTGCTATATATATATATATATATATATATAGATATATATAGATATATATATCCTCTTCAACATGTTCGTATGGGGGATTAATTATTGGTGGCTGAATATTCAGAGTTTATTCAAAAGGATTTTGTGTAGAACAAAACTAGGACCATCTAATTGTATGAATCTAATTAAGAAGAAGATGTTTCATATTAGTTACTTTCATGTAGGGGTGTGCATCGGTCGGTGGTCGACTTATTTGGTCACAACCGAAGTCGAACCGAAGTTAATCGGTTTGAAAATAAGCAAAACCGAACCAAACAAACCAACTGGTCGGTTCAGTTTTGAAACCGACCGACTTGGTTCGGTTCGACTTGGTCGGTTTTGATTACAGAAAAAACTGGATTGTCGCTAATTTTTTGGGTACTGATGCTTATTTTGTTGTGTGAAACTTCAGTCATCACAGAAAAATATAGAATAGTGTCAATCAATGACAGGAAAAAAAAATTTCATATGCATTCAACCAACAGCAGCACAACAGCGATGGGACGTGAAAATGTGCTTTCAACAAACCGCAGCTTCAGCTTTAGCTTGCACTTTGCAGTATTGCACATCAATTTGTAATAGTAAAATTGGAGCCGCCACTCCTCTTTGAGAGAGTGAGGCTTTTTTAAAGTGTGATGTATGTTGTTGAATGAACCAAACTGGTCCAATACCCAAGTAAGTTAGTAACCCAGCCCTAATTATTTAACACCCACATAGGGTTTGGTTCGGTTCGGTTTTAAACGGTTTTTGGCATAACCAAACCGTGAACCGAACCAAACCGATCGGTTTTAACAAAATTGTAGTCGAACCAAACCGACCGAACCATCGGTTCGGTTTAAAATCGATCGATTCGGTTTGATTTGATTCGATTTGGTCGGTTTGACTTAATTGTGCACAGCCCTACTTTCATGTCCTTTTATCGGAAAATGGGAAGATTTAAAAATCATATATTAACATTCAAAACCACATGTAACATGAAATATTGAACTTAAAGCAAAATGATTTCAACTGAAAGCAAAATGATTAATGTAATATGCAATGTTTTTATTGTTGAGTACCCGATTAGTCTAAAAATAATTATCAGATTATTCGTAGTTACTGTGGATTAGTAATGACCTCTCCAAAGAGCTAGATAAGCAGCCTCTTGCTGTCTATATAATGGCACCCCAACTAAGTGCGAAAGATATAGCCTGCAAAAAAAAATTCTCCAGAGCATGAGAGTATGCCTACTATTCAATTGGATCCTTTGTATGGCATCTTCTCATGAATAAGTTGCTCTTTTACCAATTGCTATGTTAATTCGAAATAACTTACCTTTTTATCATTCAAATCACTTCAAATAATATCATCATTTTTATCATTGTTCAGGCCTTCTCCCATCAGGATGAGAACTGTTGGTGTTTTTGCCTTTGGACTAGAAAAGATAGTCCCACATCGGCTACACCAAATGGTGAGTATCTCAATATAATGCATTGCTTGTGTTGAGGTGTGCACATGAGGTGTAGTGGGGCACAAGTTTGTGCCATGTGGGAGTATTTTCCTAGAAGGAAAAAGGATTAAATCCAACAAGGATGCAAGTTGATTTTTGTTGTGCGGACTCGGACTCGGACACGGACTCCAGGATGTCTCGTGCATGCACGGGAGTGTTCGGGAGGTAGGCGTGGACTGGCACACTTCTATGCTGATTGTGGGATGATCTAAAATATCAATCTCTATTTTTAAGTATTGGTATTTTAGTCCCACATCGGATAGGAGAAGAGGTGAAGTCTCAACTCCACTCTATAAATAGAGCCCCTTGGCCTCCTTTGAAAGAGGCACCAAGAAGAGAGTTAAGGGAGTCTGTAAAGTCCAGGAAGCCCGTTCAAGTCTCAAATTTTGACTTACGAGCGTTCCAGAAGTTCTTCGTGAACTTGTTGGTTCCTGGAAGCAGCTCTTGGATCTCGAGAATAATCAGAAGGTGAACGTTTGTTGAACCTCTGATCTCGACATCGAGTCTACCATCTTTGATCAAGCCCCGGGACTAACAATCTCAAAGCAAGATCCTTGTAGATGAAAAACTCTCGTGCTTCTCTCATCGATACCAGCTTTAACAAGTTGGAGAAATTCGACGGAGAACATTTTCAAATCTGGAAGAGGAATGTCACCCTTAATCTTCAACTCGTGGACGTAGACCATGTATTGATTGAGGATGAACCGACAATTCCAGAAGGAGGAACTGCCGATGCTATTGTTGTTGCACTCGTCAAGCAGAGCAAATGGAAGAGAGAAAACAACATCTGTAAACTGCTGATTCTCAATTCTATGGAAGACTCTCTGGCAGAGTCATATTCCAAGAAGGTGAAGGCCAAAGAGATCTGAGATTCTTTGGGTAAGCTATATGAAGATGATGAGAACAGGTCCAAAATCTTCATCGTCGAGAAGTACCACAAGTGGCTCTTCGAAGACGAGATGGCGAAGCTACCTCAAGTAAAAGAATTCCTGAAGTTGCGCCAGAAGTTAAATGACGAGAAGATGTCCCTCGTCGACAAGTTTGTCGTTAGTCTCGAAATTTCTTGCTGGTTGGAGCAAATTCTATGCTAGAATGCATCGGAAGAAGCCGGACATTAGCTTGGAAGATCTTCTACAAGAGATCCACGTTGAGGACGAAATGCGATCTCAACAGAAGATGGACTCTCTGTCCAACCAACTGGCTAAGGCCAACTTGGTGCAGACAAGGAAGTTCAAGGGAAAGCAGGTGGCTTCTCATCACAAGAAGAAGGACTCCACTAATCTGAAAGTGAAGGGTCCTTCGTTCAAGCAACAGAAGTCCAAGTCCCACGTGACTTGCTTCAACTGTGACAAGAATAGCCACTACATGAGTGAATGCAAATCCAAGCCCAAACCAAAATAGCAGGTATAGCTAAACTTGGTTATTCTGATTACTTAACTTGGTTGCTATTGTTGTACATGTTGAGTTATCTAACGTGGTAGCTGACTAGTGGTTTGACACTAGTGCATCTGACCACGTGTGCTCTCAAAGGAGCTGTTCACCAAGGACGAGCCATGTTATGACGAAGGTCTCGATGACGAACATATATCTAGCAGAAGTTCTAAAGATCGAGACAGTGGTTATTAACCACCGACAAGGACACTGGAATACGTGTTGCACGTACCAGAAATTTTTCGGCAATCTGATCTCAGAAAGTCTGTTATCTGATACAGACTTGAAAGATGGACATTCGCACTAGCCAGATGGTAATTTCTTGGCGAAGAACATGCTTCGAAAAAATGTTCAGTGCTGAAGGAATGTTTGAACTTCTGCTGATGGCGATGAAGTTATTTCATTGAGTGGACTGAGAGTTGTTCTATGACAAAAGCAGACTCAAGCTGTCCTACCGGGACCTTATCTTCGGAATATGGGGGTAAGGAGGTGGAGGAGTTTAAGGTCTGTGCAGATACAAGACTGTTGGGAAGCTGCTCAGACGATTGAACTAAAGTACTGATCATCTGGAGTTAGTACACTCAGATATCTGTGACTTTTATCAATTCTCCAAGAGGCCGGTTCGAAGTTTTTCTCGAAGTGCACGTTCGCATGACTTCTCATATAGAAGGATGCAGCATTCGAGTAGTTCAGAGACTTCAGGGGTGAAGCTGAACGTTAAACCGATCTACAACTACTCAGAAGTGATCGAGATGTAGAGTATAGGTCTCATGAATTCGCATCGTTCTGCAAAGAACATGGAATCATCAATGAGACTACTGCTCCGTATTCTCCTCAATATAACGGAGTAGCAGAGAGAAAGAACAGAACGTTGACAGAAATGATGAACTCAATGCTGCTAACTGTGGGTCTTCCTAAATGCTACTGGGGAGAAGCTGCATTGACGGCCACTTTTATTCTAAATAGAGTGCCGTATGCAACTTCGGACGTAACTCCTCATGAACTCTGGTTCAAAGTCAGACCTAACTTGAATGTCATTCGAGTGTGGGGGTGTCTGGCTTATGTAAAGCTCACATATCTGAAGATTCAGAAGCTGGGGACAAGGACTACGAAGACGATCTTCTTGGGGTATGCAGAGAAGAGTGATGCTCGGAGATTTCTTGATATTGAGTCAAATCATATCATCGAATCTCGAGATGCTAAATATTTTGAAGACAAGTTTGCAATGAACAAGAACGTTGTTCTAACGGACATTCTGGAGAATGATGAAGGTGCAAAGGAGACTGAGATCTTCAATGAGCCAGTTGTCCAAGATGAAGTTGTTGCTGAGGAGACAACGATTGAACCAGAACTCGCTGAACCGTCGTCGAAGCGAGCGAGGAGGCCGAAGAACTTCGGAGATGACTTCATCACCTATCATGTGGAAGCAGATCCGCTTACCTATGATGAGGCGATAAAGACCAGAGATGATATTTTCTGGAAGGAGGCGATTGACAATGAAATTGATTCCATCACCTCAAATAACACTTGGGTGTTGGTTGATCTACCTGAAGGAGCAAAACCTATCGGATGCAAGTGGATCTTCAAGAAGAAGATGAAAGCTGATGGAACCATTGACAAGTTCAAGGCCATGCTAGTGGCAAAGGGGTTTTCTCAGAAGCAGCGGATCGACTACTTTGACACGTATGCTCCGGTAGCCCGGATGACCACTATCAGAATATTGATTGCTCTCGCAGCGATACATAAGATGGTGATACATCAGATGGATATGAAAACGGTATTCCTGAATGGCGAGCTGACCGAAGAGATCTACGTGCAACAACCAGAAGGGTTTGTCATCAAAGGTCTTGAAGACAAAGTCTGCAAGTTGGTAAAATCTCTGTACGGTTTAAAGCAAGCTCCCAAAATGTGCATGAGAAGTTTGACAAAGTCATAAGGTCAAATGGCTACTGGGTCAGTGAAACAGACAAGTGTGTCTATACGAAGTTTGCTGACGGAAGAGGAGTCATCGTTTGTCTATACGTGGACGACATGCTAATCCTAGGTACGGATATAAGCTGTGTCACGGAGATAAAGAAGTTCCTCTCGACGAAGTTCAGTATGAAGGACTTGGGGGATGCTGATGTTATCTTGGGACTCAAGATCATCCGGACAGACACTGGATTAGCGCTGTCATAATCTCATTACATTGAGAAGATGCTCACTCGATACGGGTATCATGATCTTCCTTTAATTGATACGCCGTACCGGGGTGATCAGAAGCTGGAGCCAAACTCGAAGGAAAGCGTCAGGCATCTGGAGTATGCAAACATAATCGGGAGTTTGATGTATGCCACTACTGCCACAAGGCCTGACATAGCTTTCGTCGTGGGAATGCTGAGTCGTTTCACGAGCAATCCAGGCATTGAGCACTGGAAAGCTGTGAAACGGGTTATGAGATATCTCAAGAAGACTTAGACATATGCACTGCACTACAGCGGAGATCCGCCGGTAGTGGAAGGCTTCAGTGATGCCAGTTGGTGCTCAGAATTAGAGAGCGAGAGGTCCACAGGTAGATTCATATTCACAATGGGTGGAGCTGCTATATCGTGGAAGTCGAAGAAGCAGACTATGCTCTCGCGATCATCTATGGAATCTGAGTTCTTTGCACTTGATACCACAGCAGATGAAGCAGAGTGTCTTCGGGAGCTCATGTATGATCTTCCAGTGGTTGGGGCGCAGATACCGGCAATTTCGATATACTGCGACAACCAGGCGACTGCAGCGGTGGCATCGAATGATCTCTTCAACGGAAAAAAGAGAACTGTGCGGTTGAAGCACAGGGCAGTGAACGATCTCATCAAGAGAGATGTCATTGCAGTGATTGATGTTCGGAGTCAGGAGAACCTGGCGGATCCGTTCACCAAGGGCCTCAAGCGCCAGCTAGTCGATGACACAGCTTATAAAATGGGCTTGAAGGCATTCTGATATTGTGTTATTACAATCCTACCATAAAGTTTTATGCTATTAGTTCAAAGAGAAATCTACTAGGCATCTAGCTTTTGGTTCAAGGGAGGACTATTAACCAGAAGAATATCAGGAACGGTGGGTGTCACGCCCCAGAACCAGAATACTGGAGAGCGGGGGCAGACATAGACAGCTACGTATAATAAAATGGAATCCACTCCACTATACGGTCACGGCTGTCTAGATATATGAGGGTTTATCTACAAGCCAACAGTCTCTTAAGGTCATGAACAAGCCTAGTGTCTCAATCACAAGCAAGTAAGTAAATGTTACAAGATGTAAGATCACCAAATATACAATAGTAAGGCGTCCCAAACATTACATATTCAGCTGATCATGAAGCTAGTCGTTACAAAATGTGAGGACTAGCAAGAGTTTCAGTCATACATGATCAACCCTAGGTTGCCAATCATGTCACAACCCGTAGGTAGATAGTAAAAAAATGTACACGAGCTAACACTTGCTCGGCGGCTAAACGCCTCAAAAGAATAATTTTACAAGAGAGTGGGAGAGCCAAAAATAACCCACTCGTTGCCAGGATTCCGTCTAGTGGTCACCATGTGGCAGGAAAACCGGTAGATCCTCTGGAGCTGCTCTGGTATCTGGCCATACAAAACCAGCTGGGTCAGACCCCAAAAAGAGCAAGTGCCAGAAAGGAGGCTTCACTTAGGAACTAAAACCAGCAATTAGCACAAGAATATAATTACATAATAAAAGATAGTAATTTAAGAAAAAACATGACAGGTGAATATATAAAAGACAATCTTGTACAGAATCAATAAAAGACAGGACATATTGGAAAAAAAGCACGACAGGATGATATACGATGAGATAACCATGGGACTATTCAGATAACCAGGTTACAACCCGTAAACCAAACAAGGACCGGGGTTGTAACCCTTCGTCTGAACAGAACTTGGTTTCTCCCACCATTTATCGGCAAGATAATATAAGAAATCAGGACATGTAACAATCTTGTACAGGATCAAGACAAGAATAAACTGGTAAACTCCATCCAACATTTCACGGCCAAGCAATAAGTACGGCTTGATACTTTAACTAACTAGGGTTATCACAGGCCTAGTTACTAGCAAGATGCAGCGAGATTCTTCCAAGTCCAGTTATCCGCCTGCTGCTACCTGAGTGACCCCAACAAAGAAAAGAAAAAAGATAGCATGATATAGCAAACACACTGTAGTAAGATACATGTGTCCTAAGGTACCACACTCGACGGCGGGCTGGAAGTGCGCTCATCTCGACGGATAGCAACAAATCCCATGTATATATATATATATATATATATATATATATATATATATATATATATATATATATATAAGGCCGGGATCAAAGGGGCAACAGGTAACTGGGAAAGTCTCTCCATAAACTACTTGATCAATCTAGTCATTAATCCTAGCCATATTCAGTATGAATCCCTGACCGTGGGAAACCAGGGATTTATGTCCTAGACATGATGCAAGACGAGACGGGTTCATTTGTACAAACACAATCACCTACGGTGTCCAGGCCATTTATTCTTGTCAAGTCACGTTAGCCGTCGCAACAACATTACGAGAAATATATCATGTCAGGTTTATCATGTCAAGAGTGCGCCACGGCGGGCCACTATCAAGAATTATCATGTCAAGTTATCATGTCGAATTATCAGGTCAAGTCATCATGTCGGGAGTGCACCACGACGGGTCACTATCAAGTCATGTCATTTATCAAGGAGGAGAGAAACTTGCACAATTAAATAATAATATATTAATATTATATATATTCTTGAAACCAAGGAGAAACTCTACAACCTTCATGTTGGGAGTGGAAAGAAATTCTGACCACAATTCACGTAAATAAGATATTTAAACAATCAAAGTGGGACCCATGCGGTCCAAAAGTGGAAGAACAAACATGCGGTCAAAGAGAGTAGGAGGCCACCCATGCGGCTCCGAAGTTATTTAAATGAAATCAGTCAAACATTTAAGGCCAGCAAGCCATATGCGGCTAGCATACAATTGTGCATGCGGCCAAGAGTGGGAGGGACCCCATGCGGCTAGGAAACAATAAATAGGTCACTATCAAATAAGACAAAAGACAGTGGGACCCTCACAATTAATGTAATAAGAAAAGGTTCACGTGAGCTACCTAATTAATGGTCCACGTGACCAAAATATTAGATAGTGGGAGAAGGGAGCCTATGCGGCTCACCTTAGATTCCATGCAAAAATACAACCTGCAAATAATAATATTTAATGGCCAAAGGCCATGCGGCTCTACATTAAACAATATTAATGCTATAAATATCCATGCGGCTCACTCTCATATTTGCTTGCATAAAAGTACAAACAAATAAATAAATAATAAATAATGGCCATGCGGTTTGCTGCTAAGGAAGGCATTTAAAGCATTAATACAATTATTAAGCCTTAATTGCATAAAGCATTAAATATTAAAGGGCCTTAATGCATAAAGCATTAAGTATTAAATGCTTAAAGTATTATGGCATAAAGCATTAGGCCTTAAAGGGCCTTAATGCATAAAGCACCAAGTATGCTTAAGCCTTCAGTAGAGTATGCATGCGGCTGTGCATGGGTTTTAATGCATAATTACATGCATTTAATTGCATTGAGTTGAGGAGAATGCATGCGGCTGTGCTTGAAAAATTGATTAAAGCAAATGCTATGCGGCTAAGCTTGGAAAAAGCATGCGGCTCTAATGATTAAAGCAAATTGAAGCAAATTGATTAAATGCATTCCTCCAATGCCCATGCGGCTATGCATGGAAAATATGCATTCAAGAATAAATGCATTAAATGTATTCCTCCAATGCCCATGCGGCTGGCTCTAATGATATGATGCATTATTATAATGCTTAGAATAAGCATGCGGCTAAGTTCTAATTCCATAATCCATGCGGCCAGCAAATTTTGTAAGGCCAGGCTAACGCTTTAAATAATGCTGTGGGTGCCAGCATTAAATGCTAAGCTATGGTAATGTTGCCAAGCATTAATGCTAAGCTTGCTCCCACGTGCATGCATTTAATGCTAAGGGGGCCAAGCAATTATCTTCATGCGGCTGCAAGCAATTTCAAATGCATAGAAAATTAAATAGCACAATTATATAAAGCCATGCGGCTCATTCTAGTGAATGGCCATGCGGCCAGAGAACTGTCACTTCTCCACTTGTCCGAGAAGAAAAGTCATGAAATCCATGGCTTCAAAGCTCCACAAATCCTTCATTCTAAATCCAAATTCGAACTTCCATAAGTCAAAATGGGGTAGAACGAAATTCTCTACAACATGGAACCATCAATTAGCAAAAATATGCAAGTTTGATGGATCAAAAATCCTGGAAACCGAAAATACCACAAAACTAGATCTACAAAATTTAACCATAGAAATGAAAAATGCCAAGTACTAAAGTGGTTTAGAAATACATGAGAAAGACAATGGAACAATAAAAATGGACTTCCTCCATGAAGCAAGGTGCACTTGCCTAAGCTCTCCACTCTCTCTCTGGTGGGTGAAGAGTAAAGATGGAGAAGAAGAAATGAGTAATGAGTAATAATGGAAGAGAGAGAGTGGGAAGATATTTATGGTGGGGGTGGTGGTAGGTGGGAGTGGTTCTCCACATAAAACCAAACCAAGCCAAACCCACTAAACCGAACCAAACCAAGCCAATGCAATGCCATGATAAACCATGCTAATACAACATGCAAAATAAAACCCAAGGCTAACTAATTATGACAAACCAAAAATACGAGCCTGAAATACGTACACGTATTCCCAATAGGTAATGCGAACTACGGGCATTACAACTCTACCCACCTTAAAAGAATTCCGTCCTCGGAATTTAATCAAGAGGCTAGAGATGTAAGGACAAGCTACACTATCACAAACAATCTATAACTACCAACCAATCATACAGTCATTCATGCAAGCAAGGATTCGAAGCGTAAGGCATAAGGAAGATATTACGCCTTACGAGCCAAACTAGCCGGGATAACTCGATCGGATATCATCCTCACGCTCTCACGTTTGACTCTTCCAAAGAGGGATAAACTCAAGCAACACAGACTAAACAGATAGCCTGGCTCTTGAGGGTCTATCTCTTCGGTCAAACATGGACACGGGCCTCTCCTCGTACGAAAAGGTTGGTACCAATAACCATTTTCGAATGATTTAGGATATGGCTCAGGTCCGGGACATACCGTCGCATTTAGGATACATGAGATACATCATGTACCCCGCATAATGACGGCAGGAATGCAAGACAATATAATACAGATACCTCTCTGCCGATTCTGGACCTGAGCCTGGGCTAGAGCAAACTGCTGAGGTCCCTGCTGCTGGAATCTCCTCTGCCTATACTGAACTTGCACCTGGACATACTGCTGAGGTCTTTGCTGCCGAAAAGCTTGGGCCTGCGTCGGAACGGCCTCGGGGATGGAAACTGCTGCTGGACTGGTACTGGGGCTGGTCCCCTAACCGATGAACTGATCATGGCTGGTGATGAGTCAGTCCTGAACGGGCAGGACCTTACCTTGTGGTCCGACGCTCCACATAGCAAACACAATCCTCGAGCCTTGCGACATTCTGAAACAACATGTCCAGGCTTCCCACAATGAGAGCAGCCTATTGTGGAAGACTGCTTCTGCTGCTGAGAATACGTCGGGATTGAATGTTGAACCGACATAACCGAAGCTGTCCTTCTCGGAGCTCCAATTGTCACGCCCCGATCCCGGAGGATCGAAAACTAGCCACTGGGCGTGATGCCGTACAAGTCTAGATTGCACTTGTACAAGGCAAACCATTACAGTTCCTGGTAATTCTCAGAAAATATCGATAGGGCAGCGGAACCAAGCAGATAAATTGAAGGCACACAATTTATGAAAAAATGTATCTCTTTATTGATATTCAAAATGGATTACAAGACTTGCAGCGAAATACAGAGTTTACAACTGAATACAAGACTCTTGAGTAGCCAACTGAATGTATACACTTGCCCTTTAGGCTACAAATGAATATACCGACTTCTTTACAATGACTTGCCAATTTGGCTACAATCTCACTGGTACATCTGAGTTCCACTGTTCCATACATTATGTCCCGTATAGCAGAAGACATCGTCTTGAAAGAAGAGCTTCTGCACACCCATCCGATTCATCGATGCCAAGCACTGATTCACAGGATTTCTCCCAAGCAAACACCTATAATATTGCCCACAACGTGGGTCAGTACATCATCAATGTACTGGCGAGCGATGCTGGCCCAACTCACCTAAGAAGACAGCACTAAGTAAACATGTTACAGAACATTATTAACAGTTGTCTTTCTCGTTGCCTTAGGGTCAATTTCATGTTATAGCCGACAAGAAGTAAAGCATGCAAATCTCATAGCCAACATAATTTTAAAGCATGCAGTTATCACCCTTTGGTGATTCTTACCCACGGTCGTGTAGCCATCCCTGTATATTTATAATACTTACTCTGCCTGCACAAGATATTATTAGGAACAATATCATGATTCAATATGAATATCACCGTTCAGGTGATTCTTACCAACAGCCGACAATCTTCCCTGTATTTGAGTAATAACTTACTCTGCCTGCATAAGACATCATTAGCACTGGACCTATCTATATGAAGGTCACTGGCGACACGCCATCTTGGATCATCTTCTGGTGAACGGCTAACTCCAAATGGGGTGCGAATCCATGGGAGGTTTCCGAAACACCGTGCTACTACTTCAGCACCATGGGATTTCAGCATCCTTTCAGTGGGCGGTAGCAAGCCCCCACTGCAAGTCCTGCAATCCCGATGTCAGTACATCGACACCATCCTTGTTCCCCCTAGGACGAACCGGGTTCCATGGCCCAGGAATACCGTTCGAGGAACGAAACCTTGTCGACAAGTTGTCCATGACCATGCAACTATATGCAACTTATCTAAGAAGAAAACATATAATGCATGATAAGGAAAACTAAGCAAAACCATCATTCTCATCCATCTTGCCATCTAGCCATCTTGCCTTGAGCCAATGCTCACATTATCATCTGCCCATCCAGGGTCTTAGTGAAACCAACATTCTACATCGGCACAGGATAATAGAATGTTGTTTTCCAATTTCTTTGCCACATCTTTGATATCATACCTCTTTCCAACCAACTCAATGTACTTAACGCCCAGTTCCTGGGACTTAGCATATGTTTAGCATTCATTCATTTGAATGCAATTCAAGCATACTCACTGCCCAGTTCTTGGGTCTTAACATCTGTTTTGCCATCTATTCATTGAGCCAAAGTTCGATATACTCACTGCCCAAGTATTTGGGACTTTCCCTTCACCTGTCATGTAATTCATCGCAACAGCGTACAAGCATACAATTCACTTAGCCACAATAGTTTACGTTAATGTGATTATTATCTTTCATTATCTTTCCAAATTCCATGCAAGGCATTATTGAACAAACTCAACTAGAAATATAGCATACTCATCCTTATTTTAAGCGTGAAGCTAAAGGATCTTTGAAGGGTTCAACACTACTCACATTCATAGGACGATTCCCGCCACGATCGTATAGTCTTCCAAGCAATCCTTCGTATAATCCCAAGTCCAACAAGGCTTCATCGAACCAACCATCCATCATAAGGCATCTTGCGGGTCGGGGCACTACACCAATGGTCAAAGCCCTAGCTGCCGGGGCTGGGGCTGACGACTGGTTCATCTGGCCGCGAGATCGCTTTCGACCTCCGGTCCTGTCTCTGTTCGCTGCACTGTTCCCATGATGTCCACCTCTGCCCAGAGCATCTGCCACCGCCTGACGCAAAGTGTTTCCTCGAGGATCCTGCGATGCAAGTAACTCCCTGATAAGTCCAACCAAGGCTTCATCATCCTGTCTTGCGGGCTGGGCTGGCTGAACTGGTGGCTCTGGACCCTCAGTAGGCATAACTCTAGAAGCTACACCGGAATGCTGGACTTGATATCCTGGGTGCTGCTGGTCCACAGGAGGTGCTCCGCCTTGCTGATCGGCAGGGCCAGGAACAATATCGCTGAAGAAGACGACATAGAGAACAATAAGGAAGGACCAGGACAGATCAAGGATTACAAGCATATGATCAGGACAAGAATTTTAGGAATCAAGAGGATACGAGCAGAGATCAAGGGCGAGTACTGATTGAGACATCTATTCGGTAAACCCTCACATATCTTGATTTACAAGACCTGCATGGGCCACCACTTAAACCATGTCACGCCCCAGAACCAGAATACTGGAGAGCGGGGGCAGACATAGCCAGCTACGTATAATGAAATGGAATCCACTCCACTATACGGTCACGGCTGTTTAGATATATGAGGGTTTATCTACAAGCCAACAGTCTCTTAAGGTCATGAACAAGCCTAGTGTCTCAATCACAAGCAAGTAAGTAAATGTTACAAGATGTAAGATCACCAAATATACAATAGTAAGGCATCCCAAACATTACATATTCAGCTGATCATGAAGCTAGTCGTTACAAAATGTGAGGACTAGCAAGAGTTTCAGTCATACATGATCAACCCTAGGTTGCCAATCATGTTACAGCCCGTAGGTAGATAGTAAAAAAATGTACGAGCTAACACTTGCTCGACGGCTAAACGCCTCAAAAGAATAATTTTACAAGAGAGTGGGAGAGCCAAAAATAACCCACTCGTTGCCAGAATTTCGTCTAGTAGTCACCATGTGGCAGGAAAACCGATAGATCCTCTGGAGCTGCTCTGGTATCTGGCCATACAAAACCAGCTGGGTCAGACCCCAGAAAGAGCAAGTGCCACAAAGGAGGCTTCACTTAGGAACTAAAATCAGCAATTACTTAGGAACTAAAATCAGCAATAAGCACAAGAATATAATTACATAATAAAAGACAGTAATTTAAGAAAAAGCATGACAGGTGAATATATAAAAGACAATCTTGTACAGAATCAATAAAAGACAGGACATATTGGAAAAAAAGCATGACAGGATGATATACGATGAGATAACCATGGGACTATTCAGATAACCAGGTTACAACCCGTAAACCAAACAAGGACCGGGGTTGTAACCCTTCGTCTGAACAGAACTTGGTTTCTCCCACCATTTATCGGCAAGATAATATAAGAAATCAGGACATGTAACAATCTTGTACAGGATCAAGACAAGAATAAACTGGTAAACTCCATCCAATATTTCACGGCCAAGCAATAAGTACGGCTTGATACTTTAACTAACTAGGGTTATCACAGGCCTAGTTACTAGCAAGATACAGCGAGATTCTTCCAAGTCCAGTTACCCGCCTGCTGCTACCTGAGTGACCCCAGCAAAGAAAAGGAAAAAGATAGCATGATATAGCAGACACACTATAGTAAGATACATGTGTCCTAAGGTACCACACTCGACGGCGGGTTGGAAGTGCGCTCATCTCGAAGGATAGCAACAAATCCCATGTATATATATATATATATATATAAGGCCGGGATCAAAGGGGCAACAGGTAACTGGGAAAGTCTCTCCATGAACTACTTGATCAATCTTGTCATTAATCCTAGCCATATTCAGTATGAATTCCTGATCGTGGGAAACCAGGGATTCATGTCCTAGACATGATGCAAGACGAGACGAGTTCATTTGTACAAACACAATCACCCACGGTGTCCAGGCCATTTATTCTTGTCAAGTCACGTTAGCCGTCGCAACAGCATTACGAGAAATATATCATGTCAGGTTTATTATGTCAAGAGTTCGCCACGGCGGGCCACTATCAAGAATTATCTTGTCAAGTTATCATGTCGAATTATCAGGTCAAGTCATCATGTCGGGAGTGCACCACGGCGGGTCACTATCAAGTCATGTCATTTATCAAGAAGGAGAGAAACTTGCATAATTAAATAATAATATATTGATATTATATATTCTTGAAGCCAAGGAAAAACTTACAACTTTCATGTTGGGAGTGAAAAGAAATTCTGACCACAATTCACGTAAATAAGACATTTAAACAATCAAAGTGGGACCCATGCGGTCCAAAAGTGGGAGAACAAACATGCGGTCAAAGAGAGTGGGAGGCCACCCATGTGGCTCCGAAGTTATTTAAATGAAATCAGTCAAACATTTAAGGCCAGCAAGCCATATGCGGCTAGCATACAATTGTGCATACGGCCAAGAGTGGGAGGGACCCCATGCGGCCAGGAAACAATAAATAGGTCACTATCAAATAAGACAAAAGACAGTGGGACCCTCACAATTAATGCAATAAGAAAAGGTTCACGTGAGCTACCTAATTAATGGTCCACGTGACCAAAATATTAGATAGTGGGAGAAGGGAGCCTATGCGGCTCACCTTAGATTCCATACAAAAATGCAACCTGCAAATAATAATATTTAATGGCCAAAGGCCATGCGGCTCTGCATTAAACAATATTAATGCTATAAATATCCATGCAGCTCACTCTCATATTTGCTTGCATAAAAGTACAAACAAATAAATAATGGCCATGCGGTTTGCTGCTAAGGAAGGCATTTAAAGCATTAATACAATTATTAAGCCTTAATTGCATAAAGCATTAAATATTAAAGGGCCTTAATGCATAAAGCATTAAGTATTAAATGCATAAATTATTATGGCATAAAGCATTAGGCCTTAAAGGGCCTTAATGCATAAAGCACCAAGTATGCTTAAGCCTTCAGTAGAGTATGCATGCGGCTGTGCATGGGTTTTAATGCATAATTATATGCATTTAATTGCATTGAGTTGAGGAGAATGCATGCGGCTGTGCTTGAAAAATTGATTAAAGCAAATGCTATGCGGCTAAGCTTGGAAAATGCATGCGGCTCTAATGATTAAAGCAAATTGAAGCAAATTGATTAAATGCATTCCTCCAATGCCCATGCGGCTATGCATGGAAAATATGCATTCAAGAATGAATGCATTAAATGTATTCCTCCAATGCCCATGCGGCTGGCTCTAATGATATGATGCATTATTATAATGCTTAGAATAAGCATGCGGCTAAGTTCTAATTCCATAATCCATGCGGCCAGCAAATTTTGTAAGGCCAGGCTAACGCTTTAAATAATGCTGTGGGTGCCAGCATTAAATGCTAAGTATGGCAATGTTGCCAAGCATTAATGCTAAGCTTGCTCCCACGTGCATGCATTTAATGCTAAGGGGGCCAAGCAATTATCTTCATGCGGCTGCAAGCAATTTCAAATGCATAAAAAATTAAATAGCACAATTATATAAAGCCATGCGGCTCATTCTAGTGAATGGCCATGCGGCCAGAGAACTGTCACTTCTCCACTTGTCCGAGAAGAAAAGTCATGAAATCCATGGCTTCAAAGCTCCACAAATCCTTCATTCCAAACCCAAATTCGAACTTCCATAAGTCAAAATGGGGTAGAACAAAATTCTCTACAACATGGAACCATCAACTAGCAAAAATATGCAAGTTTGATGGATCAAAAATCCTGGAAACCGAAAATATCACAAAACTAGATCTACAAAATTTAACCATGGAAATAAAAAATGCCAAGTACTAAAGTGGTTTAGAAATACATGAGAAAGACAATGGAACAATAAAATGGACTTCCTCCAGGAAGTAAGGTGCACTTGCCTAAGCTCTCCACTCTCTCTCTGGTGGGTGAAGAGTAAAGATGGAGAAGAAGAAATGAGTAATGAGTAATAATGGAAGAGAGAGAGTAGGAAGATATTTATGGTGGGGGTTGTGGTAGGTGGGAGTGGTTCTCCACATAAAACCAAACCAAGCCAAACCCACTAAACCGAACCAAACCAAGCCAATGCAATGCCATGATAAACCATGCTAATGCAACATGCAAAATAAAACCCAAGGCGCTAACTAATTATGACAAACCAAAAATACGAGCCCGAAATACGTACACGTATTCCCAATACGTAATGCGAACTACGGGCATTACAGTGGGTACTTGTCGTCTGTGACATGAAGAGGTTACGGACCTACAACCACTGTTGTCAACTATTGTTTTCTGCAGAAAAAGGAACCTGTGGAAAGGTTGGCTTAAATGCCTTAATGAGTTCTCAGACAGAGTGAATGCCTGGAGTGCTTTACAGGAAGCACGGTAGTGCATCACTACAAGGAGTGTAACTCCATGCTACAGTGAGGTGACTTCACCATGAGGTTCCCAGGTAGGGGTAATGCCTCGACTTTGCAAGCCAAGTCACAGCGGAGTAGCACCGCAAATAGGCAGGTAGCCTAATGCTGTATGATAATCGTAATAAAGAGAGGTAGACAGCACTACAAAGAGGACGATGTCCTCATGTTACAGTGGCATGACACCACAAAGAGGTACCAGGTAGGGTAAAGCCTCGGCTTCGCAAGCCATGTCATAGCGGCGTAACACCGCACGGAAGCGCAAGGCTTCATGCTGGGTAGTTTGGCACTACAAAGAGGCTTGTGACCTTATGCTACAGTAGTATGACACTACGATGAGGTACCCAGGTGGGGTAAAGCCTCGGCTTTAAGCCATGTCACAGCGGCGTAGCACCGCAAAGAAGCGCAATGCTTTATGCTATCATGACTCTTTATAAAGAACTTACCTATAGTGTATGGACAGAGATATCAGGCCGTCTCTTGAGGGTAAACTTGTAGACGCCAAAAAATTATACACTGAAACCAGGCTGGCACAAGGCCTTCAATGTGTAGCCAGAAGCACAGTTGTTGTCATTATGTGAGTAGGAAGAATTGCAGTTATGGTGCAGAATTCAAGGCTTAGTCCATTCTTGTATCATGCTGTTATTTAACCTATGCGGGAAGATTCAAGTCGTAGCGACATCTCTCCTAATGCATGATGGGCAGTCACTGTGGGGAACGCTCAACCTATATATTGAGATATGTGGGGGATTGTTGGTGTTTTTGCCTTTGGACTAGAAAAGATAGTCCCACATCGGCTACACCAAATGGTGAGTATCTCAATATAATGCATTGCTTGTGTTGAGGTGTGCACATGAGGTGTAGTGGGGCACAAGTTTGTGCCATGTGGGAGTATTTTCCTAGAAAAAAAAAGATTAAATCCAACAAGGATGCAAGTTAATTTTTGTTGTGCGGACTCGGACACGGACTCCAGGATGTCTCGTGCATGCACGGGAGTGTTCGGGGGGTAGGCGTGGACTGGCACACTTCTATGCTGATTGTGGGATGATCTAAAATATCAAACTCTATTTTTGAGTATTGGTATTTTAGTCCCACATCGAATAGGAGAAGAGGTGAAGTCTCAACTCCACTCTATAAATAGAGCCCCTTGGCCTCCTTTAAAAGAGGCACCAAGAAGAGAGTTAAGGGAGTCTGTAAAGTCCAGGAAGCCCGTTCAAGTCTCAAATTTTGACTTACGAGCGTTCCAGAAGTTCTTCGTGAACTTGCTGGTTCCTGGAAGTAGATCGTGGTGGGACGAATCTTGCTTTGAGCAACGGTGATCTTAATCACCCCAGCAAGAACTTTTCCTCTTCTTCTTTCTTCTTTCTTCTCCTTCATCTGAGTTGTAACTCAGTTCTGTCCGTCTGCAACTGCGATTGCAAGGAAGAACGTGAGATTTATTTTCTGAACTCAGTTCTGTCGTCAGCAACTGCGATTGCGAGGAAGAACGTGATATTTACTTTCTGATTATTGTTACTTTTGTAATCAGATTTATATTATAGTGTTCCTCTTGGATCTCGAGAATAATCAGAAGGTGAACGTTTGTTGAACCTCTGATCTCGACATCGAGTCTACCATCTTTGATCAAGCCCCGGGACTAACAAGAACAGTTATGGAGCGTAGAAATCTCATCGTTTGTACGAAAAGTCTAGAGTGTCTGTAAGAGATGATATATATATATATATATATATATATATATATATATATATATATATATATATATATATATATATATATATATATAGAGAGAGAGAGAGAGAGGAAGCGGATCAAATATATATATATATATATATATATATATATATATATATATATATATATATATATATATAGGAAGCGGATCAAAAGCTCCTCTTAGAAAACCTCCTAAAACCCCCTCACTCTCATCCGTAATATTAATGCTAATGTTAGTATTAACATTAAATACTAAAATTAACGTTAAACTTAACATTAAAATTAATATTAACATTAACATTAACATTAACATTAATATTAATATTAACATTAACATTAATATAAAAATAAAAATAAAAATTAATATTAACATTAACATTAATATTACGGATGAGAGTGAGGGAGTTTTTTTTTTTTTTTGAAGCAATGGGTACTTGTGGCGAACTCGCCTCCACTAAGGCTCGAACTCCCGACCACTTGGGCCGCATGCATCTCTCTTAACCACTAGGCTAGAGGTCATTTGCTATATATATATATATATATATATATATATATATATATATATATATATATATATATATATATATATATATATATATATATATATATATATAGCAAATGACCTCTAGCCTAGTGGTTAAGAGAGATGCATGCGACCCGAGCAAATGACCTCTAGCCTAGTGGTTAAGAGAGATGCATGCGACCCGAGTGGTCAGGAGATCGATTCCCGGTGGGAGCGTTCGCCACAATTACCTTCTTTCAAAAAAAAAAAAAAAATTGCATGTTGAATATAAAATATATATATATATATATTCAACCTGCCATCACAGGTCAAAATATGTTTTTATTGGTTGAGATCTGGATTACCTAGTGACATGATTTTTTTTGTATAAATCTGTTTAAAACACACGTCATCAATATTATACCAGCATCTGTTCTGATACCAAGTTAAAATCTCTATCAGTATACCAAAACTCTAAAGTGCTGGCGAAGGATGAGGGCTATGTATCTATATTATTCGACAAGCTCCATGAAAGAGTTTGACAAAGTTTCTATAGCCAGGTAGCCATGACCATGATATCGCCATTCTAAGCAGTCAAGTTGGAACTCGTGTGGTGGTAGGGATAGGTGGAGCTATCTTTTAGCTATGCAATTCAATTTTCGGTTTGAGGAATTAATTACATTCATGTCTTGGCACACTAAACTATGAAAATTAAGGGTACCCGGGCTACTCTAGCTATTTTCATATATTCAAGATGAAGTTAGAGAATTGGGCTCCTTCATAACAACCTTCAAAGAAAAATGAACACTTCCTCTTCCTACCAATTAATACATGTAGCACAAATCATCATGACATAACAAGGTTCGCATTCTTATATTGAAGAGAGAACAATAATTAGTGTACACCCCCGGAAATGTGTTGTGGTAAGTATGTATGTATATGTAGTCTCGTGACCTTATATTGTATTCTTGCAGCTCGCTTGTGGTCCTACTAAAGCGAAGGGAGGTGATGAACTATGAGACAACTATTTATAACTTTGTCACGGGCTCTTCCTATTCTCTCTCTCTCTCCCTCTCTTCTTCTCTTGGAGAGCCAAAGAAAGCTACTAGCCTACTACTCACTAATTGCTCTCGTTCTCTCTCTCTCTCTCTCTCTCTCACGTGTCCTAACAAACAAAACTGTCACGAAAACAAATAACCCTTCTCATTAACAGACCTAACAGGAACATTGACCATTTTTCCATATCCAACAAATACTAGTAAGATGTCAGTGTCTCATCCTCATCTTCAGTTTCTATTGGAACTTGTCAAATATTCCTTCTTCATATATTCGTATATTATAGTGAAAGTGCTTTGACTTCAGATCCTCGTTAGCAATTCGGCAAACGAAAAAAATTCGGAACAGCAAAAACACAAGTATAAATCGGCATTGTACAAATAAAATACGCTAAAAAAATTGGTCAAATATTCAATAAATGAAAATATTGAGGTTAGATACTTCACATTCTTAAACATATTATCAAATTTGGTTAATTAAACAAGTTTCCACCATGTTTTTTATGCCAAATTTTTTAATAATTTATAAGAAAAACGTTTAAAACTTTGTATGTTTAAAATTTACGTACTAATTCGAATCTTTTAAAAGTAAGCAAATATTATACGTTTCTGAAAGATACGAAAAAAAATCGCGTATAATACTAATTTTATTCGGGTGATTGCTAACAAGGCTTCATATTAACAATCGATTTTTTAACTTAACAACTTAATCTTTTCCACAAGTATCCTGAATTTTATCATATATGTGCCCGTTCTCTTGAAAAATAAAAACGTACAGAATAATATCATGTCACTAAAAGACTCTACCAAGGGATTAGATGATGGAACTTAATAAAAAGAAGTCGGTAAAGCCTCGTAGCTAATCACTTTGCGACCAAAGCACAACACCAGCTAAAAATATTGGCAGCTCATTCGTAGATTGATCAGCCTGTAGAGTTCGAACTTGTCCTTAACAAGTGCAAATTGAAGCTTGTAGAAAATAATGGTTGTATGATTTTATTGATGGACTACTTCACTACTTATAGGGAGTCTAGCTCCTCTACATACTACATATTCCGATGTGGGACTAAAAGTCCCTTATTGATTCTCAACACTCCCCCTCAAGATGGGCGATAGATATTGATCATCCCCATCTTGTTACATAGCTTCGACAGACTTAATGAACTAAGACCCTTAGTCAGACAGTCTGCAACTTGTTCTTCTGAGCGGACATGGTCAATCTTCAGTATCCCTTGTTCCAGCTTCTCCTTGATGAATAATCGATCAATCTCGATGTGCTTCGTTCTGTCGTGCTGAACTGGATTGTTAGCTATACTTATTGCAGCTTGACTATCGCTCAGAAGACGCAATGGTGCTCCCTTATCCAGCTTCAACTCTGTCAGCAATGCTTTCACCCATAGCAACTCTGACACTCCCAGAGCCATTGCTCTGTATTCTGCTTCAGCTGTCGACCGTGCTACCACAGACTGTTTCTTGCTTCACCATGAGACCAGATTTCCTCCTACAAAAACACAGTATCCCGTGGTAGACCTTCTGTCGTCTATGCAGCTCGCCCAGTCTGCATCACAGTATCCCTCAACTTCTATGCGTCCATTCTTCTTGAACCATAGCCCCTTTCCCGGCGTTCCTTTCAGATACCTCAAGATCTGAAATACTGCTTCCATATGACCCTTTCTTGGATCATGCATGTAGCGACTCACTACACTCACCGCAAATGAGATATCAGGGCGAGTGTGTCCCAGATAAATCAATCTCCCTACAAGTCGTTGATATCTTTCACGATCAACGGGCTCTCCTGCTTCTGCTCCCAACTTGCACTTCTGGTCAATTGGAGTGACCGCTGCTTTGCATTCCAGCATCCCTGTCTCCTTCAGCAGATCTAGTGTGTATTTTCTCTGTGAGAGAACAATTCCTTGTTCGCCTTCACACACCTCGATACCTAGAAAGTACCTCATCGCTCCTAAATCTTTCACTTCAAACTCCTTCGCGAGTTTTGACTTCAGTTTAGTGATCTCGACTTCATCATCACCTGTGATCACTATATCATCCACATATACAGCAAGTATAGTGATGTGGCCTCTTGCATGCTGAAGGAAGACCGTATGATCTGCATTTGTTTGACGGTATCCCATGCCTGTAACAGCCTTTCTGAATCTGTCAAACCAGGCTCGAGGGGATTGCTTGAGCCCGTATAGTGACTTCTTCAGTTTACACACCTTTCCTTGCGACGTCCCTCCGTTTGATTCCGTCGCATAGCACCCAGGCGGGTGCTCCATGTATACTTCTTCTTGCAGGTCCCCATGAAGAAAGGCATTCTTCACATCCAACTGGTACAGCTTCCACCCATAGATCGCTGCAATGGAGACCAGAGTTCTTACGGTGCTCATTTTTGCTACTGGGGCAAAAGTCTCATCATAGTCTATTCCATATGACTGTGTGAATCCTTTTGCAACCAACCTCGCCTTGTACCGCTCTACTTTTCCTTCTGGCGTCTCTTTCACTGTGTACACTCATTTGCATCCCACAGCTTTCTTTTCTTTGGGTAATGGAACCAGCTCCTATGTCTTATTTTTCTCTAGTGCTCCAAGTTCTTCCATCATTGCAGCTTTCCATCTTGGATCTTTCTTTGCTTCCTGCCAACACTTGGGCAACGAAGTAGAGTCTAACAATGCAATGAAGGCTCGATAATTCGAAGAAATGTTAGAATAAGACAAGAAGTTGGCAATGTCATGTTCGTAATCATCAAAACGAGCAGGAGCCTTACCCGCATTGATGCGAGAAGATCTCCTTAAGGGAGCAATAGGTGGTGTAGAGATCGTACCATCTGAGTCGGAGAGATCCGCATCAGAATCCGAGTGATTCAGTGCGGGGGCAACATCTTCAGGAGTTGGAGCAGGAGTAGACAAGGGACTTGGTACAGTAGGCACAGGGCATGGCATAGGCACAGTACTGGACTTCTGTTGTCTTCTTTTGTAGACTTGGAGCTCCTTTTCCCTTGTCTGCTGCTCCCCCTGCGTAACATATGGATCTTCTTCTTCATTTTCTGTATCTGAGTCACTGTGCTCTCCCCCTTTCGTCCAGTTTTCTACAACCGAACACGGAACCGATTCGACGACCACATTTGGGCTTATTATCTCCCCCTCACATCGAACACCATCTGTGTTAGGTGTGTCACCAAATGCGGAACCTTCATCCGAACCATAGTATGGTTCGAGTTCTCTGAAAGTAACGTCCATGCTGACAAACATCTTCCTGCTGACAAACATCTTCCGCTCGACTGGACTCCAACAGGCATAACCCTTCTGAGTCGCCGTGTAACCGACAAAGACACATTTAACTGCCCGAGGATCCAGTTTGCCAACGCCTGGCCGATTATCCTGGACAAAGCATACACATCCAAAAACTTTTGGTGGAACAGTGTATGTATTAGCTCCAGTAAGCATCTCCAATGGTGTCTTCCAGTCCAATACCTGAGATGGCATTCTGTTGATGAGATAAGAGGCCGTCAATATAGCCTGCCCCCATAAGTGCTTCGGGACATTCATAGCCAGCATCATCGTCCGTGCAACTTTCAGCAAGTGTCTGTTCTTTCGTTCCGCCACACCATTTCGAGCCGGAGTATAAGCACAGGAAGTTTGATAAAGTATTCCATGAGTTGAAAAATACTCAGCAACCCGCTTATTCGTATACTCCGTCCCATTGTCGGATCGGAAACACTTAATTTTAGCACCATATTGTGTTTCCACTCGTCGATGAAAGTCCTGAAAGGCCTCAAGGACGTCACTTTCATTCTTCAGAAGGTAGACCCATGTCACACGGGTATAACAATCAATAAAGGTGACGAACCATCGAAAGCCGTTAATCCCAGTTGTAGGACAAGGGCCCCATACGTCTGAATGGATCATGTCAAAAGCAGCTGAACTCCTATTCCCTGTGCTCACATACGAGCTTCTGGTATATTTTCCCAAAGCACAAGCATTACAAAATAACTTCTCTTTATTAGCCCTTTGATATAAGGACGGATACATTCGACCAATAACCGAAAAAGAGGAATGACCGACACGCTGGTGGTGGAGTAGCAAGTCGGCTTCAACACTGCGACATGAAGCTTCTGGTGGTGCGTCTGCTACCAAGGATGCCAATGCTTTGTCCAGTCCAGTCCTGTCTAAATACCACAGCCCCTTATGTCATGTGCCAGTCCCAAGTCGTCGTCCTGTCCCTTTCTCCTGAAAAGTCACCTGAGGAATGTCAAAGGAAACAGTACAGTTAAGATCAAGTATAATGGCACTAATGGATAGAAGATTGACAGGAAAAGATGGAGCATGAAGGACATTGGTTAGAGTGATGGAAGGGGTCCATGCGACAGTGCCTTTACCCATTACAGGGCTAGATGTACCATCAGCGGTCTGAATACTCTCCGGCAATGGTAGGGGAGTATATTCCCGAAACGCACCACGGGACCCCGTGACATGGCGAGATGCCCCAGAGTCCATAATCCATCATGGCTGATGGATAGATACAAGAGCACGTGCAGAATCATCGGTGCTGGTTTGGACAAAGCAAGTGAAGTGATCTCCCGAGGCGGAAGACGCCCCAGGACTGTCGGAACCCAGCTTCGTGCCACGCAACCTCTCAAGGAACTCCCGCTCAAGTGGGGTTATTTCAGCCAGGTGATGCTCTCCCCCTTCTTCCGCCAGATTTGCTTTGTGGCCGCCCCTTCGACCAGCATATCCTTCTCTACCACCACGTCGGCCTCCACGACCCCGTCCTCGATCAGTAGACTGATTGCACAAGGGTTTTGGACAAAATCGGATGTAACGTCCGGAGTCACCACAATTGTGACAAACACCACCCATAGATGGAGGTTGATTGAAGGCAGCAAGGGCAGACTTTTCAACCGCAGCTGGCTCCCCCTGGGAGGAGCCCTTGTTGGGCATCAACCTCAGTCGAGCTTCTTCCTGTGTCATAACAGCTATAGCTTCTTCCAAGGTCGGGAGCGTGGGTTGGAAAAGGAGGATATTCTGTCGCTGCTCAAATACAGGGTGTAGTCCCTTCAGGAATTTTATCATACGCTGCCGGGAAATATAAGCCAGGAACGTCTGAAAGTACTTTGCGAAGGCTGGTTCGACTTGTGCATCTTCCATCCCAAGAGGATCATAATGATCCAGATCAGACCAATACTTCTTCAACAGGGCCGTGTACTCAGAGATGGTACGGTCGTCTTGGGCCACCCTATCGAGTTCATATTGCAGTTGAAAGACTCGCATAGGGTTGTCGGAGCCGGAGTACATATCTTTGAGAGTCTGCCATATATCAGCAGCAGCCTCCATAGTCTCGACATTTCCCGACACCTGGTCGGTTAAAGAGACAGTCAACCATCCAGCCACGACGTTGTTGACAATCTTCTACACAGCAAACTCCTTGGTGGAGTGATCGGCTGGCGCCTTGGCTTGGCCAGTGACATAGCCAACCAAGCCACGTCCCTTCAGTGTCCGCATCGCCTGCCGCGACCACTTCAAGTAGTTGGAAGTTCCTTCCAACTTCGTCTCCAGTTTCTCCAGCTTCCCTATTTTGTAAGGCGACGGATCCACATCAGTATGGATCACACGTGGGGTTACCTCGGTTAATCTCTTGGATAAGATATCATCAACCAAGGCCTTCATCTCATCGGCCGTCAGTTTGCCACTGATCGAATCCATGGCGTCTTCAACTGTGAACTCAATTCGTCGTCTACTTCGTCGTCGTCGGAGGCTGCAACTGACCCAACGTCGTCGTCTTCGTCGTCGACGTCGTCTTCTTCAACGCCAGAGACTTTACTAATGCGCTACTAACTTGGCCAGCACCGGCGCGCGCATGTATAGTGAACACGTCAGGACACCAGAGAAGACATGATCAGTCTCTGTATAGATCCCGATGTGAAGAAGGAATAACAAATAGAGCATTTGTTAGTTCCAAACGGCGTAAGCACGGAACAGAGTTGGTGAAAATAAAGATTTGACAGCCGTCTCTATTCGAAATACGCCTTTTTTTTATTTATGTTTTTTTTTATTAAAAGCTAGGGTTAGGGTTTGATGGGGCTGCTAGGTCTAGGGTTAGGATTTCCATGGCAAAAAGCTACGGTTAGGGTTAGGGTTTGATGGGGCTGCTGCGGGAGAGGGGGGTCGGGGGGGGGGGGGGGGGGGGGGGGGGGCGTTCCTGAAAGGTGGATGGGTTTCCTGGAAAGGGGGGGCGTTCCTGAAAGGGTGCGGGGGGGGGGGGGGGGGGAGGGGGGGGGGGGGGGCGGGGCTGGAGGAGGGGGGGCGGGAGGCTGCTACAGGGGGGGTCGGGGCTGGAGGAGGGGGGGGGGGGCGGGAGGCTGCTACAGGGGGGGTCGGGGCTGTTACAGGAGGGGGGGCGGGAGGCTGCTACAGGGGGGGTCGGGGGTGGAGGAGGGGGGGGCGGGAGGCTGCTACAGGGGGGGTCGGGGCTGCTACAGGAGGGGGTCGAGGGAGGGTCGGATAGGGTGATGCAGGGGGGGGGGGGGGGCTGGAGCGGAGGGGGCAGCGGGTTAGGGTTATAGGAAGGGGGGGGGGGGGAATTTTGTTTTGTGGAGGGAAAGAGAGAGTTATGGCTCTGATACCATGTAGAAAATAATGGTTGTATGATTTTATTGATGGACTACTTCACTACTTATAGGGAGTCTAGCTCCTCTACATACTACATATTCCGATGTGGGACTAAAAGTTCCTTATTGATTCTCAACAAAGCTTATGTTGGATTGTATCTCGTTTCCGGTTGAGCCATCAAATAGGGGATGACAATAGGGTTGATAATTTAGTTCCACATCGGGTATGCAATGAGATCATGAGGTGTAGATAATTGAAATTGATTCAGGTCTTACATGATAATTCTCTTCTAAGGTATATGGGCCGATTCAATATCGCATCTCATGGATCAATTCTGATTCGGATCACACCGCGTTTCTAACGAGTGGTATCAGAGCTAGTTATGCTTCTTTTCTCAAAAACCATGGACAATATGCTTTTGGGATCAAAAACCATGGACAAAATTGATGTTGAGTCAGCCATGCTATTTATGCTTCTTTTATCGACTATATAGAGCTAGTTTCCTTTAGAAAAGAAAACAAGTGTTTGATGTAAGGAATGATGGTATTGTTTGTTGATTAGCCTCTCCTTTCTTCCCTGCTCTTGTTTGTTTCTGGTTTTCAATTTGCGCACCATCAAATAAAGTTCATTTTCAATTGGATTTGAATATATGACTGATCAACTTTACGTACATTACATCCATATGCCTTCACATCTCACATGCATTATGTTCACATGATTAATTCTGCATCACGGGTCTAAGTAGAAGCTAAACACCATTAAGGACAGATAAGGAGACAATTAATTAGTGGGCAATACGTACAACAATCTAGCGACAACTGGTACTTCTTCTTGGTTTGTCATAGAAGTGAGGACCTAGCTAGTTCTGGCTTTCAATTCAGAGCTGCACTTGGTTGCTTGTAGCTCTGGAATATGGAATGGAGAGTAAAACTTTGATACAGCCGGCTGTATCAAAGTTTTGATACAGCCGGTGTATGACAGGTGGGCCCCCCTATATATATTTAGTTACACGGTTTACGAAGAAATAGGGGGGGCCCACCTGTCATACACCCGGCTGTATCAAAACTTAGATACAGCCGGCTGTATCTAAGTTTTCTCCTGGAATGGAGGGTCTAGTTATGGATACAGCATCTCTCCACGTGTGGACAGTCAGTCCTCGATGCCCGGTGGCCTCGCCATGCAGATTGAGTGCTGTCGTCATCGTCGGTCGCACGCACGGGTTTGCCGTTCTTGCCAGGGACGGAACCAGGACTCAAGTTGGACAGGGACCGAACACGAAAGTTATTGAACCATGTTAAAAAAAAAATCGGTAACTACATAATTTTTTATAGTAAAAAAGTTGTTTCGTCCCTGGTCAATAGTATGTATCATATGAAAGTAAAAGCTGAGTGCATAGCATTTAATTAATATTGATACTAGCAACTCTTCAATTATCTGTTCGTAGGAAAAATACAAGTTAAATGTACAAAATTAAAAGAGTTTAGAGCATCTCCAACCCTATTGTCTTGTTTTTTTGTTGTGATTCCTATGTGGCATGAGGCACAAGACAATGTCTTTTCTATGTGGCAAGATAATATTCACACAAAACAATGAGATAAAAAAGTGTTCTCCAATGCAAAAGTTTGAGAAAATAAAATTACTTTTTTTTTCCAACTTCCAAGACAACTTTTCCACTTCTTCCTTTTTTTTATAAATATTTTTATTCATAATTGATGATGTGGAAGTAAAGCATTGTGAAGTCTATTGTCTAGATCTAGACAACCAACTTCACATTGTCTTTGACATGTCATTGCCATGTCAACTTCACAATTTATTTCACATTTGCATTGGAGAAAGAATTTTGAAATAAGAAGTGGTAATTCCTATGTGGCAACCATTTTTTTTCAAACTCACAGTGGGTTGGAGATGCTCTTATAGTTTGTTTGTTAGTAGAAACAAATAACTCCTTTAACCGTTAATTATATAATACCTTGTCTAAAGTAATGTGCATACCATCAATAACTAATCAATATTTTTTTTTAGACTTTTTTCAAAGTCAGGGGGGTCAGGGCCCCCTTTGGCCCTAGTATAGTTTCGTCCCTGGTTCTTGCGACAAGCGTTGGAAAAGTGGATGTATATTTGAATTGTTAATTATTAATAATAATTGGTTTGTAATAAGTGTGTCCAATTACAACGAATCTATTGAAAATGTGTGTCATTTCATTGTGTACGAATCTATGGCAACAAATCTATTCAACGAATCTATTGCAAATGTGTGTGTTTTACGTTGTGTCCCTTTATCATCTATAAAAGCATAAGTGTTTGAATAATTCACTCACTCAATTCATTCATCCAACAATAAGTCTAAGAGAGAGGGAGACTACCTACATTGTTTCGCCTAATTCCTGCGGTGTGAAGTGCTGCTACCGAAGGAGAAGAACCGTTGTATCATGGAAGACTAATAGCCATTAAACCGTAAACATCAGTTCGGGACGAATATTGTCTTAAGGATATTGAATCAAGTCTCGATCTCGATTAGATTATTTATTTATATTTTTTACATTCTTAACTATATAAAATACAGAATAAAGATAACAGCAAGTGCTGCAGGCACTCTTGATGCAACATTGTATTGCACTATGTAGGAACTACATGGATGTCAACAATGGGACAGAGAGGTGATTTGCTGGTCATTGTTGTACTGTATTTCTGGACACACATGTATTAATTAAGAAGAAAGCAAATTTCAGATCTCCAGAAAAAACCATTGTTTTCTCTGTTAGTGTTGATAGCTATTTGTAGCTATACTGTATTACTTGTGCTTTGCCACAATTTTGACTGATTATGTTGACAATTTTAGACAACTGGCTACCCTACACTTTGGATCCTATGGTGGAGATAGAGATGCTTTTGGAGATCAACCATTGTTTCATGAGTTAGATATTAGTTAGATAGCTTGTAGAACATTACTAAAGGTTCAAAATGTAATATTGGATTTTATAAATTGTATAGTTATTGTGAATGAGAAAAACATATTATTTTGTGATCAAATATTGTGTATTTGGATTGATGATTGCCATTGAAGTCTATATAGTGTACTACCGTCGATATTATGGGTAGGCTGGACTTCGTCACCTACTCGTATATCCAAAAAAGCAGAAGCAGATCTTATATCCAAAAAAGTGGAAGCAGGTCGTGACTATTGTTCTTCTCGATAATACATCTCCATTCCTCACTCGAGGGTTCATTTACAAAAGAGACCACTGACCACTCCAGTTGTTTGAAACTGCAAATAAAACCAAATATGAATCGTTCTAGATGAGATTTATAGACCGTAAATAATGGATGAACCATCTGAAACCCCGCAAATGAGTTCATGTTTGAACAACCATGTCCAGATATGGTTCTGGAGCTCACTCTTCTCTCGGATTGATTGTAACCAACGTAGAATGAACTTATTATTTGAGAAAGTCAATGAACAAATTTGATGCTCGACTTCGACCGGGGACTTGAGTCTTGGGGGCTACTGGTAATATATATGTCGAGGCCCAAGCCTGATGATTATTCATGGTTACAGAGCCATACTTTTTGCGAACCTGAACTCTCCCATGAGCCAGTCATGTAATCCACGTCATCACTATTTGAACTTTGGAAATAACGTGTGCGGGGGCAATAATGTACGTGTGGGACGATGATGACAAAGCCAGTACAGACAAGATCTGCAGGAAGAGTCTGAAATGATATTACGGCTAAAAATCGTATGCGGAGAGACACACGATTTAACTGAGCCCACATATGCTGGTTTTAAAAAAAAAAAACTTTGAAAATAACACCAGATGACCCATGTATGATGGCGGAAAGATCTCAATATAATCTGATGTCAAATTTTATTCAATTATTAAATCAATTGAAAGATCAAATTTGATCCCCAATCTTTGTAATCAAATTGTGTACTACTTTTATCGAACTCTTAGAACTGGTGCCGGTCTGTTGAGTCGAACAATTCTATCGTGATCAGTCTATACAGAAAGGTGAGTATCTACGTTTCTGACATGTGGAAATTGATGGATCTCAAATTCACCGATTGAGTGCGATGGATTTGGTTTGTATCCATAAATTTTTACTAAAAAAATTCTGTAGCGAAATTATCTTTCGATAATTTAGCAAAAACGAAACAAGTATTTCAATTTTAAGTGGGACGAAACATTCCGCCAGCGGAAAAATATTTATAGTGATTTCCGCCAATTTGGTTGGCGGAAAATTGTTTGGTTGATTGGTTTGGTTTTTAATTGTTAGTTTGATTTGGTTTGGATTTTTAATGGTTGGTTTGATTTGGTTTATTTTAAATATATTTGTCTGGTTTGGTTTGCAGCAGTTACATTGTTCTTATCGGCTAGGTTTATAACAGCTAGCTACTTTTTCAACGACTAGTTGTATCAAATACTCTATAAAAAATTTTATTATCATTCTCATACTCTATAGAATAGAATAGAAGTACTGATAAGCCAATCCAAAATTCTTGTATACATGACGGAAAATCGAAAAAAAAATCGAATAGAGTTGAAAGATCAAAACTTCTTTCTATACTAGAGTTGCTAGACAGTGCACACTGAGAAGCAGTTGATTCTCTCTCACTTCTTTCTTCTTTATAAAGTAGCACTTACTTCTTTACTTGGTTATTTTAAAACTGTTGTTGTTGTTGTTGTTGTTGTTGTTGTTGTTCTTCTTCTTCTCTTCTTATAACTTGGAAGAGAGCTGTTGTTCTTCTTCCCTCTCACTAAGCATTCCCACACAACTCCCCGTAACTCTCCCTACACACCCTCAAGCCTCTCGTTGACTCCCTCCACCCTGTGCATGCATATGCATGCATGAAGTAACTCTCTTCCATTAAAAACAAACTATCCCCATTTAAAACCCAACCAACCATCCCTATTTAAACCCCCCCTCACCCACGAGTGAACCATAATTAAACCAGACACATTTTTCTGCCAACTGAGTTGGCGGAAATGCTGCGCTCCATTTTTCCGCCATCCTCGTTGGCAGAACATTTTCCTATTTCTAATTTTTCCAAAATACGTTCGTTCACGATAATTTAATTTAAAATTATTTCGTTGCGGCAAATTTTCTGCAATTTTTATTGTATAGATAATTTCGTAATTTTTAATTGCTTTCTTTGTGCATGTCGGATTGCAACGTAACTTGTGTTGTTGGACTCGTAGCTTATTTTCCCCTACGATGAAAGTTCGTCTAGTCTTGAGATCGTCAAGCGGATGGTTGTTTTGCAGACCCTGCTATACGTACTTATAGGTTAACGCATTGCAATCCGCTCATTGGATTTCACTTCCGAGAGCTTTGTTCATTCGTATCTTTATTTTGAGTTTGCTCATATATTCATTTTCTCATTTTTGAGGTCGTTCTAACAAATTTCATTTTTCGTGTCAATGGGACCACACAGTTATTGATACAAATGTTCCTCGAGCGCATTCGTGATCGAGGATTGAAAATCCATCTATAAGGTACATTAGACTCGTCTCATCATTCTCGAGGTGGAAATTATTTTGTTTTTATTTTGTTATTTTTAACTTGGCATATTTTTCGATGCAAGTAGGATCGCTTCTCGGTCATTCTTCGGCACGTTTGTGATATGTAGCTCAGATTTCAATTTCATAAGTTCGGTTGAGACCGTCTTTCCATTTTTAGAACTGCTAGTATGTTTAGTTTCTTAATTGAATTCATTTCTAACTTGTTCGTTTTCTGGTCTTCTGGGGCCTGCGTATGGACGCGGTTTCACATTTTGTGGTGATTTTTCGCGAATAACTTACTTTGGATTGGATGTTCTATTATCATTCATAGTCCCGTTCAGAAGTCTACTATGTTTTCACTAACCAGTGGCCGACTGCACTCCCAAAAGGCGAAGGTTGCGAGTACAATATAACCTCATCGAAGAACACAATGGTACTGAACTCAACTGGATCTTGTGGTCAATGAGGAAAGGTATAACCTCCATGGCCAGGCAGGCAGTCTCGGAATCGAACCGCGATAAAGAACAAAATGGTACTGTTGAGAACTAATAAGGGATTTAGTCCCACATTGGAAAATGTAGTATGAAGAGGAGCTAGACTCCCTATAAGTAGTGGAGTAGCCAATCAATAAAATATACAACAATTATTCTCTACAAGGTATCAGAGCCATAACCACACAAAAAAAAAAAAAAAAAAAAAATTCCACCCCTTCCCCAACCCGGCAAATCCACCCCCTTACCCCCCCCCCCCCACTCCTTGCCCCCCCCCCCCCCCCCCCCCCCCCCGCCCCCCGACGACCCTCCACCCACTGCTGCCCCGACGCCCCCCCCCCTCCCTGCCCCCCCCACGCCCCCCCCCCCCTCGCTGCCCCGACGCCCCCCCTGCTGCCGCCGCCGAACCCCCCCCCTTGCTGCTGCCCCCCCCCCCCCCCCCGACGCCCCTCCCCTCTTCCGACCCAACTGCTGCCGACCCCCCCTTTTTTCAAAACAAAACAAAAACCCTAATTTGCGTGAGAGATTATGTGGACGGTTATTCGAAGACGGATGGACGTCAAATGCTTTATTTGCACCATCTGTTCCTAGATTACGCCCTCCAGAATTACAAAATACTTTTTTGTTTTTCCGTTCTCGATCTGCAAATTAGGACCTACATGCGTGCGCCGGTGTTGGCCACGTTAACCGCGCATTCGTAAGGTCTCTGTTGAAGACTTTACATAAAGACGACGACGACGAAGCCGACGAAAAAGACGACGACGACGAAGCCGACGAAGACGACGACGACTAAGCCGACGAAGACGACGACGACGAAGCCGACGAAGACGACGACGACGACGAATCACAGTTGAAGACACCATGGATTCGATCAGTGGTAAACTGACAACAGAAGAGATGAAGGCCTTGGTTGATGATATTTTATCAAAGAGATTACCCGAGGCAACCCCACATGTGATCCATACTGATGTGGATCCGTCGCCCTACAAAATGGAAAAGCTGGACAAGCTGGAGACGAAGTTGGAAGGAACGTCCAACTACTTGAAATTGTCACGGCAGGCAATGCGGACGCTGAAGGGACGAGGCTTGGTTGGCTACGTCAACGGCCAAACCAAGGCGCCAGATGATCCCTCCTCAAAGGAGTTTGCTATTTGGGAAATTGTCAACAATGTTGTGGCTGGATGGTTGACAGCCTCCTTGACCGACCAGGTGTCGGGCAATGTAGAGGCGATGGAGGCTGCTGCTGATATATGGCGGACTTTGAAGGATATGTACTCAGGCTCAGGCAATCCTATGCGGGACTTCCAACTGCAGGATGAACTTGATAGGGTGGCCCAGGACGACCATACCATCTCTGAGTATGCAGCACTGTTGAAGAAGTACTGGTCTGATCTGGATCACTATGATCCTCTTGGGATGGAAGATACACAAGTCGAACCAGCATTTGCGAAACATTTCCAAAAGTTCTTGGATTATATTTCGCGACAACGGATGATGAAGTTCTTGAAGGGTCTTAACCCTGTGTTTGAGCATAGAAGGAATGTACTCCTAGCACAGCCCATGCTTCCAACCTTAGAAGAAGCCATAGCTGCTATGGCACAAGAAGAGGCTCGATTGAAGTTGATGCCCAACAAGGGCTATTTCCAGGGGGAGCAAGCCGCTGTTGACAAATCTGCCCTTGCCGCCTTCAATCAGCCTCCCTCTGTGGCCGGTGTTTGCCACAACTGTGGTGACTCAGGGCATTACATCAGATTTTGTCCAAAACCCCTGCAAAGTCCGTCGAGTGATCGTGGACGGGGCCGCGGTGGACGTCGAGGTGGTAGAGGCGGTTATGCTGGTAGAAGGAAAAATTATTCTGGAGGACACAAAGCTAATCTGGCAGAGGAAGGGGGTGAAAATCACCTGGCTGAGTTAACCCCTCTTGAGAAGGAGTTCATCGCGAAGTTACGCAGCACGAAGCTGGGTTCGGACGGCAGTCATGGGACGTCATCTATCTCAGGGGATCACATCACTTGCTTTGCCCAAACCAGCACAGGTATTCCTGCACGTGCTCTTGCAGCAGCTGTCCACCAACCAGGTTGGATTATGGACTCTGGGGCATCTCGTCATGTCACGGGGTCCCGCGGTGAGTTCCAGGACTATACTCACCTACCGACGCCGGAGAGCATTCAGACTGCTGATGGTAACTCCAGCCCTGTCATGGGTAAAGGCACTGTCGCATGCACCCCTTCTCTCACTCTTACCAATGTCTTACATGCTCCGTCTTTTCCTATCAATCTTCTTTCTATTAGTGCCATTATTCTTGATCTTAACTGTACTGTTTTCTTTGACATTCCTACGGTGACTTTTCAGGAGAAGGGGACAGAACGACGACTAGGGACTGACACATGGCATAAGGGGCTGTGGTACTTGGACATGATTGGACTGGACAAAGCATTAGCATCTCTGGTAGCAGATACACCACCGGAAGATTCACGGCGCAGTGTAGAAGATGAATTGCTACTCCACCACCAGCGTGTCGGTCATTCTTCTTTTAAAATTATTAGTCGCATGTATCCGTCCTTATACCAAAGGGCTAATAAAGAGAAGTTATTTTGTAATGCATGTGAGTTGGGTAAACATACCAGAAGCACGTATGTGAGTTCAGGAAGTAGAAGTTCAGCTGCATTTGATATGATACATTCGAACGTATGGGACCCTTGTCCTACAACCGGTATTAACGGTTTTCGATGGTTCGTCACTTTTATTGATTGTTATACTTGCGTGACATGGGTCTACCTTATGAAGCATAAAAGTGATGTCTTTGAGGCATTTCGAGACTTTCATCGTCGGGTAGAAACACAATATGGCACTAAAATTAAGTGCTTACGGTCTGACAATGGGACGGAGTATACAAATAAGACGATTGCTGAGTATTTATCCACTCATGGAATACTACACCAAACTTCATGTGCCTATACACCGGCACAAAATGGTGTGGCCGAACGGAAGAACAGACACCTGCTGGAGGTCGCACGGACGATGATGCTGGCTATGAATGTCCCGAAACACTTATGGGGGCAGGCGGTGTTAACGGCCTCTTATCTCATCAACAGAATGCCATGTCAGGTATTGGACTGAAGACGCCGTTAGAGATGCTTACTGGTGCAACCACGTACACTGTTCTACCGAAAGTATTTGGGTGTGTATATTTTGTCCAAGATAATAGGCCAGGAGTTGACAAACTGGATCCTAGGACGGTTAAATGTGTCTTTGTCGGGTACACGGCAACTCAGGAGGGATATGCATGTTGGAGCCCAGTTGAGCGGAAGATGTTTGTAAGCATGGACGTTACATTCAGAGAACTGGAACCCTATTATGGTTCGGATGACGGTTCAGCGTTTGGTGACACACCTAACATAGTGGGTGTTAGATGTGAGGGGGAGAAAATAAGCCCATATGTGGTGGTCGGATCAGTCCCATGTCCGGTCGTAGAAAACTGGACGAAAGGGGGAGAAAGCAGTGACTCCGATACAGAAGATGAAGAAGATACATATGTTAAACAGGAGGAGCAGCAGACAATGGAAAAGGAGCTCCAAGTCTTCAGAAGGAGACAACAGAAGTCCAGTATTGTGCATGTACCGTGCCCTGTGCCTACTGTACCAAGTCCCTCGTCTACTCCTGCTCCAACTCTTGAAGATGTTGCCCCCGCACTGAATCAATCTGATTCTGATGCGGATCTCTCTGACTCTGATGGTATGATCTCTCCACCACCTATTGCTCCCTTAAGGAGATCTTCTCGCATCAATGCGGGTAAGGCTCCTAGTCGTTTTGATGATTATGAACATGATATTGCCAACTACATGTCTTATTCTAACATTTCTTCGAATTATCGAGCCTTCATTGCATCATTAGACTCTACTTCGTTGTCCAAAAGTTGGCAGGAAGCAAAGAAAGATCCAAGGTGGAAAGCTGCAATGATGGAAGAACTTGGGACACTGGAGAAAAATAAGACGTGGGAGCTGGTTCCATTACCCAAAGGGAAGAAAACTGTGGGATGCAAATGGGTGTACACAGTAAAGGAGACGTCAGAAGGAAAAGTGGAACGATACAAGGCAAGGTTGGTTGTAAAATGATACACACAATCATATGGCATCGACTATGATGAGACGTTTGCTCCAGTAGCGAAAATGAGCACCGTAAGAACTCTGGTCTCCATTGCAGCAAACTATGGGTGGAAGCTATACCAGTTAGATGTGAAGAATATCTTTCTCCATGGGGACCTACAAGAAGAAGTGTACATGGAACTCCCGCCAGGGTGCTGCGCTACAGAATCAGACGGAGGGACATCGCATGAAAAAGTGTGCAAACTAAAAAAGTCGCTATATGGACTCAAGCAATCTCCTCGAGCCTGGTTTGACAGACTCATAAAGGCTGTTACAGGCATGGGATACCATCAAGCAAATACAGATCATACAGTCTTTCTTCAGCATGCAAGAGGCCACATCACTATACTTGCTGTATACGTGGATGATATAGTAATCACAGGTAATGATGAAGTCGATATCGCTAAGCTGAAGTCAAAACTCACGAAGGAGTTTGAGGTGAAGGATTTATGAGCGATGAGGTACTTTCTAGGTATCGAGGTGTGTGAAGGCAAACAAGGAATTGTTCTCTCACAGAGAAAATACGCACTAGATCTGCTGAAGGAGACAGGGATGCTGGGATGCAAAGCAGCAGTCACTCCAATTGACCAGATGTCACGACCCGATCCCAAATTATTGGGTCGAACCGGATCATGCCCAGCCTGCACCGTTGTGAGACGGCGGCAGTAAGCTGTTCTATATGCAGGTATTCACAACATCTATACATTTGTCACAACTGAATATACGAAAATTTTAAAACTTTATTCAACATTTGCAAAGTACAACTGGAATTAAAACTGAAATAAAAAGCTGAATTCGAATTAACAAAATTCCAAAAACAATGAAACTGGAAACTGGAAATAACTAGCTAAGCGTTCGGCTCGTCGGCCACAGGTCCTGCGTCCTCCAATGGGGACTCTGGCAACACCACAGGGTATAGAACCGGGTCATAATAGCTATTGTACAATAGCTCAGCATCCTCATAATCCCCTAAAAATGTTGTCTCCAGTCAGGAGGGAGCAAAGTACAATTATGAAAAATAAACAATTCAACTAATAATTAGAAATTTGCAATATTAAACAGTTTTGAAATAATATTTTCCAACAATTCTACACGATAGAAAACAATGTGATTTGAGTAGATAATGACTATGACCGGCTTGGGTTGTACAATTGTATCCTAGCGATACGATATGGCTTATCCCCGTGTGTAAGAGGGGTAAGCTAATACAATCATTATACTATTTGGGGTATTGGTCATAGACACTACACTACTCCCCCAATATCCCGCAATCAATCAATATCAATCAATACTCTAGGAGAGAGCTCCGTGTAACAATGTGGTTTAAGCATGCAGATAACAATTACTAATTAAATTGCTCAATAAACACAACCGTACTTGCCTTTTTTTATGACTAGAAACGATGTTGGTTCCGGAAAGATGCTAAGTTCGTCTCCGAGATCCTACAGTTGGAGAACTTGACCTAGAACCAATATTGTAGCCATGCTAGGTGTGCAAGTTACAATCTCTAGAATTGTTCCTAATTCAGTTTTAAGTTTATTAATTATTCTACCGGAAAACGTCTAACGTCGCAATTCTACGTTCGTTATTATTTATTTAAAATAAGTCGGTTATTGATTAATTGGAAAAATTACAATTACCGGTTAATTTGGCAAAACTTGTATTTTGTAATATTATATATAAAACTACTATTTTTCTTTTAAATGAGAAAAACGTGAATTTTGTTTAAATTACAAACTTGCAATTTCTCCTAATTATTTATTGTGAGAAAACCTTATTAATTTTTTATATTAAAATAAATACTCATTTTAATAATCTACACGTTTAAAGCCAAAACAATAACTCAGAAAAATAGAGAAAAAGCTACGCTACACAATACAGGGTCGCAGCAAAGAAAATAGAAAACTGGGCTTATGCCCTTACATTTATTTACATAAATGAATTTTTTAGGAATAATAATAAAACTTGAGTGAATCCTGAACGCCGGGAAGCGGTCCATTCAGCAGGCCGAAGCCCTGCACCAAAAATACTTAACAGCAGTACCCGAACTAAAATAATTATTATAAATTAAAGATAATAATTATATGAGTCTCAGACTTGGTCCAAATGTCATAATATCGGCTAACGCCTCAACGTACAGGAACCCTGTAGCGTTTGCGCTTCGCCAGGCTCATTCGACCTATAGGGTCGTCGCCCAAAAATCCAATTAATAAATTATTTCCGAAAACTGATTTGAAATTCATTTATAAAGTTTTTATAAAAATTTGGGCAACATTCCCTCTATATTCGGGATAACCCAAAACTGGAAAAATGCGTCATAACACCCAACACATATCCCAAACCAGGGAAAACACATTTATATAGAAAAAAAAAAATATATTAACAGAAAACATTTCCGAAGCCTAATCGAAAATCCCGAAATTCCGAATATCCAAACCAACCATAAAAACATCACAGAAACGTCTCCGGAAAAAAATCCGAAATCACTACGTCGACCCAAAACCGAATTCCCAGGAGGAAATCGGGGACCAATTCTCATCATCGACTACCGAAAATGGAACGGGACAAAGGAATTATACCTTGGGTTGCTCGGCTAGAGCTCTCAGATGTAATAATAGATAAAAAGGAACACGCAGACGGTGGATCGGCTCGGGACAGCGCCTCGCCGGGGCATGGCTGCGCTGGACAGCGGGATCCGGGACCGCGGAAAGCACGAGAACGCCTAGGAACGAACCGGACAGCGGAATCCGGAAAACTTCTCGGGACACGGCAGCTGGGAGCGGAAGTGGGGAGTTGGCCGGATGGGGGTCGGCCTAGGGCACTGGTCGGCGGCTGAGCACCAGCCGAGAGGGGGAGCCGGCTGGGGTGGATGCCGAGGAGCGCTCGGGGCGGCGGCCGAGCGGGATCGCGGCAAAGGGGGCGCGGCTATGGCACAGCCGCGGGGGCGCGGCTGGGCGGGGAGATCGGGGTCGCCCGGAGTTAGGGGTGACCGCGGGTAGGCCGGGTCGGGTGCGGTGGAGCACGGGAAGCTGGCGTCGGGCGGAGGGGAGGCTCGGCCTAGGGTGGCCGGGCTGGCTCGAGTAGGGCTCCGGTGAAGGGGATCTGGAGGAGTGTGGGGTGAGGAAGGGAATGGAGTGAGGAAGTTAAAAAGAAGTGGGGAGAAAGAGGGGGAGGAAATGAAAGGAGGAGAGGGAAAGTAGGGGAGAGGAAGAAGGAGAGTGAGCTGGGAATGGGGAGACCAAATCGTGAGGAAAGAAATGTTCTCCAGCGGATCGAGTCGGGTAGCTTAGGAAAAATCCAAAACCCAAAGCATATACACAAATATGTATATACACCGAAAAATTAGTTTAGGGCCCCTAATTGGGAACGGGTTCAAACTGGGTCCGGGCTCGGGTCAGGTCAGCAACCAAAAACCAATTTTTTTTTTATTTTGAAAATAATTTCGAACCCAAAATATAATAATAATAAATATAATAATGATTTAATTTAGCAAAGTGTATATTTATATATTGCGACAAAAGAAAATTCAATAATTTAACACAAAAAAATGCAATTAAATCTGATTAATCCAATAAATCAGAAATGCGGGTTTCACACCAGAAGTGCAAGTTGGAAGCAGAAGCAGGAGAGTCAGTTGATCGTGAAAGATATCAACGACTTGTAGGGAGATTGATTTATCTGGGGCACACTCGTCCTGATATCTCATTTGCGGTGAGTGTAGTAAGTCGCTACATGCATGATCCAAGAACGGGTCCTATGGATGCAGTGTTTCAGATCTTGAGATATCTGAAATGGACGCCGGGGAAAGGGCTATGGTTCAAGAAGAATGGATGTATAGAAGTTGAGGGATACTGCGATGCAGACTGGACGAGCTGCATAGACGATAGAAGGTCTACCACGGGATATTGTGTCTTTGTAGGAGGAAACTTGGTCTCATGGAGAAGCAAGAAACAGTCAGTGGTAGCACGGTCTACAGCTGAAGCAGAATACAGAGCAATGATTTTAGGAGTGTCGGAGTTGCTGTGGGTGAAAGCGTTGCTGACAGAGTTGAAGCTGGACAAGGGAGCACTGTTATGTCTTCTGAGCGATAGTCAAGCTGCAATAAGTATAGCTAACAATCCATTTCAGCACGACAGAACGAAGCACATCGAGATCGATCGATTCTTCATCAAAGAGAAGCTGGAACAAGGGATACTGAAGATTGATCATGTTCACTCAGAAGAACAAGTGGCAGACTGTCTGACTAAGGGTCTTAGTTCATTAAGTCTGTCGAAGCTATGTAACAAGATGGGAATGATTAATATCTATCGCCCATCTTGAGGAAGAGTGTTGAGAACTAATAAGGGATTTAGTCCCACATTGAAAAATGTAGTATGAGGAGGAGCTAGACTCCCTATAAGTAGTGGAGTAGCCAATCAATAAAATATACAACAATTATTCTCTACAGGTACTTAACTCAACTGGATCTTGTTGTCAATGAGAAGATGTATAACCTCCTTGACTAAGCAGACGGTCTCATGATCGAACCGCTGGAGGAGACGGATATGTGTGTAAAAATTGCGGACAGTACACCCAAATGACATGCAATGCAGTGTGCACAAAGTCTCGTGCGTTACGCCAAGCAATGCAAAAAAAAAACGGTTATCATAACAAACTGAAACGGTAACTCCGGATTCATTGGATAGAGCCCCAGTTGCCCCTTTAATTTTGGACATACATTTTTCATTCATTCATATAAAGAACAACGAAAAAACGAGGACAAGGAATTACGAGAAGCAGTATTCACAGAAATAGCTTAAGAAATGGTGTAGCCTCTCCAGAGAGCACCATCAAAGATAATAATCTCATTAGAAAGTTTTACATGTGTTGAGACTTGAAGTGATTTTATTGTGAATGGAATAACAACATATATATAGGAGAGGCTAGCCTCCTCTCCTATCATTCTAGCCAATGTGGGACTAAAGCCCAATAACACTATATATATATATCAACAACACTCCCCCTCAAGATGGGCGAAAGATATTCACTAAGCCCATCTTGTCACATCCTCTCATCATGTTGATAGAACTAAGCCCCTTTGTCAGTCCGTCTGCTACCTGATCTTTGGTTGGAACATAGCCCAGCTCTAGTTCTCCTTTATCCAGTTTCTCTTTGATGAAGAATCTGTCAATCTCAATATGTTTGGTCCTGTCATGCTGTACTGGATTGTTGGCAATATTAATAGCTGACTGGTTGTCACACCATAGCTTCATCTTTGCTCCCTGGTCCAGCTTTAGCTCCGTCAGCATATTCTTCAACCACAATAGTTCTGTGACTCCCAAGGCCATCGCTCTATACTCTGCTTCAGCTGTTGATCTGGCCACTACTGACTGCTTCTTACTCCTCCAAGAGACCAAGTTGCCTCCTACAAATATGCAGTATCCCGATGTGGATCTCCTGTCGTCAGCACAGCTAGCCCAGTCAGAATCACAATAGCCCTCAATGCCTACATGATTATTTCTTCTAAAGATCAGTCCCTTCCCGGGGGCTCCCTTCAAGTACCTCAGAATCTGGTACACTGCGTCCATGTGACCCTTCCGGGGGTCATGCATGTAGCGGCTTACTACACTTACCGCAAAGCTGATATCAGGTCGAGTGTGGCTTAAGTAGATTAACTTGCCCACCAATCTCTGATATCTATCCCGGTCAACTGGTTCTCCAGCTTCAGCATCCAGTTTAAACTTCTGGTCTATCGGTGTCGTAGCTGGTTTACATCCCATCATCCCTGTTTCCGTAAGCAGGTCCAGTGCGTACTTCCTTTGAGAAAGAACGATTCCCTCATTATCTCGAGCAATCTCAATCCCAAGGAAGTATCGAAGGGGGCCAAGATCTTTCACCTCGAACTCCTTGCCAAGTTTTACTTTGAGTTGGGCGATCTCCTGCTCATCATTGCCTGTGATAATCATATCATCTACATATACTGCAAGCATGGTGATATGGCCTCCACTCCGTCTGAAGAAGACAGTGTGATCAGCATTGATCTGCTGATATCCCATCCCTATCATTGCTCTCCTGAACCTGTCAAACCATGCCCGAGGAGACTGCTTCAGTCCATAGAGAGACTTCTTCAGTCTGCAGACCTTGCCTTCTGTCTGTTTTGTGCCGAATCCTGGTGGTATCTCCATGTACACCTCCTCTACTAGATCTCCATGAAGAAATGCATTCTTCACATCCAGTTGGTGTAGCTTCCACCCTCCATTGGCTGCCAGGGAGATCAAGGTCCTGACAGTGCTCATCTTCGCCACTGGTGCAAAGGTCTCGTCATAGTCGATGCCGTACGTCTGACTGTATCCTTTTGCCACCAGTCGAGCTTTATAGCGCTCAACCTGTCCATCTGGGTTCTGTTTCACAGTAAAAACCCATTTACATCCAACTGCTCTTTTCTCTTCTGGCAGTCTCACCAGCTCCCAAGTGTGGTTCTTCTCAAGAGCTCCCAACTCCTCGTGCATTGCCGCTTTCCACTTTGGATCGTTCTTGGCAACCTGCCAATTGTTAGGTACAGTAATACTATCCAAAGATGCTATAAATGCTCCATGAGAAGAAGATATATGATCATAAGAAACAAACTTAGCAAGATCCCAACCATATCTGTCCGGAGGATTTCCCGCATTGCTGCGAGTAGTCCTTCGTGTAGGTAGTGGTATGGGAGGAACGATATCACCTGAGGAGGGTGGTGGTGTAGATGAGGAGGATGGTGGTGTAGATGAGGAGGATGGTGGTATAGGTGTCTCAGGAGTTGGGACAGGCGCAGGCAAGGGACTTGGCACTGACACTGTAGGTACTGGTCCTGTAGTCTGCTTGTTGTTTCTCCTGTTGTAGGTCAGTAACTCCCCCTGAGCCGTAGGTGTAACACTTCTCGTCTCCTCCCTCTGTTCCGCTTCACCTTCATGTTCCTCCTCAACCGTGTCTCTATGCCAAACTTCTAAATCGGTTACCACCAGGTTCTCCAAGTTCTCTATCTCCCCCTCTCGCCTTATACTTGTAGTATGAGGCGTGTTATACGAAGTTCCATCCTGGCGGTAATATGGCTCATGCTCCCGGAAGTGGACGTCCATACTAACAAATTTCTTCTTCTCTACTGGACTCCAGCATACATACCCCTTCTGAGTTGCTGAGTAGCCCACGAAGATGCACTTGACTGCTCTAGGGTCAAGTTTTCCAACGAATGGTCTGTTGTCCTTCACAAAACACACACATCCAAACACCTTTAGTGGAAGTATTCCACTATTATTACCTTGTAATACTTCACATGGAGACTTCCATCCCAGGACTTTTGAAGGCATCCTGTTTATAAGTTGAGCTGCTGTCAACACCGCATATCCCCATAGGTGTTGTGGGACATTCATGTCGATCATCATACTTCTTGCGGTCTCCAGAAGATGTCGGTTCTTCCTTTCTGCTACTCCATTTTGTGCTGGTGTATATGCACAAGAGGTCTGATGCTGTATTCCATTTGCTGACAAGTACTCTGCAAGTGTCCTATTGGTATACTCCGTCCCATTGTCAGATCTCAGTATCTTCACCACTGCATTATACTGAGTCTGGACATATTTATGAAAGTCCCGAAAACAAGCAAATACATCACTTTTGTTCTTCATCAAATACAGCCAGGTGACACGAGATGCACAATCGATAAACGAAACAAAATACTTATACCCATTCATAGTGTTAGTAACACATGGGCCCCAAACATCAGAATGAACTACCTCAAAGACTGAAGAACTCTTATGACCATTTCCAACATATGAACTCCGAGTAAGTTTTCCTAACTCACATGCATCACATACTAATTTTCTTTTATTTGATTTTGCATACATATCTGGATACAACTTATTTAGAGTATCAAAGGAAGAATGCCCCATCCTCCTATGATGAAGTATCAAAGTGTCTTCAGTCTTCTGCTGCAGTTCCTCCATTCCAGCCTTCTCTGCCATAGACACCAATGCTGAGTCCAGTCCGTCTTGATCTAGGTACCACAGTCCATCATGCCAAGTGCCAGTCCCAAGTCTTCGTCCCGTCCCTTTCTCCTGGAAGATCACCTTAGGAATATCAAAAGAAACAATGCATTTTAGTTGGAGAATTATAGAACTAATAGACAAGAGACTGACTGGGAAGGATGGAGCATGCAAAACATTGGATAACCTTACTGAACCCGTACAATTAACAGTACCCTTACCGACCACTGGTTGGAAAGTACCATCCGCAGTCTGAATGGTGTCTGTCGATGCTAGGTGAGTGTACGAGAAAAACTTACTAGCATTTCCGGTCACATGCCGAGATGCTCCTGAGTCGATAATCCAGTCTGACATTTTAAGGGAAGACATAGATGCAAGAGCGTGAGACTCGTCAGTACCTTCTGATGGATGGGCATACATAGCGGCGTTGCCTCTGAAGAATGGAGTGGATGCCTCCTCTGCTACGCTCCTCCTGTCTCCTTCGATTGACGCTTTTTGCTTTCTCTCCAGCAGGTCCAGTAGCGCTTGATCCTCCTCAGTAAAGGCGCCGCCAGATCCTCCATTCCCATCTGCCACCAGCAGGTTTGCCCGATAGCCTCCTCGACCGCCTCGTCGGCCTCCTCGACCACGTCCACGTCCAGCATATCCTCGTCCACGTCCACCACCTGAGTCTCCCTCCTTAGGTGGTTTGGTACAAGCATATCGATGGTGGCCCATCTCCCCACAGTTGTAGCACTGCCGATTCTGTTGCCAGAGCTCTCCCTTGGATCCTGTATCCCCCGAACCGGTAGCTGCTAGTGCTGACTTCACTTCGGGTAAAGCACCTGTCGATGATGCGCCTGTCTCTGTCTGTAATCTGATCCGCGTCTCCTCCTGAATCATGGCTGAGATAGCCTCCTCGAGACTAGGGATCGCTGGCTGGACGAGGAGTAAGGCTGTCCTCTGTGTGAATGCTGCAGTCAGTCCCTTAAGGAATTTCATCGTCCTCTCCTGCAGACACACCTGTCTCTCCTTGCACTTTGGGTCCCCGCAGCTTGCCCGTTTGGAATGGTGATCATAATCCAGCCAGAGACGTTCTAACTCCGTAGCGTACTCCTGCACCGTCTTCTCGCCTTGTACGGTGTCGTCGATCTCCCCTTTTATCTGGAAGATCCGTAGATTGTTACCTATGCCATCATAGGTTCTTCTCAATTTCTCCCATACGTCTTTCACCATCTCAATGCCATCTACTGTGGAAGCAATAGACTGGACTAAGGAGTTGAGAAGCCAGATATAAATCACCATATGAGTGGATTTCCACTCGTCGCGTCCTGTCGAGCCCTCTTCCGGCTCTGTCTTCTCGCCTGTCAAGAATCCCTCCAGGTTCTTACCTGCAAGGGTTCTTCTCACCCGTCGTGACCAACTCAAATAGGTGGCTGGTCCATCCAACTTCAGATCGATGGAGGGTAGCTCCAACTTTGGCGGTGCTCGTGTCGTGCTTTCACCAGCCGACACCTTTATCAACTTCAGCAATGTCGCCACATCGTCAGCATCCAGCTTCTTGAGAATCTCCTCCATCGATGCTTCTTCTCGATCACTTCACACTTGCTCCACGACTCACGCTCGTCCTTGCCGTCCTCTCCTAAATCCGAATATGTCTGATTTCATCGGATCTAGGGATTATAGGCATCTCCTTGAGATTGATCTCAAGAACGAGCGTGAATCTTGTACCCGCAATAGCGGTACAATGAATCCTGCAGCCGTAAAAACGGTACAGCAACGAGCGTGAATCTTGTACCCGCAATAGCGGTACAATGAATCCTGCAGCCGTAAAAACGGTACAGCAACTTTCAGGCTGACCTACAGCGTAGGTGCCCTAAAAGTGGTGTGCTCGAAGGCAACCACGGCAGCAGCAGCAGCAGTTGCAGCCGCAACAGCGGCACAGCAACGGCAGCAGCGCGGCAGCGGCGGCGGCGGCGCGGCAGCTGCAGCAGCCGGCGGCGGCGCGGCAGCAGCTGCAGCGGCAGCGGGCGGCAGCAGCTGCAGTGGCAGCGGGCGGCAGCGGGCGGCAGCGGCGGCGTAGAAGGGGGAGGGTTTGAGTGGAGGAGGGGTCTCTAACGGTATTCTAAGCAATTTTAGGCTCTGATACCATGTTGAGACTTGAAGTGATTTTATTGTGAATGGAATAACAACATATATATAGGAGAGGCTAGCCTCCTCTCCTATCATTCTAGCCAATGTGGGACTAAAGCCCAATAACACTATATATATATATCAACAACAACATGCAATCCTAACCTTGACAAATCATTTTGCGGCAATCATTTTCCTCCATTTTTAAGGAGTTCCAAATATAAAACAACAGTTCGTAGACGGACCCAATTCGGTTTTTACCACCTTGCATACCCCTTTTCGAACAACTTTACATACAATAGCATAACAAACAAAATAAATGACTGAACAACAAGGAAAAGGGACATATTACAAGCACACGTGCATGGATAACTCACCAAATTCACAGGATCAGGGAAGCATTTTTCAGCTTTGTTTTTCTGAGATCGGTACGCATAGGCTCGTCGCTAATATTTTCTTGGATCAAACAGTTTACATTCCTAGAAAGGCACATTGCTTTCTAGCATGCTCTGGGATCAACTTCGGCAACATATCCATGGTTACTCCCTTTAGCTCTGCATTCTCAATACATGTTGCCACAAATTAATATCTTTCCAATCCTGGGGTGGGGTGGGGTGGGGGTGGGGGGTGTTTTGGGGGGGGGGGGGGGGGGGGGGGGGGGGGGGGGGGGGGATGTGGAGCAGGTTTGTAAAGATTGTTGAAGAACAGAGAAGAATTACCGTGAGGCTTAAAGTTGAAGAGGGGGGGTAGAGAACGTCCATTTGGTAGCCGAGAAGTTGGGTCTCGAAGCTCATCAAAGAATGGATGAATTAGAGCCTCCAACTGCAACACAGGAAAACAAACTTTAGACATCTAGATGTAATAAAGAGGCAAAAAGTTGTCAATATGGCTACGCAGTCCTAGTTCATGATCCCTTATTTCCTAGGTGGACTACCTGGTGACCAGGCTTCAAGACAAAAAGACACAAAGTGGTCATATTCCTAGAAGCACGGACACTACAACAACCTTGGCCGTGTCCGTGTCACGTCATGTTGGACATGTATCGGACACAAGATGGACACTAAAAAAACACTAGGACACACCAAATAGGTGCCATGTCCACGCCTTGTCGTGTCGTATCTGTGCCTGTGCTACATCATAACTTAAAAGTTAAAATAGTTTGTAGTTATGTACCAAGGTTATAAAATATCAGCCAACACCAATGTGTAATCATATCATAACAGATTTGAGCCTAACGGATCTGAAATTGCATGAAGGTATCGGCTCTTTATCAGGCTAATTGATATTAGTGTTGGTTACCTTCACGGCCATTATGGGCACAAAGTGGGTGAAAATTACAGCAACTGCCTAAAGATTTTCGAAAAAAGGCCCATAACTAGCCAAAACTTCCCAAACCAAGGCCAAGATGTCCAAAAGATTCTAACATTTTGTCAAGACAGGCTAAAATAATAGTTTGGTAGTTTTTACTTTTGTTGCCATGCTTTATAAACACCATTCAAGCATATAGGGTAAGTTGTCTATGAAGTTACACAATTATCATGCTCTAATTCAAATAAATCATGCAATGATGTAACTGTCAGCAAAAAGTCTGAAACCAGCATAAATCAATAATTTATGAAACCATGTTCAAGTTTAAACTTTTGTTTCTTATGTTATAATAAAATTACCTAACGTGACAAAACCCAATACTCTAATTCAAAAGAGTTCAGCTGCTTAAATTGCCAATACCGATGCTTCTACAAAACGTAGGATATTGATTCAGATACTATGTTATAAAGCATTAATATGAATAACTCTATATCTAAACCAAAGAGTGATATCCGATGTTATAGACACCATAGATGCAGTTTCAACTCTTTATACAACTATTATTCTCATTGGAGACAATTTGAAATGAATGGTTTTTAAGTATCATATTACAAAAATTCATAAAAACATATTAATAAATAATAACACCTTATAAAACAAATAAACATAAAAAAACACAAATAAGTTTAGCATTTAGATGTTGTAGACGTTAATATTACTATACATAAAGAGTATCTGAAATTCTAATGACAATGGTAGTTATAATTGACACAGTGAATAGTGATACTCACAGCAGTGCTACGAAGGTTTGGGGAGTACTGGAGAAGACGAGAAACAAGATCAACAGCTTCAGGTGGCATTCGTTTGTGGAATATCTAATGAGATATATGGGAAGTCTCAATTAAGATATCAAAATAAGTAGGAAAGACGACAAAAATTTGAACACGATAACAAAAGAAGGGTAGTACCTTATGCCATGGATGAGCTTTGATCTGTGGAAATTTGAACTCAGTGTAATTTGGATTCATGCATTTGATTTCTTCTCTAGTCGGTGTGCCTAGAATCTGAAGTGGTGATAAGTATGTTACTAGAGGGGATAATATGAAATGAAAGTTCAAATTATAATTTAAGACATGAAGAAACAAGTAGAAAAAAGGGGTCAAGGCACCTTAATAATTTCAACAAGTTGATCGACTCCACTATCACCAGGAAAGAGAGGCTGTCAAGGGTCATAAAAGATTATGGGTTCGAGATGAACTTAGACCTCGTACTTCTGAGGGGTTGGATGACTTAAATAAGGCATATGTATAATTTGGGAGCCTACCTGGCCTAGCAAGAGTTCAGCCATGACACAACCAGCAGACCAGATGTCAATTGCTGTTGTATACTCCGTGGCACCAAATATAAGCTCAGGAGCTCTGTAGTATCTTGAACAGATGTATGATATATTTGGTTCTCCCTTCACCTGTTAAACCAAAAGCTTGATCATGTGCCACTAAAGATACTCAACAAAACTAAGAGAACTCAGACCAAGGATGAAACTACACATACCAAAACTTTTGCACTTCCAAAGTCGCATAGTTTCAGCTGATGACTATGTGGGTTGACCTGTTACAAAGAGTGTTCTAATTTTATACTAGTTGTTGAATGCTAGACAACAATTCTGCCGTTACCATAAGTAACTAAATAAAATCCAGTAAACTGCCATGTCTTTGATTAGAGCTTAGATGGTTAATGGAGCTTATAATACAGGACAGTTTTACATAATCAAGGCAAAAATTTCTCATGCATTATACAAACTTAGAAAGAGTAATGAGTAATAGGATTCTGGCCTCCTGTCTGCCAATTATTTAAGCATAAAAAAAAAAAAACTTTGTTCATAAATCATAAATTCTTCAAATGGCTAGCATAAACAAGCATACCAGAAGATTTTGAGGCTTGATGTCTCTGTGGCACACTCCAATGCTTCCATGAATATAAGCCAGCGCTCTACAGATCTGTTAAGTTACAGAGAAAGACTATTGTGGTTAATATTGCCTTGACTTAAACAAGCAAGTACATGCTTATATAGACCCATATAAAAGCATGACAAATCCAAAACCATTATTCCCTAACAACTAGTTACCACACAACAACCAATGGCATACACCTCCTGTATAAAGAAAACTTTATGGTAAGTAGTGAGCAGAAGATTTTCAAACCTGGTAGGTATAGAGTTTCACATATATCAATGGCATTCGCTGGTTCATCTTATTGTAATGTTTGATGACACGGTGGACAGTTTCAGGTACATATTCAAGTACCAAGTTAAGATACAGCTCATCCTTCTCGGTTGTTGAAAAGAAGCAGTGCTTTAAAGACACGACATTCGGATGGTCAAGGAGACGCATGGTCTGCAGCTCACGATTCTTATACCGCTTGTCTTGAAGAACCTTTTTTATCGCAACTGTCTCGCCTTGTTCAAGGCATTTAGCCTGAATAATTTAGAAGTAAAAAAAAAATGATCAAGTTAGTACACGAGAAATGCACTGTGTAAAGTGAAACCAGGTACGATCATGCCAAATCATACACTTTTGGTTACTTGGAAGTAGATCTATAGAAGCAAGAGAAGTATATATTTTGTAAATATCCATCAAGATACCTTCTTTTCCAGGTCTTGCAACAAACATACTAACCTGAAAAACAATTCCAAATGATCCATGCCCAACAACACGCTCTGCCATGTAGCTTATAGTCTGTCATTGAAGAACAGTCTTTTTATTATATTAAATCAATCCATTATGTAACTATGCATATATTTGGAGGGAATGGAAGCAAACTGTGCACAATTTCTCGTCAGATTCATTATCAGTCTTTTGTTCTAGAATACATCAATATATAATGAATAGTTGTTTTACCTGTTTCGGATGCCCATTTCTACCTCCAATAGTTGTTACAATTATGTGGCCAGTCTCTGTTCCATTCCCATCAACAATTGTTGCTTCCACCTCCTGCAGTAATGCATCAACTTTAACATAAAAGTGCCAGGTCTGATAATTCAATCATTGGATCAAGATATGACAAACACTAAGGTGATATACTAGTGGCTATTATATACCTTGTCGTCTCTGATTTTCATATCATTCATCTCCTCTGGCAACCTATCCACAGCAATACTGTTGCCATTTGTATTCCTTGATCCAGATGATGGCATCATACCAGCTGAAGTATTATGTTGCATGTAGAGTCTACTGATATGTTATCTGGTATCCAACTTATGTACCTGCTACTAATAAATTAAGCATGTCAGAAGAGAAGCTGCAAGATGGTGTCATGTACTAGCTAATTATTTTTTACATGCCACAAAAGCTGAAGGGGAAATCCAAGAAAGAACCCATGATCATCATCCGAGGCTTCTCCTATCATAATGGAGTCGCTATGGAGCATAAGAATGTGCCATAAAAGAATTTACACAGTTTTTATGATCGGTTGTCAACCTGACGTCAACCTTCCATGTTGGTGCCAAATTCCTAGCAAGGTAGCTAGGAGCATGAGACAGTCAGGAAAGCAGGTAGACCTACCTTTTGGCTATGCAAATAAGCTCATGCAACCAAGGAGCATCATCCAAGTTCCCCTATATTATAAAGAGTCTAAACGAAATGGTAAAGATGATACTGTATAGGGAATTATATTCATCTTTATGACACATTAAGCCAAAAGGTGAAAAGAAATGACATTCAAATAAAATATCCAAGAAATATCTGCTTAGCAAATTTTCTCCACCCTTTTAAACACTAGAAGGCATATAAAGAAGCGACTTATGAATAATAGAAGCACTTTGATGATAATCCACAATTTTCTTTTAAAGAAATGAAAAACAAAAGTTCACATACACTGGCTCAACCAATGTGTAGTTGTGTACTATATAATTTCCTTAAATATACAAGCAGTGTAGAACTAAGCAGTCCATAACAAATATGATTTGTAAGACACACATATATATTGCAAAATCTAGCTAGTCTGAGGCTCCTCAACAGCATCAGTGTAGAAAACCTAAACTTCCTTCAAAGAAACAAAGACCAATTAGTCGATCTATTCCATAATCTGTGGCATGTGCACAATCGCTAGCTCAACCAATATGTAGTGCTATATAATTTTCCTCAAATATACAAAGTTACAAACAAATAGAGTAGAACTAGTGAGAATATAAAGGAATTTCTGGTAATAACTCCAATCTGTAAAATTGTAATTAAATGCATAATATGGTTGGTATTGGGCTCCTCTATATCAGATCATATTGAATGTGAAGTAAGGCCAGTATGTGAAGTTATGAACCAATTGCAACAATGATCTGTGGTTTCTGGCAATCTGTATCACCATGCCTTCCGAGGCAATGTGATACATTACACATAATTTCACTTAGGGGCTATTTGGATAGATGTAACTCTTTGAAAGTATGAAAGTGGCACTTACACAGTTACACTATGATGAGTTGCAGTGCACTTGCAGCAAGTGGCACTTAACAAAATGTGTTTGGATATAGTACTTTTTGTCTCCTGAAAGTGGGAAAAAAATGAGTATGTTGTTTGGATGGTTGTTGAAAGTGGAGAAAAAATGAGATCGGTTGTTTGGATTGTTGTAAAAGTGGATGGTATGTTATAACTAATAAAAATATAAAATTTCTAAAATAAAAAAAATTAATTTCTCATAAGTAAACAAAAAAATATTAAAGACAAATTAAATTAATTCTAATGTAATTAAATTAATTACCATAATTAAACACCAAATTATAATTAAATTTTTATTGAATTAAAATTCAAAGAATGTTTCCTATAATTAATATAATAATTAATGAATATAAATTATTTTAATTAATATAATTAATGAAAATATATATTGAAGACAAATGTTACTTCAATTTTTTTGACTTTGCTATATACAAAAAAAATTAATACATAAAGTAAAAAAATGTTCTCAAATGTTCTTCCATCTCCAGGATAACAGGCTATCCTCAAAAAATGTTCTCTTCATTCCTTCCACCTCTCTCCGGACCCGTCTTGTCACCGCCTCCATCAGATCCCCTCTCTCCCTAGATCCGATTGGTGGTGCCTGCAGCGGGACTCGGCTTCCAGTGGCGAGCGGAGGTCTCCAGCGCATCGAAGAAGAAGCAGTACCACCGTCGCACTCCCCAACAGTTGCAGAGCAGTTTCAATCACACCGCGGAAATGAGTTTCAACCAAAAAAGTTCGGATGTTAAAAGTAAGGTTTTTGCAGGGGACAGGAACTCTGGAGCAGTCACTTCAGCTGAGTTTCAATTTTTTTTGGCGGAGTTACCAAACAGCCGAACTTGCCACACTTCAGGCGAGTTGCAAAAAAGAAGGCAGTTTCAGCCCAGTTTCAATGTACCAAACAGGCCCTTAGGCTCAAAGCACTTCATATACTGGCAAATCCGTTCCATGTTAGGCAGTACCTACCTAGATTACAGAATATGCAGACACCTAGGTATCTATTGACTGCCTCATCTAAAATGGGCACCTATTCAATTTGATGATCTGTTTTCATAAAGTAGCTAAAAACTTAGAACCTTTTCTTCATAAACTTCAAAATAAATAGAAAAAACACAAATATTTGTACAATTTAATCCTACTAAAACATATATATATGCCAATGACCGCTAGTCCAAGTGGTTAGTGTGGAGGCATGTGGCCCTTGTGGTTGGAGTTCGAATCCCAGTGGAAGTGATTCCAGAAATTAATTAACATTTCAAATATATATATATATATATATATATATATATATATATATATATATATATATGGAAAAAGGGTAAATTTTATTCCATTATCAACTCATACAATCTTACAATCATCAATAGTCTACCACTCATTTAGGGTGCCATAGCAGTTACATCAAATTCTATATTATGAAGAATGCCTATAGGAGGGGTGGTTAGCCCCTCGAAAATGCGTCGATTTCGTTCCCTCTAGACATGTCAGACGGAAGCCAATCCGTAATTTGGCGGTCTTGAACCATACATGTCCCCTCCCTCTGCGGTCTCGGATCCCGGTGATGATGGCTCCAATCTCTCTGCCTGTGTCACATCCTCCCAACGGTCTGCGGCACTGCTCAGCCCAGATATTCTAGGACACATCGCACTCAAAGAACAAGTGGCTCATAGATTCATTGCCACTTCACAGTATACACTTCGGGTTCGGGACTTGGATCCCAAAGGTGATGAGTCTGTCCCTCATCAGCAGTCGACCAAGCAGCAACCGGTAGACACACAATTTCATCTTGCGAGCCAGCCCCTTGCACCAGATGAAGTCGTAATCCGCGCTAATAGGTGATGTACGTCGCACGAGGTTGTGGCAGCTATTGAATCGGAACTCCCCAGTGCCTCCAGTAGCTGTCGGCGGATCCCAGGTCCAACTATCTGTCGGCTGACTCGAATCGATACCAACTGCGCGAATAGCCTCTCCAAGCTCCAAAGCATGACGGTAGACCTCTGGTCTCTACAATCCATTTTTGATAATATGCTGGCAAGTCAACCCCCTACCAGCCTCCCTGTGTGCCTGGTCGTCCAGAATCTCTATCAGAGATTGGCGCTCTAACTATGGATCCGGCCAGAGGTCAGTTCCGGCTCCATCTCCCATAATCCTCCGGATGGATGATTTGAGTACAGCTCTGTGACGCAAAATGAGGTTGAAAGTGACATAGTGGTTGTTGTTAAGGGAGCATGTTCAAAAGTTGCCCCTCTTCACATACCAACTGGACATCCAATCAGCCCATAACGGCCCACCTTTGATGAACCTTCATGCCAGCTTTAGACCAGAGACCTCCCTGACAAACAGCATGGGTCTAAGTCCCACCCCTTCCCCCTCCTGAGGGCGGCAAAGTTGCTCCCAAGAGATCGCATGTATGCCCCCTCCCCAGATGAAGTTGGCGTAAATGCTCTCTACTTTCCGGATGGTGGCAACATGGACTAGAATAGACTGGAGCCATAAAAGTGTCAGTGCCGAAATTACCGATCAAACTAGCTCAATACGTCCACCAAACGACAGGCCAGCAGCCTGCCACCCTTCGACCCTCCTCTGAGCATACTCCATCAAGCTGTGACAATCCAGATCCCACGCACAATTGAATGTCAGAGGCACCCCCAGATATTTCACCGAAAAATTGCCTCTATCGACGCCCAGGGCTTCCGCACGTTCCTCTCCTTCAGAGTACAGGAGGAGCTGAAGTAGGCACGGCTCTTCTCACGGTTCAGTTGAAGCCCGGAGAGTTTTTCCAACTCTCCCATAATCCCAGAGATCGTAGTCATTCCTTCCATAGAGGACCGGAGGAAGACCAGGAGGTCGTCAGTATAAATGAGGTGAGTAACAGGAGGCTCGATCCTCTTGTACAACGGGACCAGCCGCCCACTGTGAACCGCCATATCTATCAAGCAGGTGAAGTACTCCATGACATGTGTGGACCGCTTCAAACACCGGTATCTTCAGGGCATCCCAGTAGCATTTGTAGAACTCACTGCTAAATCTATCCGGCCCCGAGGCCTTGTTGGGATCCGCCTTCATGATGATAGCCTCCACCTCCTCCAGAGAGACCGGCGGGAGTAACTGGCTATTCCCATAGGGCGTCACCAACTTCTTTGTAATGATATTCGGAAACACAGAAAGATAGTCAGACTGAAAATATAACTTTGAGTAGTACCTGACAGCCTCCCCATGGACCTCTGACGGCTCTCCAACCAGTTTGTCCTCACCATCAAGCAAGTGGGGGAGACTGTTCATGTGTGCTATCTGGTCCGGATCACATCGTAGAAGAACTTGGAGCAACGGTCGCCTTCCTTGAGCTAGGAGCATTTAGCGTGTTGGGCCGCAATAATCTCCTTCTGTAGTCGGAGGATGTTGACTTCCCCAATCAGTTCCTTCTCCCGTGCCGCTAAGGGCCTATCCAGTATATCAGTTTGCATGGAGTTCTGGATGGTCCTGAGTTCCGCCTCCTTGTCTTCCAGGAAAGACCTGGGCAGAATCTGCACCCAACTCCAAATAGCCTTCTTCGTGCGCTTGAGGATGTGGACCATGCGGAACTGAGCCGTGCCTCCTGCTGGTTTAGAAGAGCCTCTGCAACAGCCTCCAAGTAACCTCCAAAAAGAAACCAACTGTTGTTGTAGCGGAAAGGACGCGACTTCCAAGTAGGTCGATCTGTGAAGCCGACCCTGATAGGGGAATGATCGCTCGTCCCAGCAGCCAGGCCCTCAGCCACAGAGTTTGGGAAACAACGGAACCACTCCCAATTTTCCAGAGCTCTGTCCAGCTAACAAGCAACTATGTTATTGCCAGCTTTGTTATGCCAAGTCCAGATGTGCCCAGTTCGCTCCAAGTCTTGTAGGTCCGACTGAAGAATACACCTCTGAAAATCATACAGGATCGGATCTGGAACATGTCTGCCTCCCACCTTCTCCTTTCTGTGAAGGAGGGCGTTGAAATCACCCATCAAGAGCAGAGGAAGGTGCAAAGAGTCCGTTGTTGTACCCACTCTGGCTATATCCCTCCAAAGGCCCTCCCGACGCCGCCTGTCGTTATGGCCATAAACCGCCCCCAGCAAGAACCAGAAATCACCCTTATTAGAGAAGGAAATAGCAATCAGCTGCTCCGTCATCAGGACCAGATTCCCGTCCCAGTTGTTGCTATGTCATCTAACCCAAATCCTTGCCATGTCGCATATCGTCAAGTTGTGAAGCTGGACCCAATTGGAGGGAGTCCGGCGCGAAAGTGTCCTCTCCCCTTCTCTCTACGCTTTAGGCTACAACCATATATTTGTAAGATCTTTTTTTTCAAAACCAATTCCAATCATGCGAATGCAGCAGATCCTAAATTGTTAATGAAGCATAAGAACTGCATAACTTTATGACCGCTTGTCAACCTAACATCACCCCTCAGTCAGGGACTCAGCTAAGAAAAAGGCTCTCCACAAGCAAAAAAGACCAATTTGCAGGTAGAAGTCTCTTTGGTCTTCCTCTTTCAAGTCATTCACGCATGAAAGAGAAATTGCATTATGTTAGAATAATGTTACATGCAACTTCTTTTTTGGTTGCATCTTTAGGCTTATTTTATATTTTTGGTGTGTGTGTGCGCTTATGTGTGAGAGGGAGGTGGTGCGGAGTATAGAGGATGGTCATAACCAATTTTTATTTATATCTACTAGACAACAGAACCTTTAAGAGTTACCTGTCATTTCAAGTATAAAACTTCACAATGTTTCAAAAAGGAAGGCTGACTTCTGGAACATTGCATGCATGCTACTCTAAACCATAGTTACCTAGAATGCAGTACGTTCTGGGTCATGGTAACCGGCTCAGGGACATGGTAAGCTACTCGTTTTTATTTTCAATACAGAGGGATAGGGTGAGTTGGTTCATCAACTCAGTTCAAAAACGAAGGCTGACTTCTGGAATATTGCATGCATGCTACTCTACACCATAATTACCTAGAATGCACTACGTTGTGGATCATGGTAACGGGCTCAGGAACAGGGTAAGCTACTCGTTTTTATTTTTGATACAGAGGGATAGGGTGAGTTGGTTCATCAATTCGGTTCGGAGTACTTTTTTTTTATATTAATCGAGTCGATGCTAGTTAGATCAAAATTTCACTCAATAATTGTGTCATATGCGGAAAAAACAACATTATATAAAACATAAGAAAATTCAAAACCAGTTGCTTCACTTCATTTAATTAGATGTAAAACTTGACTTTCTTAGTCATTAATCACTACAAGACAACATTCCAAAATAAAAGGTACAATTGTACCAAATAAAACCATGTAATAACCATAAAAATGTTGTTACCGGGTTTACAAAGATTGTACAAAGTACGTAGAAAACTAAAAAGTACTACTAGTACAAAGACGTTTACAACAACTTGTACATAAATGAAGTTACAACCTACTGAAAATGTGCAAATGGACTTTGCAACTCAGTTGCTATTCGGACTTGTTACAACAAACATACTTGTTACAACAAGAAACAGAATATGAAAAAACTAAAAAGAACACTAGAGAAGAAAGCCCGCTAGGGTGATGATGAGCACCGTTGCTCAAAGCAAGATTCGTCCCTAGGAACCAGCAAGTTCAAAGATAAAAACTTTTGAAACACTCCTATGTCACTCTTCGCACGAACAGAACTTCGACCCTCGGAATGCACGAATTGATAGCACTTCGTTGCTTCTCGTAGTTGCTGCTATTTTTTCCTCTCGTAGCATGTATTCACTAAGTCTCACTTGCAGAAGAGAAAAACTTATTAATATATAGGGGAGCCAACCCCCCTTAGCAGCCCACTAACTTTAGTGGACAGTAAAAACCGGAGAGTAACTCCCCATTAAGTAAGCGGTTACAGCATTATCACCAATAAATAGACAGTTGTGCTCAGAAGCAGCGAACATCCATTTTCGCATTATGTTGACCATTTTCACGTGGGCTGAATTTAGACACATTTCACGCGTAAATGACAATTTTTGCGTGAGACACATTTCCGCAGAATCACCCTCTGAGCGGAAATGTTTGAAGTGCAAAGTGCGTAATCAAAGCACCACTTTGGCCCTTCGCCCATGCCCGAGTCCGAGCCCAAGTCCGATTCGCTAGGGCCTAGCTACTAAAGGAACTTTCCAAGAAATGAGTGATAAAAAAACATAAATGATTCTTGGAGGTCTTGAACCTTGTCATCTAGGAAAACACCCCACCATACTAACCACATTGGCTACCACTCCCTATATTCACAAGTCAATAAAATAATAATCTTAAATTGAAATACACACTTGAGATTGTCATATGGATGTGGAACTACTTCCTAAAAATCAATTTCGATAAAACCCAACAAAAAATAACAAACGACTCGGAACCTTCATACAAAGTAGTAAAACATCATAAAAACCCTATTTTTTGCATGATCTTGCGTAATAGAGTTGTGGCTGGTGAGTCAAGGCTCATGGGGCAATAAAGAATAGAATGGCATTAACTAAGTCAAAATTCATAGGATATGTGTAGCATGGACCCCAAAATGACAATAAACCTTAAGTTTAGTTCCAACTTTCTTCTCATTAAACGAATATTTTGCAAAATTAAGTTTACAGTAAGACTTCATCTACTGAATGGGATCACTAAATTTAGCGACCCAAATCAAGTACCATTAGGATCGAAATGTACCACGAACCATTGTTCTAAATATCAGTCTAGGCGGCATTAGTGCCCGCCCGATGCCAGCCTAAGCACCCACCTAGCACCCCAACCCCCCCCCCCCCCCCCCCGACTATGCATGTTTTGGGGTTCTATGGACTTTTTCTACAATTTTCAGTAGATTTTTTTTGATTTTTTTTCTTTTGAACCGCGGCCACCTAGTGGCACGCCTAGGCGGGCTAGGCGCCTGGTGTCCGCCCGACTAGCGCCTTTTACAACCTTGCCACGAACCTGGACGCTCTTAACAATAGGTGGTTCAGTTGGGGTTTAGGTATACTCGATAATCATGCTTAAACATGGACATCTTTACAAAAATGAAAAATCTTTTAGACATTGCCTGATATAGACTCTTCCGGAAAATTTTCTAGATATTAAATACTATCAAATACATTTTACAGTTTACGTACACCTCCAACAAACAATTACATATCATACCCTACTATCAAGGATGGACTCACATGTAAGGCAGTGGGGACTCAAGTCCCTCCTGAATTTCTGGGAAATAAAATTTTATATTTTTTTTTATATAATTTTGCTAAAGCATACAACTTTTGACCTCCACTTCTTAAGTCATTACTAAGGATCATCTTAGTTGGTTAAGCAGTCATGTTTTATGTTTTATGTTTTATGTTGGAGGTCTTAGGTTCAAAACTTAGCCCTCTCACATTGAAGGGATTGTAACTTTTTTCCTTCTACTTCCCAAGCCCCCTTTCTAAACACATTATGAATATATAGTAAATACTTTATTGAGTCATTGGCTCAACTCATTCATATATAGTTGTACCTTCAACAGATTCTTTTTTGCTTGGAAACTATAAACTTTTCTAAGTTTTATAAGTATCTATGCATACTAGTCCAAATACTACGTTTTGCATCAACTACTCATACTCTCAACCTACAAAGTTGATATCACTCTAAAACCAATATTCCCTTTATCATGCACGACTTTACAAATCGGATTCATATATATGTCCAAAAATTGCCATAGGTTATGTAAACTTCTTATCTATTGTCGGATGTGCTTTCATGTGTCAATAGAAAGAAGGAATAAATGAGAATGTCTACTGCTATTGATACGTCAAGAAGATATTTAAAAGTGTTGTACATGTATGCAAGAAAGAAAGCTCTCCTTCATCATCAAGATTGAATTTTCAAAATGTGGATAAAACAAGCAAACTTTAGAACCTACTGAATTTATCATCCACACATTGCCGTCGACGCCCTCACACCAATTAAAACAGCTTTGTTGCATGAACTTAAACTGCATGACCAAAAAGGTATATCTATCTAGACCTACCAGCCAACTAGCGTTCTAAGCATTATTACCAAAAAGGTACATCAAGTTACGACAATTTATTTCTCTCTTGTCAATATAACATTGGCTAAGAATTTGCCCCAAGGGTTTATGCCATCAGTGCTACAAGAACTTTGTCCATTAATTTGTGGAACGTCCTCGTGCCCCATAAATGACCCCATCCAAATGGGAAAAGGCCTAGATGATAATGATAATATTTTATTTAGTAAAATCTCATCAAAGCAAGGAAACAAACACACAAAAATATCCTCCAGCCAAACACGAAACCTGAAGCAAATAAAAAAGTTCCAACTGTTTCCTGATTCATAAACCATCAAAAATGATTCCAAATGCTTTTTAACGTCCAAATAAACTTTCACACACGTCATTAATAATAGCTCAACCAGATGCTGCTTTCTCGCTAATGGGACTGGCTACCACTCTTGAGGAATAGGCATAGGATTCACTAAATCGAACAAGTCAATCAATAAGCATACACTAAGCCAGTACATCATCCAATGGCCACATACTAAAAAACATAACGGAGATTCTCCTCTCCCAATTAAAAGGCACAAAACCAGCTGATAAAAAAGAAAAAAAAGTTGACATCTTGATTTCTACAATCACAACAATGGTGTTCCTGGAAAAGCATACAAATCACAAAACCCTAACAAATTTAACTTTTTTCTAACCCATCTCTGACCTAAAGTTCACACCTTTACATGACCTGAACCCTTATTCTTCATCAAAAACCTGTCAATCGCACCAATTTCTCCTCCAAAAAGCTCAAAAACTACAGGATCTAGAACAACAACATAGATATTGAGATCTAAAGACCAAAAGTTGACGAATGAAACGAATTTATGAATGAAACGAATTTACAATGAGATCTAATGAATAAAACAGACGACTGCAGAGAAAGAGCATGGGAAGAAAAATTACTAGATTTGGAGTTCGCCATCGCCAACGAAAGTTAGGGAAGGCAAGAAGAATTGGGGTTTTCTGATGTTAAGTTTTTATTTATATATTTTGATTTTTTTTGTTGGTTTTTGTTGAGCTTCTAACAAATTGTTACTGCCAGTACTGTAGAGTGAGGCAGCGGCAGTCAAAGACAAGTAAAAAGTGCAAGGAGTGAAGTTACAAAATTGGAGTAATAAACACTTTTTGTAAATACACCAAACTATGCACCCAACTAGTAGTGGCAGTTGTCCTATAGTGGGACCAACATGGGTATGGTGTAATAATGACATTTTTGACCCGAAGTGTCAACTTCGTTTGGTTCAAATTATTTGGATTTATTTGAATTTTTTTTTTTAAATAGTTGTTTGATAACACTTTTATTTTTTTTATTTTTTTCAAAGTAAGAAAGAGATTAGCTTAGTCCAAATTGGTATTATTGTTAGTTTTTAACAAAAAAAATTGAAACAAGTTTCCATCTTATTTTCAGAAGTTACTTTAACTAGTTTAAGTTTAACAGTATTGAACAAAAAGCTTTTACTAAACAATGTTTATTTACCGTTTAGCGTAATAAACAAGTCATTTAAGATGTGTTGATCCTTTTGGTTTTACTTTGATGAATAATTAATATGTTCTTCTTCTACTAATTAATATTGAAGGAAGAACGTCATTTTCTCACCTTTTTGGTGTCATTGTCCTTTTTGTCTTCTACAAATTAATATATGCAATAGTAAAGAATCATTCATATTATTAAATTATTAATATAAGAACATTCTCATGAAATTTTACTAGAGAATAAATTATTATTTATAAACATAAATACATCCGCAAATAAAGAATACTAAATCAATTTACAATTTACAATAAATGGATAACATATACATATATGTACTTCTTAAAGTTTATCAACAAATCTCCAAATAGTAATAATCTATTGAACATAAAAGTTCATTAAAAAAAGCTAAATTTAAAGAACACTAAAATTTTCTCACGAGATCAAACCTTCAAGTGGGATGGAAAAAAATTGGTAAAGGAACAAACTTTCTCCTTTCTCGTCCAAAATAACACAACTCATATAAAAAAAAAAAACAAAAAAAAGGTCTCTCTTAGGAAAGAAAATGATGGATCTCCTTTATTCGTGCAGTAGAAGCCACGGAATAAAGAACCCAAGAAGGAGACAAGTTTTTGGATCAATTTTCTGTAGTTCCAATACAATAATCTAACAAAAATAAGCCCAAATTTCAATTGGGTTGCAAAAAAATCTGAAAAGAATCTCTTCTTTTGACAAGATCTCAAAATCCAGAAGAAAAAAAATATGACTAAAGATTGTTAAACTCCATTACTATTGCCATTAAGAAGAGGAAGAGTCCTGACGTCATTTATATATTTAATTTATAATCGTTTGAGTAGCCTCTTGACCATCTTTGTCTCGTGCACGGAATTCATAATCGCCCACCCTCTTACCCCTACATTCTAGAGATAAGGTATAGTGTCACGCCCCAGAACCAGAATACTGAAGAACGGGGACGTGCACAGCCAGCTACGTATAACGGAACGGCAACCATCCCGCTATACGGTCACGGCTGTCTAGCTATGTGAGGGTACGCTACAAACCATCAGTCTCTTAGGGTCAAATCAAGCTATTGTCTCAATCTCAACAAGTAATGATAGTAACAAGATATCAGACCACCAAATATACAATTGTAAGACGTCCCAAACATTACATATCCAGATGATCATGAAGCTAGTCGTACAAAATGTAGGGACTAGCAAGAGTTAAGTCATACATGATCAACCTCGAGTTGCCAATCATGATTACAGCCCGTAGGCAGACAGAAAATAAGGTGCATCGAGCTAACAAGTGCTCGTCGGCTAAACGCCTCAAAAGAATATCAGTTAACAATACAGTGGGAGAAACAAAAAGAGAAAACCCACTCGTTGCCCGGGTTCCGTCTAGTGTTCACCATCGGGCTGGAAAGCAGGTAGATCCTTTGCTGCTGCTCCGGTATCTAGCCATACAAAACCAGCTGGGTCAGACCCCAGAAAGATCAAGTGCCACAAAGGAGGCCACGAAATAAGAACAAAAGCCAGCACATCAAAACATAGGAGAATAGAAGAAAAGTACGAGTAATAAGAATACCACGGGAGAATAAACGACTAGGGACGTAGAACCCTTCCGGGAGCCAGGTTACAACCCTTAAACCAAACAAGGACCGGGGTTGTAACCTTTCGCCTGAATAGCACCTCGTCTCTAACCATTTATTATTAAAGATAAGTAAAACAAACATGCTCAGGAGAAAGCAGGTACTGGAGCTAGACGAGACTTTAGACAAGGCTGGACAACATCCATTCACAATCGGCCAAGCAATCACTACGGCTTACTACTTTAACTAACTAGGGTTATCACAAGCCTAATTACTAACAAGATGCAATGAGAATTCCAAGTCCGTTTACCTGTTTGTTACTACCTGAATGATCCCAGCAAGAAAAGAAAAAGATAGCATGATATAGCAGACACACTGTAGTAAGATACATGTGTCCTAAGGTACCACACTCGACGGCGGGCTGGAAGTGCGCTCATCTCGACGGATAGCAACAAATCCCATGTATATATATAAGGCCGGGACCAAAGGGGCAACAGGTAACTGGGAAATTCTCCATGAACTAATTGATCTATCTAGTCATTAACCTAGCCAGATTCAGTGCGAATCCCTGACCGTAGAAACCAGGGAGTCACGTCCTAGACATGATGCAAGACAAGACAAGTGGATTGCACAAGCAAGCAAGCAGGAACACCCACGGTGTCAAGTTGATTATACGAGTCAAGTCAGCCGTCGCAACGGCATCAATATAAATCATGTAAGGGTACTTGTCAGGAGTGCGCCACGACGGGCCACTATCATGTCAGGTTGGTCATGTCAGGAGTGCACCACTACGGGTCACTGTCGTGTTATGCTAGTTCCTTGTCGTACCATGCCATGTACAATAGTCATTCCAAACATATTAAGTAAAATCAAGTTCATGACAAAAGGCGTAAGGATATAAAATGGGCATAAAATATCTAATAAAATATCAATAAACAGGGCTATAGAAGAGCCAAGGTTAAGGAAAAATAAAACCAAATCTCCATGATTGGACAGATTGCGCAAGGGTCCCTGGGGTCGGGTTGCGCAGGAGTGAGCTGCGCAGGGGCCAACTGTGCAGGAGTGAGCTGCGCAGGGTACCAACTGCGCAGGGGTGAGCTGCGCAGCAGATGGATTGCGCTGGATCAGGTTGCACAGGAATGGATGGCGCAGGGTCAGATTGCGCAGGGATGGACTGCGCATGAACAGATTGCGCATGAGCAGACTGCGCATGAACGGATTGCGCATGAGCAGACTGTGCATGCATCCATGCGCACTCGGGTTGAGCGCAGTTCGCCAAGGGACAAGCTGCGCGGTCGGCGCTGCGCTAAAGAGCGCAGGCCGAGAGAGGGGATGCGCAGTCCAGTACTGCGCTAAAGAGCGCAGGCTGCAGGCTGCTACTCCAGGCCGAGAAGAACACCTAAAATTCCAATTTTCATATCTTTGTCAAATCAAAGCCAAATCTAGATTTTCAAAGTTCTAACTTGAGTAAAATTGAATTCTCTTCCATATGGAAGCATCAAAACCCACAAAAATCCAACCAAAATAGATCAAAACTATGTAAATCCGAAAATAGTTAAAACCTAGATCTAGAACAATGGAGACTCCAAATCACAAAATGTCAAGCACTAATATTGATCACCAAGGCCTAATCTAGCTAATGGACAAATAATAAGTGGTGCTTATTTGATGGCAAGGTGCACTTGCCTATGGGTGATGGAGAGTTGTGTAGAGGAAGAAGAAGAAGAATTAATGGAGGAAAGTAATGAAGAGGGAGAGTGTTAGGTGGGGATTTTAATGGGGGAGGATAAGTTGTGTTGAGGGTGGAGGTTAGCTAAGATGGTCCAATGCATAATAAACCAAACCAAACCAATTCCTATCCAAATAAAACCAAGCTCTATTAATCAGAATTAATCCAGGAATGATAAATGACAATTAAACCACAATGCTAAGTATGAAATATACCACAACTTAACTGATCAAGGAAGAAAAAAAAAATAAAAAATACTGGTCAGAAATACGATCACGTATAAAATACGTATCACGAATTTCGGGGCACTAAATATAGACTAGACATTTGAGTCTACTATTACATAGTACATGTCCTAGTCCATTCGTCACAACTCAATTAAGAAAGTGCATCGGCCGAACATTCTCTTTATACTGAACATCTTTCTGAAGAATGTTCTTGGCCAAGAAATCAACATCTTGCCAGCATAAATGTCCATCTTCAAGTCTGTAGCGAACAACAGTTTCTGAGATCAGGTCCTCAGAAATAATTGGTACATGCTACACATACACCAGTGTCAACGACTTTCCGAGAGCCCATAACTATAATCTCGATCCCCAGGTCTTCTACACGAGACTTGTTTGCCATCGGGACCTTCTTTGAAAATAGGTTCGACCTTGGTGAACAGCTCTTCACATGGTTAGATGCACTAGCGATCGTCCACAAGTTAGCAAGCACGCTAGATCACTCAACCTGTGCAAACTTAGCAACCAAGTTAAGTAATTAAAACAACCAAGTTTAGCTTTAACTTGCTAATTTGGTTTTGTGTCACGCCCCAGAACCAGAATACCGGAGAGCGGGAGAATGACTCAGCCAGCTACGTATTACGGGTAGATGAATACCGTATAATACGATCAATGCTGTCTAATAAGACTAGGGGGTGCATACTATATAAAAGTCTCACTATGGTCACTTTTCATCTATTGTCTCAATCATTCAAACAAGAAACAGAAATAGAGAACATATGAGAATAAGCAGTAAGGCGTCACAAACGCTCAGTCAAAATGTTCTTGATATCTGGCTTTACAAAACACAGCCAGATGAGGTAGTAAGTATACACAATTGTTATCAGCTGCAGCCTGACTTAGTTACAATCATGTAAAAGTTGGTACAAGACAATCCGACTAACATGTCGGTGCCAAACGGCAAAGTATAAAGTATTTAACAAAATGAGCGGGGAAGAAAGAAAACCCACTCGAGCCCTCCTGCGATCATCCCTCTAGTGTTGACCATCGTGGAGGTAGAAGTAAGCTGGATCCTCGGGGACCGGCTCTAAATCTGGCCATGTAAAACCAGAGAGGTTAGACCTTTAACAGCAAGTACCGCAAGGAAGCACGATATGAGGGATTAAAACCAGTAATAAGAGAATATGATAAGTAGATCTCTGCTTGCCACTGGGATTCACATAACATCACGACACTTCGAACCAACCTCCCAACCAAACAAGGACAGAAGTTAGCCCGGCATGTCCTGACATTCTGATCATCTCAGTTAGGTAACATAGTAGGTACAGCACACAAGCAAATTAATTTAAACGGCCATGTAACTACTACGACTTGCTACTGTGAGTTCTAAGTTATCCTGGAATTATGCAATAGGAATTCCTCAGTTCTTACTATGTGCAAGCAAGGCTAGTTTATCCAGTCAATCAATTGCGCCAATCATGAATTAGACGAGTCCCAGCAGGACGCCCGTCATCAATATACAATATACAATAGATAATATAACCAGATACCGTTCCCTGCCCGTGTGGCAGATTTGCAGTATATGTGGGGACTAGCCGGCCTGTCGGGTACTACTAGTCCCAAGAGGGCTACCATGTAAGAACTCGGGAATCCATTCTCTCCATGCAATCATTATTTTATTTAACTTAATAGTCTCTACGTTGAATGAAGTCCCATGCCGTGGGTTATGGTCCTTCAAATGAGTACTTTCGTATGGGGTACGATATGCACAACTCTACAACGATGTCCGTACGGTTAGGTTGTAGGTCTTACATAGCGTAATGCAACAATCAAAACTAACCACGGAATAATCATGCCTTGACCATCAAGTACACATGCTGCTTTTGTAAAATAAATAAATAAATAAATAAATTGAAGCCTGCATGTGCCTGTATGTCAATATTCGGGATCAGCCAGTCGATTATAATAGTTCATAATTAATATGAACGTGTCTCATTCATTCAATTCAATAAGACGATTAGCCAGTCTCTTAGTTCCAACTAGGAACGCATGATCAATTATTAGTCAAAGTAACAATCGGGGTCAATTCGTGACAAGGCATAAAAGTCAAATTAGTATTAAGCATGGTCGAGTCTATAACTAGCATAAAATAGTTGGTAACACATTTTTGAAGCCAAGAAAAAGATCTACAACTTTCATGTTGGGAGTTGAAAGAAATTCTAGCCATAATTCAGTCAAAATAGGACAAATAACAGTCAGAAACAACCAAAATAGGCATATGTGGCCTATTCTGCGACATGCATGCGGCTCAACTGCGACATGCGGCCTATGCGGCCCAACCGCGACATTTATGCGGTTCAACTGCGATATGCGGTCTCATGCGGCCCAACCGCGATATCTATGCGGCTCTACTGTGACATGCGGTCTCATGCGGCCCAACCGCGACATCTATGCGGCTCTACTGCGACATACGGTCTCATGCGGCCCAACCGCGATATCTATGCGGCTCTACTGTGACATGCGGTCTCATGCGGCCCAATCGCGACATCTATGCGGCTCTACTGCGACATGCGGTCTCATGCGGTCCAACCGCGACATCTATGCGGCTCTACTGCGACATGCAGTCTCATGCGGCCCAACCGCGACATCTATGCGGCTCTACTGCGACATTAGGTCTCATGCGGCCCAACCGCGACATCTATGCGGCTCTACTGCGACATGCGGTCTCATGCTGCAGATGAACATAGAAGTTTGACCAAAATTGTTTTGGCCATAACTTTCTCAAAATAAATCAGAATCTAACTTTTCAAAAGCCAAAGTTTAGCAGAATTAAATTCTCTACAACATAGAACCACTTATTTTTGAAAACAACAAAGTTTGATAGATCAAAACCATAAAATCCATATGAAAACCAAAACTTGAAACTTAGATCTACACCCAACCATCCATGGAAATCAAGAACTTCAAGACCTAAACTTGTAGAGGAAGAGAAGATGAACAACATAAACTAAAAATAAATAGGGATGCATGAAATCCTTTATGGTGTACAAGATGTACTTTCCTCTCACAGGTGGGTTAGGGTTTGGTGGAGGAGTAAATGTGAATGAATGAAGAGAAAGAATGAAAGAAGGACTTTTATATCAAAGTCAAGTGCATCTCCACTATCCATCCTACTCCATCAAATCCTAGCCACCCATTCCTTTCAATGTAAAGCCAAACCAAGTTGGCTCAACATGAACCGAAATGAATCAAGAGCCAAGAAAAAGCTGAAAATAAAATACAGAAAAATAATTAGCATAAAATTAAAAGAATTAAATACAAAATAAATGCATGACAGATACTAAATAAATTCGGACAAGCAGTATACGTATAAAAATACGCATTCTGGGAACGGATAGTGACATCTCTACCCACCTTAGATAAATTCCGTCCTCGAAATTTTAAATCCAAGTAGGATAGGAAAAACCGAGCTGATCTAGGTACAAGAAACTTGAGCAAGCAATCATTCTTCAATGTTTAACTAGCAGATAACATATCTATATTAACAATCTACGATATCAAGTAGTTCTATCTATGAGGTGACAAGCATGAGGGGTTAAGGCAATCAAGGTACACGGGAAGAAATATACCTTGTGAGTCAAACAGATGTGGATACCGTGATCGGATATCATCCTCACGTTCCCACATTGACTCTCCTAATGAGTGATGACCCCAAGCAACCCGGACAAGGCTAATTGTTCGGTTCTTGAGTATCTTCTCTCTCCGGTCCAAAATAGATACCGGTTGCTCCTCGTAAGACAAGTTGGTACCAACAACCAACTCAGAATGATCAAGGATATGGTTGGGGTCCGATACATACCTTCGTAATTGAGATACATGAAATACGTCATGCACCTCTCGTAACGAAGGCGGAAGGGATAAACGATAAGCAACATCGCCTACCCGATCAAGGATAACGAATAGTCCTACGTATTGCGGACTCAACTTCCCGCGAACGTCAAATCTAATGACCCCACGGATAGGTGAGATCCGCAAGAACACGTGGTCCCCAACAGAAAACTCTAGAGGTCTACGATGCTGGTCCGCCCAATGACGATGCCGGTCCTGTGCAACTCGAAGTCGCTCTCTAATTCCCTTGACCAATTCAACTGTCTGAACAATCATTTTCGGGCCTAACATCTTTCTCTTCCCGATATCATCCCATGCTAGTGGCGACCTACACTTCTTACCATATAGAGCTTCAAATGGTGCCATCTGGATACTGGCTTGATAACTGTTGTTATAAGAAAACTCAACTAAGTGCAGGTGGCTCTCCCAAGATCCTCCAAAATCCAGAGTGCAAGCTCGCAATATGTCTTCCAAAGTCTGAATTGTTCTTTCTGATTGCCCGTCTGTCTGGGGATGGTAAGCCGTACTAAATCTTAACTTGGTACCCAGACTATGATGTAAGCTTTTTCAGAAATGTGATGTAAAACGGGTATCTCTATCTGACACAATGCTGACAGGGACTCCATGCTGCCTGACTATCTGTTGCATATACAACTCTGCCAACTTTTCTGTAGATTGCCCTACTCTGAAAGGAAGAAAGTGTGCCACCTTTGTAAGTCGGTCCACTATCACCCAAATAGCATCTTTGCCACTTGGTGATCTCGGTAAACCGGTCACAAAGTCCATTGTGATGTGCTCCCACTTCCATTCCGGGATAGGAAGCGGTTGTAATAACCCAGCTGGCCTCTGCTGTTCTGCCTTCACTTGCTGACATACCAAGCAACGGGAAACGAATCTAGCTATCTCCCTCTTTATCCCGTTCCACCAGAAGTGCTGCTTGATATCTTGGTAGATCTTGGTCCCTCCAGGGTATACAGAATACTGGGAACTGTGAGCTTCTGTCATAACCTTATGTCTGATATCTCCACTAGGCACACATAGGCGTGATCCAAACCTAAGCGTACCATCTTCGTGAATTCTCATCTCATTTCTGAGTCCTGACTCACATTCTGCCCTAAGCTTCTGAATCCTTGGGTCCTGCGCCTGAGCTGCCTTGATCCTGTATACCAAGTCGGATTGAACTCGTAGACTCGCCAGAATTCCTACATCACTAGGAAGTATAACTTCGATGCCCATCTCCTGTAGGTCTTCTAAAATATGCTTCTGGGTTGTCAACATAAATGTGCCGCCTCTCCTGCTAAGAGCGTCTGCTACTACATTAGCCTTGCCTGGATGATACTGAAGCTCCACGTCGTAATCCTTGATCAGCTCTAACCATCTTCTCTGTCTCATGTTCAGCTCCTTCTGAGTAAAGATGTACCTCAGACTTTTATGATCTGTGTACATGTCTACTCGATCACCATATAAGTAATGCCTCCATAGCTTCAAAGCAAATACTACTGCCGCAAACTCCAAGTCATGAGTTGGGTAATTCTTCTCGTGGTCTCGAAGTTGCCTAGATGCGTATGCTATCACCTTTCCATGTTGCATGAGGACACATCCAAGTCCTTTACCTGACGCATCACAATATACTGTAAAACCTCCGGGTCCAACTGGCAATGTAAGAATAGGCGCTGATATCAACTTCTGCTTCAAGGTGTCAAATGATACCTGGCACTCTGCCGACCAGACGAATGGCACATCCTTCCGTGTCAAGCGGGTCATGGGTGCTGAAAGTCTTGCAAAATCCGATACGAATCTCCTGTAATATCCTGCCAATCCCAAGAAACTCCGTACATCAGCTACGGTCTTAGGTACTGGCCAGTTCTCTACTGCTTCTACCTTCTTGGGATCTACTGCTACTCCAGCTCCTGATATGATATGACCCAAAAATAAAATGTGATCCGTCCAGAACTCACACTTGCTGAGCTTGGCATACAACTGGTTCTCTCTCAAAACCTGTAATACTTTCCTGAGGTGGTCTTCATGCTCCTCTTCACTGGTAGAGTATACAAGAATGTCATCGAGAAACACCACGACAAACTGATCTAAGTACGGCATAAAGATGAGGTTCATCAAATCCATGAATATTGCTGGAGCATTGGTCAAACCAAACGGCATTACTAAAAATTCATAATGCCCATACTTCGACCTGAATGCAGTCTTGGGAATATCCTCCTTTCGAACCCTCACTTAATGATACCCTGAACGAAGATCTATCTTGGAGAAAACTCTAGCTTTGCTCAACTGATCAAACAAGTCGTCGATCCTTGGTAGTGGATACTTGTTCTTTACTGTTGCCGCGTTAAGCTTCCTGTAATCAATGCACAATCTGGATGGTCCATCCTTCTTTCCTACAAGTACTACTGGTGCTGTCCATGGCGATATGCTAGCTTGGATGAACTTCTTCTCCTTCAGTTCTTCTATGTGCTGATATACCTTGGCCTGCTCTGAATCCGCCATTCTGTAAACTCGATCTGATATCGGTTTAGTTCCATGTGCCAACTATACTGAACTCAATATCCCTAACCGGTGGTAGACCTGGAAGTTCTTCGGGAAATACATCCAGAAACTCTTCAACTACCTTCGGAACATGAACTTCTTCCATTGCCGTTATTACTCCATGCTCTTGCTGAGTTGCCTCTGATCTGACTAAGGTGAATCTCTCCATGCCTGGAATATCAAAAGATACACTCCCACTACGACAATCTATTGTCGCATGACTGTCTTTCAGCCAGTCCATGCCTAAGATAACGTCGAAATTTCCAACAGGAAATTCTATCAACTGGGCGGGTAAGGAATGTCCGCAAACTACAACACTACACGCTAGAATAACTCTACTAACTCCTACGAGCCCATTACCAGTGAGTATATTCAACCTCCCTGGCAATGCCTCGAACTCCATTCCTAGCCGTGTCGCAAATTGTGCAGATATAAATGAGTGTGATGCTCCTGAATCAAACAATGCTACTGCGGGATATGAGGCGACGAGAATATTACCTGCCACAACATCTCCTGATGCTAATGCCTCTTCCAAGGACAGAGTGAATGCCTGCCCTCAACCTCCTTGTTGGTTTCCATGCTGCGGCCTAGCCTGGTGCTGCTGCTGGCCCCTTCCTTGATGATGCTGGGGTAGTCTATGCTGGTGTTGCTGCATCGGCGGTCCCTGCTGCCGAAACATCTGAGCTTGCGGCATTAACGGACGCTGGGCCAATGGTCTCACTGCCACTGCTGGTCCTCGATACTGACCTGTCCCTGGTGCTGGCAGAGCAGGAAACTGCTGCACTGGTCCTCCTGATCTTGAATTCATGGGACATGTGGTAACTCGATGATCTGGATTTCCATATATCAAACACTGTCCATTCAATGCCCGACATATATCTCTAGTGTGCCCTATCTTCCCACAATAAGTGCAACCCGCTGGGGGTTGCTGATTCTTCCTCTGTTGTTGTTGCTGCTGCCTGGGTGGTGCTGGCCCTCGCATCGCCACATCGTGGATACGAATGCCAGGAGACGGTGTAACTCGGGGCGCTGCTCCCCCTCCTCCTTCAATCTGACTGTGGGATCTCTTCTGACCCCCGGTCCTTGCCGTGATCCTCTGAATGGTGATCTCATGCCTTCGGGTTGCCGTTAATACTTCGTCAAAAGTCTGATAATTGTGCCCCTCTATCAATTGCAAGAGCTCAAGATGAAACCCTTGCTGGAACCTCATAGCCCTCTGGCTCTCCGTTGCTACCATCTCTGGGGCAAACCTACTCAATCTGCAGAACTCTGCTGCATAAGCATCTACCGTCTTGCCGGCCTGCTTGAGGTTGATAAACTTCTGTTGTAGCTCAAACTGTGCCACAACCCTATAGTACTTCGTCTTGAATCTTGTTGTGAAATCGTCCCAAGCAACAGGACGTCTGATACCTACTTCCTCTGATTCCCACCAATTACGTGCGAGATCCTGAAGTAACAACTTCACTTGATCCACACGTTCTTCCGCCGGTACCTTAGCGGCTGTCAGAATAGCCTCAATATCCTTAAGCCATGCATCTGCTGAGATGGCATCCTCCGTGCCCTCGAAACGACGGGGGTTGTACTTGCAAAACCTGGCTGATGCTCCTGAATCTGGCCTCACCCCTCTTTCCAATGCCGTTTGCAACCCTTGGTTGAGTAGTACGTTCTGCTCCTGCAACTGAGCGTGCATGCGCTGCTGGGCTAACATCTGGTGTTGCTGAGTAGCCATCATTCCTCTCATGATCTCCAGAAGGGCTGGTGTGTCTACTTTCACAGGGGTAGGTGGAACTGTTGGTGGTGGTGGAACATCCGGATACTGCGGTCCAGCTGCTGCTTCCACTATTACTTCTTCTTGGATGGTCTCTTGAGTTAGTACCGGCCCTTGTTGCTGACCAACATGGTCAGGTTGTCCGTGTTGCTCTTGTTGTTGTTGTTGTTGTCCAGTCCTGACAGATGCGGACGAAGTGCCCCTAAGAAAAGGGACAAAAGAACAATCAAACGATCGGACAGGAAAGATCAATGAAGTCAAAGGATACCGGAATGTCAAGCTAGAGTCGAGAGTAACGAATCATGAGATCAAGGAGAAACATGTGTGATTGAGACATCCTATAAATTAAAACACCCCACAAGTCTGAAATCAGACCTGCATGGGCCACCACTAAAACCTTGTCACGCCCCAGAACCAGAATACCGGAGAGCGGAGGAATGACTCAGCCAGCTACGTATTACGGGTAGATGAATACCGTATAATAAGATCAATGCTGTCTAATAAGACGAGGGGGTGCATACTACATAAAAGTCTCACTATGGTCACTTCTCATCTATTGTCTCAATCATTCAAACAAGAGACAGAAATAGAGAACATGTGAGAATAAGCAGTAAGGCGTCCCAAACGCTCAGTCAAAATGTTCTTGATATCTGGCTTTACAAAACACAGCCATATGAGGTAGTAAGTATACACAATTGTTATCAGCTGCAGCCTGACTTAGTTACAATCATGTAAAAGTTGGTACAAGATAATCCGACTAACATGTCGGTGCCAAACGGCAAAGTATAAAGTATTTAACAAAACGAGCGGGAAAGTAAAAAAACCCACTCGAGCCCTCCTGCGATCATCCCTCTAGTGTTGACCATCGTGGAGGTAGAAGTAAGCTGGATCCTCGGGGACCGGCTCTAAATCTGGCCATGCAAAACCAGAGAGGTTAGACCTCTAACAGCAAGTACCGCAAGGAAGCACGATATGAGGGATTAAAACCAGTAATAAGAGAATATGATAAGTAGATCTCTGCTTGCCACTGGGATTCACATAACATCACGACACTTCGAACCAACCTTCCAACCAAACAAGGACAGAAGTTGGCCCGTCATGCCCTGACATTCTGATCATCTCAGTTAGGTAACATAGTAGGTACAGCACACAAGCAAATCAATTTAAACGGCCATGCAACTACTACGGCTTGCTACTGTGAGTTCTAAGTTATCCTGGAATTATGCAATAGGAATTCCTCAGTTCTTACTATGTGCAAGCAAGGCTAGTTTATCCAGTCAATCAATTGCGCCAATCATGAATTAGACGAGTCCCAGCAGGACGCCCATCATCAATATACAATATACAATAGATAATATAACCAGATACCGCTCCCTGTCCGTGTGGCAGATTTACAGTATCTGTGGGGACCAGCCGGCCTGTCGGGTACTACTAGTCCCAAGAGGGCTACCATATAAGAACTCGGGAATCCATTCTCTCCATGCAATCATTATTTTATTTAACTTAATAGTCTCTACGTTGAATGAAGTCCCATGCCGTGGGTCATGGTCCTTCAAATGAGTACTTTCGTACGGGGTACGATATGCACAACTCTACAACGATGCCCGTGCGGTTAGGTTGTAGGTCTTATATAGTGTAATGCAACAATCAAAACTAACCACGGAATAATTATGCCTTGACCATCAAGTACACATGCTGCTTTTGTAAAATAAATAAATAAATAAATAAATTGAAGCCTGCATGTGCCTGTATGTCAATATTCGGGATCAGCCAGTCGATTACAATAGTTCATAATTAATATGAACGTGTCTCATTCATTCAATTCAATAAGACGACTAGCCAGTTTCTTAGTTCCAACTAGGAACGCATGATCAATTATTAGTCAAAGTAACAGTCGGGGTCAATTCGTGACAAGGCATGAACGTCAAATTAGTATTAAGCATGGTCGAGTCTATAACTAGCATAAAATAGTTGGTAACACATTCTTGAAGCCAAGAAAAAGATCTACAACTTTTATGTTGGGAGTTGAAAGAAATTCTAGCCATAATTCAGTCAAAATAGGACATATAACAGTCAGAAACAACCAAAATAGGCATATGCGACCTATTCTGCGACATGCATGCGGCTCAACTGCGACATGCGGCCTATGCGGCCCAACCGCGACATCTATGCGGCTCAACTGCGACATGCGGTCTCATGCGGCCCAACCGCGACATCTATGCGGCTCTACTGGGACATGCGGTCTCATGCGGCCCAACCGCGACATCTATGCGGCTCTACTGCGACATGCGGTCTCATGCGGCCCAACCGCGATATCTATGCGGCTCTACTGCGACATGCGGTCTCATACGGCCCAACCGCGACATCTATGCGGCTCTACTGCGACATGCGGTCTCATGCGGCCCAACCGCGACATATATGCGGCTCTACTGCGACATGCGGTCTCATGCGGCCCAACCGCGACATCTATGCGGCTCTACTGCGAGATGCGGTCTCATGCGGCCCAACCGCGACATCTATGCGGCTCTACTGCGACATGCGGTCTCATGCGGCCCAACCGCGACATCTATGCGGCTCTACTGCGACATGCGGTCTCATGCTGCAGATGAACATAGAAGTTTGACCAAAATTATTTTGGCCATAACTTCCTCAAAATAAATCAGAATCTAACTTTTCAAAAGCCAAAGTTTAGCAGAATTAAATTCTCTACAACATGGAACCACTTATTTTTGAAAACAACAAAGTTTGATAGATCAAAACCATAAAATCCATATGAAAACCAAAACTTGAAACTTAGATCTACACCCAACCATCCATGGAAATCAAGAACTTCAAGACCTAAACTTGTAGAGGAAGAGAAGATGAACAACATAAACTAAAAATAAATAGGAATGCATGAAATCCCTCATGGTGTGCAAGATGTACTTGCCTCTCACAGGTGGGTTAGGGTTTGGTGGAGGAGTAAATGTGAATGAATGAAGAGAGAGAATGAAAGAAGGACTTTTATATCAAAGTCAAGTGCATCTCCACTATCCATCCTACTCCATCAAATCCTAGCCACCCATTCCTTTCAATGTAAAGCCAAACCAAGTTGGCTCAACATGAACCGAAATAAATCAAGAGCCAAGAAAAAGCAGAAAATAAAATACAGAAAAATAATTAGCATGAAATTAAAAGAATTAAATACAAAATAAATGCATGACAGATACTAAATAAATTCGGGCAAGCGTTATACGTATAAAAATACGCATTCCGGGAACGGATAGTGACATCTTGAATTGGATCTGTAAATCTTCTTCAAATGACCCTCCAAGCCACAATCGTAACTAACCCCACCAAAATGAAGCTATCTTCGTGTGCGTTATTACACTCCTGGAGATTTTACATGCTTATACAGTCGAAATCATCTGCATATTGGAGAAAAATCTATACGTCAATCCACGCGCATCATCCGTGTATGAGTACGTAGCCAAGTCCAGCCTACGTCGCAGCATCGGCGGTAGTACGCTGTCGAGACCTTAATATCAAATACAACAAAATTATATATATTTGCTCATCCACAAAAACTATTTCATTTATAATTCTGATAATACATAAAAATGATACTCGGGAACAAACCGACTAAATGTTTATTTAAGAAGTATCTGTTATATCTATAATCTAAGATCGACCTCCAAGATCTCTTTCTCCCCCGAAGGAACCCAAAGCTCACCAAGAGTCTGTCAACTAAAAAATATATATATCAAGTTAGAATTGGAACAAGTTAACCATAACACTACAGTACACAATATAATATATATACATGCATGAAAAAAATAACAAGGAAAGACGAATTATAGGCATGATACAATATGATAAGAAGGACAATATGACAGTAAACTCGATGGAAGAAGAGCAACTGAACAATAAGCAACAGGAAATCATGTGTACTGTGTGTTTTAGAATACTAACTTTCTGCATGTAGACGACTTGGGATATACGTCAATCGTACGTGTGGTGCACGATTGATATTATTCAGGTTAAACATAAAAGGATTTATACAGGTAACGTAGACCACATGCATACTCATAGTATTCCCCCGCCCACAACTCACAAGAAAACATGTTCACTATTTATAACAATACAGGTAAACAAGATAAACATGTAATCATGATACAGTCATGGTGAACAAGTATATCAGGTGAACATAAACAAGTAACTTGATAAGAACTACACTCGTGCACAAGTAACCAATCATGGTGAATCAAGAACAATGACAACAAGATATATGAATAAGTAACCATGAAAAGACGATATAAAGATACATGAAGTACAAAATAAAGGTAACATAGTGTCATAGTGAATTTGCCTCGATTAGTTGCAGTTGATGTGTGACTTGATCATCTTGGCACAAAATAGTCTCAGATGTTATAACTACGCAAGATGGCCTCTAACGATGGAAGAGACCGTGCCATTGACTCCGGGACAGTCCAATTAGCCTAGGATCGATACGAAAAAGTCAGAATCACAAGAAATAGGAATGTATGACTAGTCACAATCAAAAAATTTTATTTTATAAAAGAAAATCCTTAATAAGAAAATATATATAAAAATATTTATAATATTCTAAAACTATCCTTTTTAGAACTATATACATAATTAGAAATATATGTATCTTATATTATAAAATAATAAGCCCTTTAGAAAAATATTTATAAATCAAACCAATATTCTTATTATGAAAATGATTAATAGGTTGGCCAAGCCAAATTCTACATTCACAATATATATTTGGAAAAAGTAATATATATATAGTTTTCAAAATAAAAAAATAATAATAATAATAATAACACCAATATTATTCATTATCTAGCAAAATGTTTACTAGCTACATATTAACAAAAGTTTTTAATAAAATATCTATTAACCAACAATTTAACCTATCACTTAACTAACTATTTCCAAATAAAATTAAATAATTGATATAATTACTAACATACATAAAATATAGTTAATTAAAATATTAATCAAAATATCTAAATATAAACTAAAAACTTTTTCCCTTTTTTTCTTTTTCTACTGGACTTTCCTTTGGCTGAGGCATAGCCCGCAGTTGTAGCCTGCAACCCGGCCCATTAATAACAAGAATCAAAATAAATTTAAACCATTTTTTTACTGCTCCCATTAAATTTGGGCCAACGGGCTTGGCCCTATTCTACTTCTTTATAAAAAAAGTAACATGAAGGGAGAGAGAGGGAACATATGGGAAAGTAGAGGGAGGGTGTAACTCCCTGAATCAATTTTGGTAAATTTTTAAGATTTTTTTAATTTTTTTTAGGTATAATATTGTTTCCGTGAATAAAACCAAATTTTATTTGGATAGTTATTTAATTAATAAATTTTTTATTATTTATGAATTTTTTCCATTTTTTAGAAAATAAAATATTTGATAATAAATTTAAACTTATGAAAAAAGTTTAGTTTTATTGATTATCATTTCCGTTAGACTGTTTTTTAATGATTTAAAAACTTCATTAATTAATCCTAATTATTAGTAGTCAATTAAGCATCATTATTTATTAGTTAATTTGGTTTAATGGTTTTGTACTACCTAAAGAGATTAGTACATATTGTTCTTAATATATTATTGAGCTTAATTATTAATTAGTTGTAAATATTTTGTAGTCAATTAACAGCTGATAATTATTAACTAATTTTGTAATTATGGAAATCTGTTTTGAAAACTGTTTGAATTTTTGAATTTGAAAATCTGTTGCAAACTTGTATCCTCAACCCCAGATCTACTCCTAATTACATCTCTGCCACTCCTCTGCACACACACACACAAATATTTTATTATAAATATTAGTACAGTTCCCAATGCACATTCTGACAGACTGACACATTTCCAATCATTCTTTCTCACTCCAAAGTCTCTCTCTCTCTCTCTACACTCTCTCGCCTTTCTGGTCTCTCCGGCCGAGCACCACCGCTCGCCACCGTCAGATCAAGTTCAGATCAGGCCATTTCCTCCGTTGACGATCGCTACTGCTCGAGACCCGCCGTCGTGTCCAGATCAGAGAACCCTGCCGAGTGCTGCCACGTGCCACCATCTCCAGCCACCTCGGATCTACATCACCGGAGGGCCGAATCTCGTCCTCGCCGCGGGATCACCCCCAGATCTCGATAAAATAGATGCCATAACCGTTGATTTCTATCGCGCCCCCTCGGCTCGCGTGCTGCCTCGGAAACCGCGCCCGTCCCTTCGATCCTTGCACCGACGCTTTACAGTTCGGGCCGCCCCTTCGACTCACGTTCGGCCACCAGCCACCTCGAGTCTCGTGACTCTTCGAAGCTCGAGCCGCCGCAGATCTGGGAGTCGCATCACCGGGAGCCGCCGACTGGATCTAGCTGCCTCTTTCACCGCAGACGTCGCTTCTTGCCGCCGGGACGCAGTAGTCCTTGATCTCCACCGCTGGAACCCAAGGTAAGTGTCGTCGCTTCTTCGTCTCGATCCCCTTCATCTTCGTGTTCTCCTCTATTTTCTAGTTAAGCTTTGGTGGAGTGATGTAGGAAGAAAGTATAGGAGGAGGCTAGGGTTTCGGTTGGGGGAAGAAGAAGTGAGGTTGAGGAAGAAGAATAGTGAGTTCGGCTGGGATTTCCTTGTAAAAAGAGTGGGGATTTTTGGGAAGAGAGCTGAGTTTGTAAAGAACCAGGAAGAGAATGGAAATAAAATGAGATGGAGAGAGAGATGAGTCTCCTCTTTCTTTTGTATATTAATTGGTGTGTGTCCTTGGGACCAGAGAGAGCCATGTGCCTTTCTTTTAATGTGATAGCTGTCCATTTACTGAGCGGTTGGGAGTGTGAATGAGAGAGGATGTGAAGAAGCTGGAGAGAGAAAGGTTCCCAAGTACACCCTTATTTTCTTTGAGCCCAAACCCAATTAATTTGGGTGTTTGGAATCCGATAAGTAGAGTTGGTGGCCTTGACCGTTTGAATTTGAGAGTCTTTTGACTTTTCGAATTCAGAAAGGGTCTTTTAGCAGAGTTGGTGGGCCGAGTTATATGGGATGTGATTGAAGGTTCGGGTTGGATTGACCAATTAGGGCCTGTTTGGTTGGATGTAGGTGCTTGAAAGTGTAAAAGTGGGAGTTTTATGGGATTGTAACTCATTTGAGTTACAATACATTCCACCTTCCAAAAAGTGTTTGGTTGGCAAACTTTTTGTCCCCCCGCAAGTTGGCACTTGCAATGTAGTTTGTTTGGATGACCACTTGAAAGTGGCGTTGATGGACTTCGTGTGTTTGGTTAGGACATTGCAAGTGATATAATCACCCTCATGAAGAATGGTAAGGTTACCCACAAAAAAATTATGAAACATGTTCCCAGCAAATTGACATGTTCCCAGCAAATTGATATCTATTAATAAATTTTTCCAGCCAATATGATACATGTTCCAAACAAATATGATACATGTTCCCAGCAAATTGATATCTATTAAATTTTTCCAGCCAATATGATACATTTTCCCAACAAATATGATACATCTTCCCAGCAAATTGACATGTTCCCAGCAAATTGATATCGATTATATGTTCCAAACAAATATGATATATGTTCGCAGCAAGATGACATGTTCCCAGCATATATGATACATGTTCCCAGAAATTAACACATGTTCACAACATATATGACATGTTCCCAGCAAGTATTCATGTTCCCAGCAACTATGATCCATGTTCCCAGCAACTATGATACATGTTTCCAGCAAATATGATACATCTTCCCAGCAAATTGACATGTTCGCAGCAAATATTACATGTTCCCATGACTGGGGAATGTTCCCAGCAATATGACATGTTCCCAGCAATATGATACAACGAAACAAAATCTTGTTCACAAGGACAATATGGGCTCAGAGAATGAAAACTGAAAATAAATAAAACTTGTTCAGGAGAACATTATGGGCTCAGAATGTCGCAAAATGTTCTTCGAAAAATATCATCATATGAAGAACATATCAAGAAAGAAAATTCCTCTGTACAAAATATAGGTCCGGCAAACCAATCAAATAGGATACAGAAAACCAGCATTATGGACTCAGAGTATGAAATCTGAAAAAAAATTAAAACCTGTTCAGGAGAACATTATGGGCTCAGAATGTAGCAAATTTTTCTTCGAAAATATCATCATACGAAGAACATATCAAAAATGTAAATTCCTGCGTAACATAAAATTGCCACATGTATCATATTTGCTGGGAACATGTCATATTGCTGGGAACATGTACTGTTATTTGTTTCACATTGAAACACAAGTCATCATAGTCCATAATGCATTCTCATCATCGCCCACATATTATATAAGAACTGGAAGGAATAAGAAGATACAAGGAAATAGAAAGTGCCCCCAAATTCAGAAAAAATTGAAGTCACCAAGTTATGCATTGTCATCATAGCCCATATATAAGATTTCAAGAAATCAAAACTCATCACAGCCCATATATATGATTTCAAGAAAGCAAAACTCATCAAAACTGAAATCAGTTAAAAAAACCCAAACACAAGACTAAAAAAAAGTGATTGGCTCAAAGGATTCACCATCCCACTCATCATCGCAAAAGTGATTGGCTCAAAGGATTCACCATCCCACTCATCAAAACTGAAATCAGTTAAAAAAACCCAAACACAAGACCAAAATTTCATATGTAAAAAAAGTGACAGATCCATAACAAAATTTGACAGATCGACCCATTATGTAGTGATTTTTCCCCAATTTTTTCCCGTTTTTTACATATGAAATTTTGTCGAATAATGAAAAATTCGACAGATGTATAACAAATGACAGATTTATACAGGAAAAGAAATCGACAGATATTGGGGAGGAAAATCACATATGAAATTTGCCATATGAAATATTATAAATAATTGATTTATTTCCCAAATTTTTTGGGAAAAAATGACAGATCTATAAGCAAATATTAGAATCTAGTGATTTTTTCCCCAATATCCAATTATTTGCCATATGAAATTTTGTCGAACAATGACAAATTTGACAGATCTATAAAAAAATGACGGATTTATACTAGAGAAAACAAAATCGACAGATATTGGGGAGGAAAATCACTAGATCCATAAGAAAATATACAAGAAATGGAAGATCTTTTCCAAAAATTGTAGATCGAAAAAAATTGGGATGAAATGAGCAGAAAATTACTAGATCCAGAAAAAATTTACTAGATTAGGGAGGAAAATCACTAGAGAGGGAGGAAAACCACTAGATACGGCAACGGACGGCGGAAGAGCGCACCCAGCGAGCACTTCTCCGGTTTCTCAAGAGTCTCCCTCCTCCACTTTCATGGACTTCAAGCAAAAATGGAGCGGAACTCAAACAAGAGTTTTCGGAGGAGACAGGGACTGCGGAGCAGTCCCATCAACCACTTTAAGTCCATTTACTCAGCCGAACCAAACAATGAAACTTCCTTCACATTCGGTGAAACCCCACAAAAGTCCCCACTTTCACCTCAGTTGGACCCAACCAAACAGGCCCTTAGGGCTGCAAACAAGCCAAGCCGAGCCAAGCTTTGGTAAGCTTGAGCTTGGCTTGACTAGAATTAATCGAGCTCAAGCTCGAGCTCGAGCTTGATAAATTTTTTATTTTAGAGCTTGAGCTTGGCTCAAGCTTGTTTATATTAAGCTTGAGCTTGGCTTGGTTTGAGCTTGAGCTTGGCTTGATAAGAAAGCTTGATTCAAGCTTGATAAACAAGCTCGATAAGCTCAAAATCAAGCTTGTTAAGCTTGATTTAAAGCTCGTTCAACTTTATTTCAAACTCATTAAACTTGATTTCAAGCTTAACGAGCTCGATTTCAATTTAGTTAGGTTTGAATTCAAGTACTTGTAATATTAACAATTTAATTATAAATTTTTAATTAAAAAAGTTCCTTAATATCAATTATTAAGGACATATAAATATATAATGCACAAATATATATATAAAATTAGAATTCAATAAAGAACAAATGAGCTTCTAAACAAGCTCCTAAACGAGCTTCTAAACGAGCCAGCTCGCAAGCTCATAAACGAGCCAGCTCGCGAGCTCAAACGAGCCAAGTACTTCTAAGCTTGAGCTTGGCTTGTTTATTAAACGAGCTCGAAAATGAAGCTTGAGCTCAGCTTGTTTAGTAAACGAACCGAGCTCAAATGAGCTTTTATCGAGCCGAGTTTCGAGCAGCTCGCGAACGACTTGGCTCATTTGCAACCCTAACCAATAGATAGAAACCATCAACTGTTGTTTAATCTTTTTGATCATTTAGTAGTTTAGCATATTTTGTAGATGGACTTAGCATATTTTGGATTTGAGGAGCTGGACTGAATAGTTGGACTCTGTAGTTTACCACTGAATAATGGTTAGAATTAGTGTCTTGTGCAGATAGTATATAAATATACTATCCTATAATAAATGTATATCTGTTTAGTACATGTATGTAGTTAATGATTTCTGGGGAAAAAATTGTAAATCTATATATTGTTGTTTTGTTCGAACTATAATTTCAAATTGGTTTTGCAACTCAAAAATATTAGTATTATTGTCAAGTCTTAATTTCATTACTAGCACTATTAATTTAGCAAAATATTTTCAAATGATGATTGTACTACTAGTTATTATTTAATAATGGTAATTCTTGATTAATTAACTATTATAGATTAATTGGTATTTTCATGGAGCCTGTTAAATAATTTTGGGCCTAATACTATTTTTAAAATAAAACAAGGTTATTTTCTTGATTAACTATTATCTATATACATATTTTCACTAGTAAAGAAGTAATCATATTTTATTTAGTGGTTAGAGATTTATACAATATTTGTTCATATTGCCTAAACCATATTTTAAAACCATACTAATATTATTATTTAGTATTTTAAATAAATTAGTTAGTTCTTAGAAGTAAATAAATAGTTAGATTGTTAGCAGTTTTAGCCAAATGTCTTAATTGACTCTTTATCTAGAGCATAATCTTCCCCAGCCAAGCTATAAAAAGGGCAGCCCCGCTTCAGATGGTATCCGTTGTTCTCCCTCTTGCTTCAGTGAGAGTTCTTGTAAAAGTGTGAGAGTTGTTTGAGTTTGAGAGTTTCCTCCTTCTTCTATTACCTCCCTAACGGTCAGTTCAGTGAAAGTTCAGTTCATTTGCAGCTGGTAGTGCAAGGAAGGGAATCCTGCGACGATGATGAGGGCCCGAGCGGGTATTCCTTAGTTTACTGGGTTCTTTTCACCTTTCCCTCACGATACTTGTACTCTATCGGTCATTGAGGAATACTTAGGCTTAGAGGGTGGTCCCCCTTTCTCGCATAAAAGCGATCATCATTCGAACACGCTGTGTTTTACTGGGAAGGATCGAACCATGGGAACGAATTTACAGGGCTATCACCTTCTTTGGCCAGATCTTCCAACCTTTTTACTTTTTTCCCTAACAAACTTGTACCTAAAAACCAGGTGACATACGTCCATGCAGTATTACTCCCGTGCTTCCAAGGTGAGGTAAGTATACCGACTCGACTTTTACTTTGTCTTTCTGTCTTACATTCATGTGCCATATTCTCATATCGGACACGAGATACACACGATTGTCTTGTACCTCGTTCATTGCATTGTGAAGTTATTGTTTATTACGGGAATTGGGAGAAATATTAACTTTGTGTGACCACACCCAACATAGGTATTGTTGATAGTCTAATCGTACACTTTACGTACGATTAAGCCACACCTTGTAGAATTGATTGATTGTGGATTGGTTGTGGATTATGGTCCTAAGCCGGTCATACATTAGTTTAATATTTCAAAATGTCACACTTGCATTGATTATCGTGTTCATTGTATTGTTCATTGATAGTCGTGTTTATTGTCTTTGCATATTGATTGTCGCGTCCATTGCCTGCAGTTTCATATTTTATTTCTGGTACCATAGTTTTATTTTCAGTTCTCGTACTCTAGTTTCACCTTGTACTCTGTAGTCAGATTACATTGTATATTGTTCTTGTCGGGGTTGTACTTTGCTCTTTTTTTGACATGATACGTTGCAGGTGAGCTTGAGGCCACATGGAGCATGTGATTGCATTGGATATTGCAGGATTTATTTATTTATTTTTTTGGAGATTGTATTTTTATGATTTCAACTCAATATTCGTCAACCGAACGACCCGAAGGTCCTGAACACTTTTTGGGGCATCATGTCACATCTGACAGTTCCGTCACCTTCATGCCATAGTTGTTCTCTTCGCAACAAAGCCGTCTTTTATGATTCTCGTGCACGTAGGCATGCTTTGACACGATTGTTCTCATTTCTTCGAGTCGTGCATGCGATACACGCCTCGATACCGTAATTCCATGTTCTTAGCCTTAATGTTCAATGTTCGTGGCTTGCACGCTAGGGCGCTCGCCTTCATAATCTTTCAATGTGCTAGCCTTTCTAACTCGTGCGCAAAGGTACAGAATGGCTCGTACACGAAGCACTCGCCGAATATAGTTATCCCTTGTTCTTGTGGCTTACGCATCGAGGCGCTCGTCTTTGCGGTATATAATGTTCCATAGCAGCTCGTACATTTGATGCACGTTTTATTTCAATTGTTCTAACTAGTGTTCGACACACACTATAATTTATCTTCCGATCGAACCATGCACATGGCGTCGATAGGTTAACTTAGTATACAATGATACATTTTACTTAGGCATGAAGGAGTAAAAAGAAGAGTCAGTCCTCCCACCTTAAGCCGATACGCCTTGTTGTTTGCTGAGCCGATGCGGCTCGATTTTATAACTTTGTTGTACGACCAAATCTTCTGACTTAGTCATTCGAGCACTTCTTGTTTCATTGAACTACTCGATTGACTCCAGCCTACCGTGCCCAAGTCCCAGCCGTTTGCGAGATGGTGATTTGGTTTTACAGACCCATTGCGAATGAGGCAAAATACGGACCTTAATATTTTAGCGTAAACAAATAGCATACACATGAAACCAACTAAAATCAATACTTGCATCGATTCGGACTTACGCCTTGGGTCGATTTGATTTCTTAGAATCTTCGAGCCAACTCAACGCACTTATCCTTCGGGGCAATGCAGCACTTCACATCGATTCAACTCGATACATTCTTTGGGACAATGTAACTCTTCGCATCGACTTAGTTCGATGCATTGCTCGGGACAACGTAACTCTCGTATCGATTTACATCGATACATTTCATTCGGTCAATACGACTCTTTGAGTCAATGTCTCAGTGTAATGCATCGTACGGAACGGGACATTACAGAATATACCACTCAAAACAAGGTTCGTTCTCGAACTAAAACCAACACTCCGATTAAGTGTTTTATAGATCGTTTCACAATCTTGTCCCACCAATGTTGTTCAGTTTCACACTATCTTGCAAGCTTTTCATTAACATTTCAAAGTTTTTCCTGTAGCTCGATTTGAATTTTTGTATACAACTCAATTTGGATCCGTACCTATATTCAAGGCGTCCCAAAGATATTATTTTGACCAAGTCTAGTGGTAGCAAATTGGAACAAAGCTGATAGGTAATTTTAATCCTATGCTTTCCATCTCGTACTCCCTATCAGACTTATCTTTAGCAACTGTTCTCGAAATTTTATCGCATACGTATATTCGATACATACGTGATTCATTCAATAAATTCACTGCACGCTGTCACGATCCGCACCCGCTTTTCAGGATACGAGTGTGTGTCCAAGCCAGCCTATGCCGCAGAGTCGGCGGTAGAACGCTGTCACGGCCATGATGCTCAAATTCACATAAGTATAACATTTATTGCTCATTCACATTTCTAAATTGATTACAACATTTATATTTAAGAAAGTACAAGGTTCTTACAATTAATGTAAATGATACCACATCTATCTAATCTCTAGGTTTGACCTGCAAGTACACCCGAATCTCCCAATGCTAAGAGAAGCCACAGTTAACCTGAAAAATATTAATTTTCAGTCAGGAATGGAACAAGCACACAAACCGACGGCAATGCGAAAATACAATAGAATTCACAAGACATGAAAATAACATACGTGAAATAAAACTGAAAAGTAACTGATGTCATGGCATGTCTAGAAAGCAAGTAGGTAACTCTACTACAAGATATCAACTGGAGAAAACATGTAACTAGGATGTCATGGCAAGTAGTGAAGAAAACAAGGAAAACAAGTAAAAGACCACTATCTATGTGTTTTAAAATATCTTGTTCGACATGTGGACGACTAAGGGGTAACTTCGGTACCACGTACGTGAATTGTGCGACTGCTGTCTGACAAGAATAGACATTTTGGGGATGTTTTTGGGTAGTCCACATGTATACTAAGATATTTCTCCGTCCAGCTAGTACTCATGGAATCCAGTCGTAGGCATGGTAATCATATAAAAGACAGTCACGAAGTATAAACAAATCCATGATACTAATTCGTATGACAACGTGTCATCAAGCAAGAGCATATGTATAAACATAAAATGGAAACTACTATGAATCGAAAGCAATCAGAAATTGTACTTGCCTGTGGTCCTTTGCTGGTGAAACCGATAATACTATACTACTCAGTGAGCCACAACAGTCAACTCGTACAACAGTCCGGATGCTGAAATAGACATTACCAACGTTTCAGAATAGTCAAATTAGCTAGGATTCTCTATCCATAAGTCCAATTCTGGACACAGGAGCAAAACGGTAATTTCGAGCAAAAACAATGTCCGTCGTTGGACTCGCTTTATACCGAAAAGCGTGCCAAAGTCTATGGTCTCTAAAATTGTCAAACTATATGTCTACGGGACCAGTTTTCGATATGAACCCAACCATATGTCCAAAGTTTGATTCCGACAGGCCGAACACAAAATTGTCCGAAGAGTCGGATCGTAGGGCCCGCAAAACGGCGATCCGAAATGATAAAGATCAAAAAATGATACGGTCCTATTGGCCCATATTTCGTCTCGCTTTGACGCGTGCACAAAGTAATTAGGAAATTTGCAAAGGATCGATACGATGAATTTCGACGGATACACATCAAATTCGTCGCGCACACGCAACCAATTTGAATTCTGTCAAAGCCCACACGTCCGCAAAGTCGATACGCACCTTTCGATGCTTCGGTTCACGACATATCGCTCGGTTGGCGAGACGCACGTGGTATCGGAGGTTTTTCTTGAATTTCTAAAATAGTTTATTTTTTTCCTCGAGTTTCCAATCGATTCATTACTGAGAAAGCTATAAATAAAACTAATAATGTGGTTTACATCTCGATTATATTGTCTTCAATGCTATTCAAATGGTTTCGAAATTGTTCAAGGATCTGACAGAAATTGGCCTTCCAAATCAAGATTTTGGGACTGAATATACGTTATGTTTTGGCAGTTTTTCATCGATCTTGGGTTCGGTTCTCGAAATATATTACGCATCTTCGTAAACTAATTTATGGAATTGGAAAAGGGTTATATAGAGTGTGAACTACAAAGACGGATCTGGATTTGATCAACGAGGCAGCGAAAATCTCGCCGCGAAGAC